>KK121669.1:239870-321952 GCA_000611955.2 Stegodyphus mimosarum | reverse complement strand
AGCAGGAGCTGTTTCCAATTCTTCTACGATTCAGAACATTCGCGGTATGCGCCGATGTGGAAAAGATGTTCAGACAAATACGAGTTCATCCAGAAGATACAAATTGGCAACAAATAGTATGGAGAAATAGTCCTAGTGAGTCTTTGAGTAATTTTAGATTGGTAACAGTGACGTATGGAACTACCAGTGCGCCATATTTGTCTACTAGAGTAATGAAACAACTTGCATTAGACGAACAAGCTAGATTTCCTTTGGCATCGAAGGTTGCCCTTCGCGACTTTTACGTAGGTGACTTACTTTCAGGAACGCAAAGTGAAGAGGAAGCGATAGCTTTAGTTCAGCAGTTGACTGAAATGATGGAAGGAGGTGGATTCCGCTTAAGGAAGTGGATTTCGAACAGTTCAATTATTTTAGAAAAGATTTTTAAGTCGTTAAGAACCTAGTACTTCTCTGGAAATAACCAGTGATAAAAATGTGAAGGTAATGGGTATTTATTGGAACCCCTCTCATGATACATTCCATTTCTCAGAGTGCATAAATGATGAAGAGTTCACCAAGAGAAGCATTTTAGCAGAGGTGGCCAAAATCTTTGATCCATTGGGATGGTTAGCGCCTACTACAATATATACGAAAATATTATTACAACAGTTGTGGAGCTTAAACCTTGGTTGGGATGAAGTCGTGGACAAGAGAATAAATAGGAAGTGGAAACGATTTTACTTAGAATTACCCTTACTATCAAGTTTACAAATTCCGAGGTATGTGTTAAGTCCAAAGGCAGTAATTATAGAAATTCATGCTTTTGGTGACGCCTCAGAGAAAGCTTATTGTGCAGTCATTTATCTCAGAATAATCAGCGCTGATTCTTCAGTCAAGGTTAACCTTTTAACATCGAAAACTAGAGTTGCTCCCTTGAAAACCCAGTCTCTTCCTAGATTAGAGCTATGTGCTGCATTTCTTTTAACAAACCTTTTGCATGTAGTGGTATCATGCATAGAACTACCAATTAACAATATTTACGCGTGGACAGACTCACGGGTTACATTGGCATGGATTTCATCAGAACCTCGCCGTTGGCTATCTTTTGTGGCAAACAGAGTTGCAAGGATTCAGGAAGCTGTTCCAGGTATTCAATGGAATTATGTGGCTGGAAAAGAAAATCCTGCAGATTTTGGAACCAGAGGTTTGATTTCATCAGAATTTTGAAGATGCGAATTATGGATGAAGGGACCACAATGGTTAAGCCAACCAATGATTCATGTACAGCAAGATTTAAGTGTAGAATTAGAGAGTGAGATTATGTTAAAAGAAAGAAAAAGAGTTTCATTTCAAATGTTTTTATGTTCGAGGAACCCAGTGTATTTTCTAAGTTTTCATCCTGGCAAAAGCTATGCAGAGTGTTAGCTTGGTGTATAAGATTCAAGAATAACTGTAGTAAGTTACCCGCAGAACGTGTAGAGGATTATTTGTCTATTGAAGAACTTCGTGAAGTTACCTTTATGATCGTTAGGATCGTACAAAATTCTGAATTTCCAGAAGAGTTATCCTGTTTAAAATCAGGTAAACCTTTAAAACCATCGAGCAAGCTTTTGCCGTTAAATCCTTTCTTAGATTCCGCAGGGATAATACGTGTAGGCGGAAGGCTCAGAAATGCTAGAATTTCAAATGATCAGAAACATCCTATGATTTTACCTAAGAGTCATAATATTACGCATTTGATTATTAGGCACTATCATGAAACATAGCTTCATGCAGGTACTAAACTACTCATTTCTCTCATAAGACATAGATTTTGGATTGTGAGTGCTAGAGATATTATTAGAAAATGTTTAAACCAATGTGTTATTTGCCGTAGATTTAGAGCCCAAACTGCAACTCAGCAAATGGCAGATTTGCCTGCTTCAAGAGTTACTCAAAGTAGAGCTTTTTCTCGTGTAGAAATTGATTTTGCAAGACCATTTAACGTCAAATATCGCAATGGTAGAGGAGCTAAAATTTTCAACTGTTATAGATGTTTATTTATTTGTTTTACTACTAGAGCAATACATTTAGAATTAGTCGGAGATCTTTCAACAAAATCATTCCTTGCGACACTTAAGAGGTTTATCGCTCGTAGAGGCAAACCGTCTGAAATTCATAGTGATTGTGCAACGAATTTTATAGGAGCTAACAAAGAGCTAAGGAAAGTTCTATCAACTGTTCAACGTGATGAACGCCTTCAGGGGTATAATTCTTCAGAGAATATTAAGTGGTTATTTAATCCGCCCTCTGCACCTCATTTCGGAGGTCTTTGGGAAGCGGGGATTAAGTCGATGAAACACCACTTAAAGAGGTGTTTAGGAACACTTATTCTAACTTATGAGCAATTTTTGACTTTAATAACCCAAATTGAATCCTGTCTCAATCTTAATTCTAGGCCATTAGTACCGGCTTCGAGCGATTGCAGTGACCTGGAAGCCTTAACGCCAGGACACTTACAGGAGCGGCTTTAAGTGCTCTTCCAGAACCTAACCTGATTCAAGATAAGCTGAGTTACGGTGACAGATGAAAAAACTTGCAAAGGCTATTTCAACAATTCTGGAAGAGATGGAGTAGTAAGTATTTGTCGAGGTTACAACAAAGACCCAAGTGGTGTAAGCTCCAGCGAGATTTGAAGATTGGTGATATGGTTCGCATTAAGAACGAGAATTTACCTCCGGTACGCTGGAAGCTAGGCAGAATTGTTAAAGTGCATCCTGGTCTGGATGACAGAATTCGAGTGGTGGACTTACGCACATCCAGTGGTGAGATAAAGCGACCAATAACGAAACTATGCCCTTTGCCATTCAATTCCTGATTTAGAGACTTTAATTTTTATTTTTCAGGTCTATTCAGCTTGATAATTTATAATTTATTCTTTGAACCCCCTTGGGACTTCAAGGCTGGGGGTATGTTTGTTATTATGCAAATTGTATTTCTGTCGTTGAAATGAGAAGCGGCGCAGACGCAAATTCGTTAGGGGCGTTTGGCACTTCAATGGTGCTGGCAATTACTGGAGTTCCAACGAGGCAGAGTTTCTTCTGAGTTGCGCTTCCGAAGCTAGAGGTTTGCCGTCTTCTGACGCCGTTCCTCAGCCAACGTGATGTTTAAAAACAATAAAGAGATTAGGTCAACATTACGACTCTGAAGTTATTAAAGTACATCTCCGGTAATGTAGCAAATCTTCATACAGTCCACTATTATTAAACAACGGAATACAACAAAATCAAAGGGGGGTTTAAATACCAAGGAAAGGAAGAAATGTTAGTTTTGGTTTATTTTGTTATGAGACCAACGGGGAATGTCACGCCACTTTGATATAAAAGCGTCAACTTCTTATATCAAAGGCACTTAAAAGTGCCACTTTGATATTGGTATGGGGGAGAAAAGGTCAGAAAGAATGTAGAAAGGGCTCATGCATCAATGCAATGCTCCTTGTTATCGCACTACAGTTGCACAGGCTGCTTTAGTCTATATTAGTCTCCACTTCGCTTGCCTACTCACCGTATTCTGCAGACAGGAGACAGGAGACCATCAATAGAGCAGCTGCACCATCTTTTCGATTTTCAGCTTTTGTGCTCTATTGATGGAAACTATCCACCATCCGCTATCAGCGGCATTTATTTGAAATAAAATTTTACAGAGTTACAATGAATATACAAATATACATATGACATACAGAGGCTGTTACCAATAAAGTTCATAACAAAAATATTAAGAGAATTGTTACATGTGTTGAAAAATTTATGTTTACAGATTTTTATATATTAATTTTGAAGAATAACCAAATTATATACTATAAAATATCATTATACATTTTAAAGAATTTAGACACATATAATTTAGAAATATATAAGCCAAATTAAAAAAAAGAATGAGAAAAACACTAAATATAGAAAAAAATTAAATCAGTCTAGAAATAATTTAGTAGTCTGTAACTGTAGAGATAAGTAAAAGGTAAAAGGTAAACAATCCTTGAGCAGAAAAGTATGTCTTGAATATATGAAAAGAACAGTCCTTGAGTCGTAGTCTTTAAATTAAAAATATTTGAGTAGTAATTAATTGAAGTCAAGATAATTGACATATAAACATGTACAATTATGAAGACAGTAAAATTAGAGAGGACGTAATTAGGATAATTAAATTCTGCAGACATGTCCGGCAAGATTTTTGTCTTCTCCCTGCTAAGAAGAAGTCACTTAGGACGACACTTTAACACGGAAATGAATGTTCTTATGGCGATTGTTTACGGTGTGCGACATAGGACAACAAATTTTATAGTGTGACTTTAAACAAACTGCAGCTCAGAATGCATAAGTGCACTGAAATAAAGGAGATAAAGTAGAGAAATTTTAAATGAGAATCCAATTCAAATCCCTTCAGTTTGAGGCCTCACCCTCTATTGTAGAGCGAAACGTCTGGTTTTAATTCCAATGTTATTGTTTTTAACTGCAGTCGTAAGATCAGTTTGAACTTACATCGCAATTTTTTCAGCTAATATTACAATATTACAAATAAAAACATCACAATGCATTCTCGGCTATTTTGTATGGAATTTGCAAGATTTTCCAAATCACTACTAGGAATATTAAATTTTGGATAGTTAATCTGAGTTGTGATAGAAGGAGTAATTACATCAGCTACTGAAAATTGTATTTTCTAAGGGTTGTGACAGATGTTTTATCGCAATAAGCTAGACTTCAATGCGCTGAAAAAAGCGTTTATGTAGAAAAGTTAATTTGTTATGTGTTTAATAAAAGAGGGTATCCATTTCAGAAACATAAACCGTCTTATATATAAATATTGTTAGAAATTGTTGCATCTCCTCGTACGCTTTCTCGTGGCGTAAATGGTTAGGATCAATAACTATAATGCAAACGTCCTTCGAACTAGTTGCCACAGATGACTTTTGTATGTATCATGTCAGCAAAAATCTAATAAGGTCCTCAATATTGTCTTAACAAAAATTAGACGAGTGATAATTATTTGCGTTCAGCATTTGGTCGACTTAGCCTCGAAGCTTTAACTGTCAACCCTTAATTAGGAGAAAAATGTAAATAAATTAATCGCATTATTTCTTGTAGGGTTTCGAAGTGTAGTCGTATAACTACACTGGTGTGAAAAAATTAAGGACGAAGTCGAAAAATTAGCATATCAGCTGAACGAAGAGGCAGAGCGGACAGAAAGACCAATCAGGAGATTAAGTAAGGTGATGTACGGTAGCATATGCGCAGATATGCAGGTAGACGTAATGGGGAGTGTCTGAGTAGTATAAAGCATGTTGTCGGTGTAAGATCAGTATTTCTGGCAAAGAGATTGCACGACGTACAGCAGTTAAAATCACACCGAGTTGTTGGCTCAGCGAGAAATGGCGAATAATCAATCTGTTAGACGACATCTGAATGCTTTTACCCGAGGTCGAATCATTGGGAAGTTGGAGGAAGGCCGCAGTGTGACAGATGTGGCTGCAGAGTTCGGAATTGCTCACAGCATCGTTTCACGACTTTGGAGACAATTTCAAACTACAGGAACAGCTATCCGGCGGTTTAGTAGTGGTCGTCCACGAGGAACCACACCCGCAGATGACCGATATATTGCCTTACAGGCCAGAAGAAACAGGCGGCAGACAGCGGGAGAAATCTGTAGACACACGACACAGGCGACTGGACGACCGATATTGCGTTTTACCGTGGCCAAAAGACTGCACGGTGGTGGTCTATTTGCACGACGCCCTGTACGGTGTGCACCTCTAACGCCTGCCCATCGGAGAAGGCGTTCTCTGTGGTGCCGGGAACACCGGAATTGGAGAGATAATGAATGGGGACGAGTACTCTTTACAGATGAGAGCAGATTCAGTGTGAGTAGCGATTCTCATCGCATACTCATCTGGAGAGAGCGGGGAAGCCGCAATCATCCCTCGAACATCATTGAAAGGGACAGGTATGGACGTGGCGGTGTTCTCTTTTGGGGAGGCATCATGCTTGGTAGTCGTACAGACCTTCACATCTTCGACGGAGGTTCAGTCAACGGGACCCGTTATTGTAACGAGGTTCTTCTTCCTTACATGCGTCTTTTCACAAGGGCTATGGGTCCTCAGTTCCTCTTCATGGACGACAACGCTCCACCTCATCGCACAGTTACTGTCGAAGAGCTGTTGGAGAGTGAAGATGTTGAACACATGGATTGGTCGGCAAGGTCTCTGGATCTAAATCCCGTTAATCATGTACGGAACTTAAGTAACTTACGTGCTGCCACGTAAATTACTGGCGATAATTTACGTGGCAGCACGTAAATTATCGCCAGTAACGATTCCGAAACTGCGATTGGTGCTACAAGAGGAACGAGCAGCAGTGTCTCAACAGCTCATTAACAACCACATATCCAGAATGCACAAATGATGTGAAACTTGCCTAGCAGTCAGGGGAGATCATATCCCCTATTAAAGACCGGATGTTTCTTGCTAGACACCCATCTAAGGGATGTTTCGGCCTTCAGTCGCATTGCGCTTACTTTTTCAATAAAGCTTCTTTTTAACCCTCTGATTTCTCTTTTAGTAAGTGTTGCTTACATTACTCATGTCCTTACGTATTGGGGATCTTACGGTATTAAATGTGTTGATTTGGAAAGCTTTTGTAAAAAGTTATATTGAAAAACCATCTCGTCCTTAATTTTTGCACACCAGTGTAAGTTTGGTATTTCATGATTGTAATTCTGGCGAACGTGTTGTTCATTTTTGACGTTTCTCATATTTAAGTCCTGAAAGTCTCAACAAGTAATAAAAATACTAGCACCCGTATCTTTCATGCAAGAAACTGAATTAATGCAAAAATTTCACATCATCATATGCGATAGCGCACTTGAGTTTTTGAAGTACAATGTTGCCAATGTTTTCGTTCTGAGATAATAAAAACATCAGTAGTATTACTAAATGTACTGAGACCATAACTATGGGTGTACGTCCATAAATTAGCAAAAGCAAGCGATTATCAGCATATTTTAATTCCTTCTCACACAGCTCTAAGTGTACATCATATTTTGGAAAGCAATCGTGACAACGCTTTTCCTTCGCTCGCTTTATACAACTAATGTATTACATCCAAACAACACTTCTTGGTTCCAGATTGAATCAGAGCATATGCAGATATTGGTAAGATACAATAATGCTCAACAAAGGCCTTTCGCATCATTTTATTTCAACTCCAAAATATGTTCCGGTTGAAAAATACAATTTTTTCCACAATAAGATCACGAGTTTTGAAGATGAATAAAATATGAAATTGTGAAACATGTTTTAAATGCATAATGCGACTCCGAAAGCCTTTAAATTTGCTCTTTGATACAATGCATTCAAGAAGACTGCTGAATTTTTCAAAAACCGAAAACCGTCACCAATCGAAATTGTGTTTAGCGTTTCTGATTTAAAGTTTATTGATGTTTGAAACTTCAGACTTCTCTTTTGAATTCGCCATGTAAAATTAAAGGATTTAGTTTGAAGTGAAATTTTGAAAAGGAAGAAGTCTCATTTTTGATGGGAGTTATTAAATTTGAGTTTCTAGATTGAAAAGGAAGGATTTGCCCCTTTATCTCAGCTTCAACTACTGTGATGATATGAAATACCGACTTGATAGAGGTGCATTTAGCAATGTTATCTCGCTCGAAATACGAAAATGGTCTTAAAATGCGAATAAACAGCACTAAATGTTTTGAGTCGTAAATATTCATCTAAAAGCAGATTTTATAAAATTAAAATAATTGATTATTAACTTTACGATGCAATACGTTTATTTATGACACCTAAATGTTTCAGGGCTATGCATGTATATTTATGACATCATAAAATAAAAAGCATCTAGCTCAAAAACGCCTAAATTACAACTTGAACATAGATAAATTTGCACGTAATGAGTGGAAAGGTATTGCTCATAAAATACTCCACTTAAGGATAAAAGTAGTGGCAAAATAAATATAAACGAGACATAAAATTTTATATGTCTGTTGCTGTTTAGACACCTAGAAGATATCGATTTTTGTATATCTGTTAGGCAGTAAAAGACATGCAAATGAAATATTATCATGTCGTTTCAGCCAGTCTGCGTTTGAACTCCAGAAGTTTAATGTTATTGCTTTTATCTTTCTAATTTATTATTTTTTGACCGTAAGACATTGCTGTTTTCGTCCAGATTCGATTTCTGATAGCACAATGGAATGAGTGCAGAACTGTTTTTCTGCCCTTTTTCGTGTGCGTTTCGAGGGCTAACCTCTTCGAAAGTCCATCTCGAAGAGATCCCTTCCATAGCTAATAATGCTTTAATGTTTACTTCAGTGAATTACTTCTTAGCAAATGCTGGGCACTCAGATTTCGCATTTTAATTATCTGGATCATATAAATCATCAAAAATGAATTTATAAAAAAAGTATCAAACCTAAATGAATATTAAAGGAAATCCCGTCAGATTTTTATTAAACTTGTGTTTTTTTTTCTTATCACAAAATGAAGATTTTACGCATTATGACGTACAGGGCGAAAGCTATGAAATTTGGAATACATGTTGTGCAGAGGAAGAAAGTGCATACGTTTCAGAGATATTTCTCAAAATTCAATTATATTTTTCTATTAATATATAAATGGTTTGTAATTGTTTTTCTTTTTGAATATATATCCGCTTAATGAATAAATTAAAAATTTCAGCATTTTAGAGTTTGCGGTATCGAAACGAACGAAACAGATGCTTCTAAATACAGTTTGTAACGCCGTTTTAATATAATTTACTACGTTTTAGCACTCTTTCGAGAAATACTCAGCTTTACGCCATTTCATGTGCATAATTTTAAAATTCCATTATCGAAAAACTTATTAGTATAAAGTTTGGAAGTTTTCACAGATTGCAAAAACGACCCCTTGATCTTCCTTTTAAACAAGAATGACATAAATAATAAATTATAATCTCCTGAAATCTATTTAAATGTGTTAAAAATAATATAAATAAATTTCGACAATTTATTTAAAATGATGTGAGGATACTTTAAGAAGAAGGAAGTTTTCCCGTTCTTCCTTGGGCATCACGTGATTTCTTCCATTAAAAACATGGTTTCGAGGCTATGACGTTACAGTCAGTATATGACAATATTTTCTTCTTTCTATATAGATATCTCTAATAATTATTTTATTTATTTATTAGCAACTCTTGGCCCAAATCATCGGTTCTCAACCTTTTGACTAACGCGAACCATCTAAACAAAAATTCAAAAACTTTAATACTACCACTATATTTTACAATGATTATTTTTCAATTTCTCAATAGAAATATTAAAATATATATATATTGCCATTTGCACATTTGTATTAAATATGCATACATAAAACTATTAGATTAAAAATTGGTTTCCATTTTAATTATCAGCATTTAAATTATAATAATTTAGTTCTAAAATTTATTGTCAAATTTGGACCTGCTTAAAAGAGCTCAATTTCTTTATGTCTAGTCATATTTCATCGTAAATTACGATCCACTTTTAATTCCGTTCTATGTTTTTTTTTAATATAACATCGAAGAAAATCCATATTCACACAAATAGGTTGTGAAAAAAGGAAATAAAAATTTCTAGCCTTATTTGAAATGCCTATAAATTCTTCTGTTCAGATCAGCCTAAAGTTAAAACGTGTGTTATTTTTTAAATCTTCAGTTAGTGTTCAATCACAGAAAATTTCTATCAGTTGTCTTTTTCCTTCAAGAGATTTTTAAATTTGATAGTTAAAAATATTTTGTTTCTTTGCGTATCACCTATTTTTCTCTTGCCTACCACCAGTGGTACGCGTATCATCGGTTGAGAATCGCTGCTAAATAATTATTTGCTAAGAATTCCGGCTTATTATTCAAGTCTTTCGTCATTTTATAAGTGAGATTTATTTTTTTGTTTTAAAAACTGATTTTCCAATGCGATAATACATAAAACTATTTTGTTCCTTCCGTATTGGTATTCTAATAACGACATTATTAATTCATTAACACGCCGTGCTATAAATATTTATTTGCAGAGAAATTAAGCTTAGTATATAAGGCTCCTTTCATTTTAAAATTGGGATTTCACTTTCTTATTTTTAAAGAGAGCTCTTTTAGTTATTTCTCGTTTTTCATAAACGTTTCTTTTACAGATTTATTATATAATGCAATGAAGCTTAAGAAGCAATTGCTTTGAAAATGATTTACAATGAAATTTCTGTCATTTATAATTTTTTCTATTCTATAATTCGATACATATTTTATAAGGAAATTCTCATGCCTTCTTGACATGCCTTCAAGGTGTAGTGGTCAGCACGCTCGACCCCTATTCGAGAGGTCCGTGGTTCGAGTGCACAGACCGGTGCCAGGACACTACTTATATTTCACAACTCCTGCTCCGAAATAACCTTATGTCTCTACAGTCTTTCTAACGTTTCAATTCAAAAGCTGATTTTAATATTACTTAACATTATAGTATTCTCTAGAATTTTAAAATCTCAATATCCGAAATTGCATCTTTTGTAAATGTTTGAAATTTCATTGAACGTTAACCAAATAATTAGCGTTTCTTTAGAACGTGAATGATAAATACATTAATAAGGCGACTTTATACTTTTTATAAATCAGCCTCTTCAGTGGCCAGTTGCATAAATAAAAATCCCGTGTAAGGTATTTTCCCCCTCCTTTTCCTTCCGTATATCTTCGTGGTGTAACGGTTAGCACACTCGGCGCGTATTCGAGATGTCTACGGTTTGAGTCCCGGTGAAGGCACTGCTCCTTTTTCATGAAGCCTGCTTCAAAAATCCTAATGACTCTACAGCGGTGTGGGATGATGATTCATCACCACCAGTATCTGGCGATTGGGTCACCTAATCCCCAGTCGCTATTTAAAAGGGGAGTACATAAGGCATTCCATTCTGCATGCATTCGTAGTGCAACGGTTAACAGACTCGGCGCATATTCTAGAGGTCCGTAGTTCGAATTTCAGCCATGGCAATGCTCATTTTTCATGTCTTCTGCTTAAAATAACCTAATTACTCTAGAGTTGCAGAACATTTATTCTTATTGAGATTTAATTTTAAATTATGCATGAGGTTTATTATTTACTTCGTATTGTTAAAGCCTTAATTAAATATTTCCCTTTCGCGTACGATGACATGTGTATGTAATGTGTATCTACGAATATGATGTGAAGAAAATAGCGAATCTAAAAATTAAGAAGAAAATTTACCAATTTTGCTTTTATCCTTAAAATGAATCAGGCACATCTAATTGTTTTTATCGTAATATTACCTTTGAATTAATGGATGAAATTGAATCGAAAGCAAAGTAACGTAATTCAAAATCAGTTAATGCATACTAATTTACAACGATCCCTCTTAGGTATATATTCTTTTAAGAAACGAATGTCATTTTAATCTTTCCCTTGCAGATCGGGACATGACTGTCATCACTGAAGAAATTCCCAGAATAAAAGTAATAACTAATTACCTCTGCCGTTTTCAATTAAATATTTTTTAATTTATAGATTTCACTTCATTTTAATCTAAATGCTTTTTTAAGAGCTAGGCTCTAGAAATTAAATATCTTTCTAGAAATTAAATATGGCAGCTTATTTGCCTTTTATACATTCTTTTTACACCTTTCTTTAATTTCATCTTCAGTTACTGTGACTGCAGTTTATATCTACTAAGATATTAAGTCTATGCAGCAAGAAATTGAATTTTTATTTCCCATGCATTTAAACAACTAATATTTAAACGTAAGAAATGATAATTAAGAGATCACGAACTGATTTTCGAATATATAAATGTTTCAAATAAGTATTTGTTAACAAAATATGCATTTAATCTTTGTGTTTCAAAAGTTATTTAAACCTTCAAAATAGGCTAATTTTAAAATATGAATAATTTATTAAAATTTGCATCTACTTCAGTTTAACAAACTTATTATTGTAAATTTGAGTTTTGAAAATGTCATCCATTCTTACTTTCTTTTTCTTCTTGTATAGAAAGTGTTATAATTTGTTTTATGTCTTGAAACAGCATAATTTGAGTTGAATCGGTATCCCTTTTTTATTATAATTATTTGTAATTACAGTCTTTATCCCAGAAATATGAATCAATTAAGGACATAAGGAAATACGCAAAATTAAGTTAGAGTTAGTACTTAAAGTTGATCTAAATTCGACTATTGAAAAAACTTCCATTTTAAGCAACTACAAGTGTATCTTGATACTACCCAGGCAATTTATGCGTACAAAGTTAAAATTAGGCATAAGAGATAATACAGCCTAGCTGAGCTTGATTAGTCAAATTTAGGCACAAACAGATGCCTAAAATTTCGACGAGTTTCTTTATGTCACGTCTTATGGTTAGAAAGAGAGAGAAAGTTTGTGATAAACTGTCATTAGATAACTCCCATGTTACCTTTTGAATGCATAGAAAGTCTGCTGAATAGAAGCTTTCGCGTTTAAAAGCATGCCTCCGAAAAATAAAAAAAAATCAAAACCTTGTAGACTTAATAAGACATTTCTTAATACAAAACAGTATGATAAAAACAAAGAAGGAGCAAACCTTCACAACATCAGAAAATCGTGAGTTTCCAGAAAGAACTTCAGAAACGTACTTTTGTACGTTTTCACTGTCTAGACACAAAAATGTACATTTTCTATTTGCATTTTTTTTTTACCATGATTGTTTTTGCTGCTTTGAATTGAAGATATTTCGCTGCTGTGTTTCTCTCTCTCTCTCTCTCTCTGCTTTGGTGTTTACTACTGCGAAATTCCTACGTCACAAAAGAATTCCTTGTTCTTTTATCTAACGCGATATTTCATGTAGAGAAGATCCACTGGAAACCATGGTATTAAAGTAAGAATTTGAAAATCAGATTGCATACAGACAGTCACTGATAGCAAACCTGATCATTAAACATGTTCATTTCAAAACTTAAATCGTTAATTTTGCAGTTTGTTGCATTTAAAGCCGTCAATAAATATTTTAAGTATATTTTATTTCAATTATGCACATATTTAGTTCTTTAATTTGAGTTCAGTAAGCGCATTGGTTCAAAAATCAAGTTCCAAAACACTATAAAACATGGATGTTTGTACCTAGCTGAATGAAGATAATTTAAATTTGCTGATACAAAAATCTTCTAAGGAGGATGGTAGTAAGAGAAAAGGGATAATGAACACTAGAATTTCAGCACTTGGAATATTCTTGATCGAAATTGAGACGAAGTATTAGATAGATAGACATCAGAAACTTCGCATTAATTGAAATGTGCACAAAATTTCAAATGAGATATGCTTGAAATATAATTTGAAGTTTTGAATTCTTATGAAGATGGTACTCCCGTTTAGCTGCTGCAAATACAATGAGTATAATGCAATTTATTACTTATATAAAAATTCCTAAAACAAGAAGTGCATTGTTCTATTTTCGCAAATAATGAAGTGTATATCAATGATATTATTTGCATATAGCTGTTAATATATAAAGCAGTAGCAAATATGTAACATATTGTGATATTAACGTAATATTATGATTCTTTCGATTAAAAACTGTTGTGTTCAATGGATATATAAATATTCAAATTTGCATGAGGGAAAGTGATTTTATTGCATAGTATCTATATTTCCCGAAGTCAAAGCTTAAAGTAATTTTCATCGAAAAATTTCTAAAATTTTATCACTGAATGATACAACGTTAAAATTCCTGATAAAATTAAACTCCAAATAAAAAATAATATATGTTGTGCTGATTAGCAATCCAGAATGCTGAAACAAGGACCTTATATTCGTATTGTATAAAACTTTTAACTCATATCGTATTTAATTTTTAAAATAATAAAAATTTTTTAAATAATTTTCAAAAAATGTTTTTTCCTCTATATGACATTTGTTGTGCTGTTTTTCATCAGTTGACTTTTCAAATACGTTTAAAGTATTAAAAAATGCTCTCTAATTCATTCATGTTTTAACTTTGTCTTTCCATGAACATTTGCTTGATATCAATTAGTACTGTTAATTCCTCCTGCAAATAATATTAAATTATAAATATTCAGTCTTTGAATCAATCTAAAGGCTAATACGTCTTAGGAAATGTCAGTGATTCTCTTATATTGATCTTATTGATCACCTCGTTTTACAGTAAAATACCAATAATTTTCTCAAATTTTTAAATTGCGGAGTTCGCAATTTTAAATTGTGAAGTAGATTCTACAGAAAACGTTTTAAGATATGATCTTTTAATAGTTTTAATTCGTTAACCAAGAACTGCAACAAGTATGAAAACTATATTGATCATAATTAAAGAATTACACAATATAAAAATATCTATAAAACAAGTATACATTAATGTGATCACATTGCTTTTCTGTGCTTGCATCAATAATGAAGGAGTATTTGTAGCGTTAATAATATTAACAAAACATTCCTTAACAAACGTTTTTAGTTCTGACAGGGAAAAACGTATGTGAGCAAAAACTTAATGTACATTTGTAAACCTTTTCAGAGATAGATCATCAGATAATAAATGACTTTACTTCAGATGTAGGAAATGAACTAATTCATGTTAACGGATCAACACCAAAACAAATATTAGAACATATATGAGACATTAACAACCTTCTGCTAACGTGAAATGACCAGGTCATTTTGAAAAATGTTGTTTCAATAAGAACGGATACATAAAGAAATATTAGATGACAATTTTTATGTTTTTTACCATTGCTGACTTCATGGCAAGCACCTAAATGGTGCATTCTTCCAGTTTGCAGATTCTGATGATAAAGGAAGATTTTAATGGTACATATTGCAATGACATGAGGATCTAGAGTATAAGTGGCGTAACTCTGCTTTTATACGAATCTTTAAAATATACACGTAGAAGTGGAAAAAAACAACACTTAAAACTGCCCACAGATTTTGCCAAAAATGACATGCCACAAAGACGACATGTGTTTAATCAGGGAATACGACTTCTTTTCTGAGCAATTAGTAAGCAAATTCATTGTTTGGAACGAAAATTAATTTTAAATAAAAAATATGATTCAGAATATATAATTTATTATGAATATATTATTCATAATAAATAAAAAAATTGGTATTATTGTAATTACAACTTCTGAAAGTCTTATAGATGCAATTTAAACAAGCAACATCATTTACGATGAAATATAAAGTACGCTACAATCCAAACAACAATTTCATTAGATGGACTTCCATAAGATAAGACATGAGAAATGTCTTTAAAGGTCTAGCAGCGCAGAAAGAAATTCACCTTAAAATACCAGCTTCAATATCATATAATTAAAAAAATCTGATATATTCACCACAGGACTTCCTTGTACGAAATATTAAATTATATGCATTTTTTTCTTGCATTTCATTTAAACTTATAGGATTGAATTACATCTACTTCGTCGATAGCTCATAAACCATAATAGAATAAATGCACTCTTTAAAATTCACTATATTGTTTTACCATAGCGAAACTTTGGCGGTAGGTTCACTTAACAGCGTTACATCTCATTCATTTTATAACTCAGAATGCACAAAAATTATATCATTTGAAGAATTATCTAATAGTTGCCGCATGTTCTATTCAAATACCATAATGAATCTAACATGATGTATAAAAGAAATTAAACAAACAAAAACGAAACAGTTTTTCACAGACGATTCAATGTTTCTCATTCAATTAATTCAGTTCTCACTTCGCGACAAGGCACAAATACATAAAAACTCAAAATATCTATATTAAAATTTACGAAGTCAATCTAACACACTTAGTTCCTCGAATAAATTCCAGAATGTATTAAGCACGATTTAATTCGCAATAATAAAAGAAGGCGCTATATTTGTTGTTGCGAAGGTTAGTTTCTCTAGATTGGCAACAAATTCACTATTCTGCTAAGTTTCAAATGTAAACAAATATGGCCGCTATAATTATGCTTATATGTGATTTTAAATTGTTGATAATTCTACAGATATAGCAAGCAGATTTATGAATGCATACAACTCTTAACCGGAAGATAAGAACAACATCATTCAATCATTTTTAAAGCAACAAATGCACTATTTGCAAACATATAAAAATAAAGTGATCATTGAGCCGAGTAGCAGAGTGTATATATATATATATATGCATATATATACACTCTACTACTCGGCTAAATATATGTATATATACATATATTTATATACGTTTAGTGTGGCCGATTTCAAATAAAATACGAATTGCACATCTGCATGTTATAACAGTCCTATATACAAAATTTCAACGTTCTGAGGCTTCTCGTTTTTAAGTTATGCGAGACACGTACATACATACTTACGTATGTAAGCACAAGATGCCACGAAAAATGCTCTTTATAATCCATTTTAAATCAGTTTTTTAATTTTTTGGGGAAAACAAGTCCTTTTTTGTTTCTTTACGTACAGATGTAACGCAAAAACATCGTTAAATTGTATTCGATAGTGGTTAAAATGGATATTTTCGTTGAAACATGAGAACCGAAATTTTTCGCCATTACAATACTTCCTTTTTACTTCGTACAAGGAAGTAAAAAAGGTTTGTTTAATGCGCTAAATATATTACTTTCAACTACCTACCTTTCAAATTTAAAAAAATTGTCACATGTTCAGTTTGTTTCCTAATAACAAGTAGGTTATAAGGTATTCCTCCAGCCTTCTTCGCATGCCTTCGTGATGTAGTGGTCAGCGCACTCGACGCGTAACCTAGAGATCTGTGGTTCGTTTTGTTACGAATCGCTAAAAACTTTACTTGGTTTAACGCTTAACAATTTTAAACGTTTTTAAAAACTCTAACCTACTCTGGTGCCGAACAAACTAAAATAAAATACTTACTACTAAAATTCTTCTAGTTAGAAGTGGAGGAAAGAACTAGTTCATTGATCTGACTCAAAATAATATTTAAATAAACTATTTCTTAATTCAATTAACTGTCACAAAGCAAAGCAAATTCATCTTAATAAATCTTAACCTGAAAAATACAAGAAGGAATAAATCTTCTCTGGTACTCGATAGAATAAAATACTATCTCAAACAAAACATTTCTAAAATTCACTCATTTCAAAATTAACTCAAGAGCACAAGTTCAGATTCATTAAACACCTCATAAGCACCAGAGAAGAAATATTCAAACACAATCAATCAGTTCCACTAAGAAACATCGAGCAAAAGTTTTAACTTTTCTGGCACCTAAAACAAACATTCAAATATTCAATAAAACGTAGTTAGTACAAATTTTCTAAAAATAACAGGGCGCGTTATGAGTACCCTAAAATACATAAACATTTTTCCATAACGCCGATAAAATCTCCATGTTTCTTAAAAGCCTCACGACTCAAACAAATGAAGTGACTGAACAGACCAACTACGTAACACAAAAAAAATGCAAGTAATAACAAAATAAAACTCATTTATTAGTATCTAGGATATATTTATATGATAGCTGGCCAGACTACCCTTACATACAATAGCAATTAATTTTCCATATTAAATTTCCTTCAAGAGTCATTTGTCAAGAAAAAATTTTGCAATTTAAAATAATAACGATTACTTAGAATAACTAGAACATTAAATGAATCATTTAAACTGGATCTCAGTTAAACTAATATAAAAATTACAATTAACATAAATTTCATATTTTATAGACAATAATTTTAAATTCTCCTAAGACGCAAACAATTTTCTCTATTATCAAATGGAATTCGCTTTCTACCAGTTACGCAAGATTAAATTAAATTACTCTCACTTGACAAATACTAAAAGGGTACCAATAAAAATATAAGATAACTCACAGTTGAACTATCGGAATCCATCATTCTAAGAAGCTATAGGCGACGTCGGCAGAAGAATTCCCCCATCGAACTCATGAATTCGTTCTATAAGTAATCAGCTCGAGAATAAAGTTCAAGAAAAATGACATCTTGTAGGACAATTAATGAATTCGTCCTTTAAATAATCGGCTCCAGAATAAAATACAAGAAAAATTACATCTTGAAGATCCATAAATGAATTCATCCTTTAAGTATTCGACTCCAAAATAAAATTCAAGAAAAATGACATCTTGTAGAACCATTAATAAAGACGCCCGGAAATCAAAAATTCTGAAATATGGAAGTAGACGAAAAGAGAAACCAGGGGAATAAACTAGGTGACACTCAGGTGCTTCAGCTGTCAACGACCACGGAACTGTACGAGCGACGACACCAGGGTGAATTTTCTCTTCTCACGACCGGAAAGCCTTGCACACGATTTTTAACAACTAGGTGGCAGAAAACATCCATTTTGCAAGAAAGCCACTCGGAGAGAGCTCGGAAGAGATCGCTCTAAGTTCTACATATTGCATAAATTTCAGAAAAATTCTCAATTCATCACATCTTTAAAACTTGAATCTGTCTCTCATGAATACCGGCGCAGGCCGCCGCAGCTTCGCAAGCGCGAGCCCCCTCGCAAGGGCGAAGCTCGGCCGCAGAGCCAAAAGCCCTCTCTCAACTATTCTCTTCTCTCTAGTAGTATCGTACTAAAAAACTCAACTCCACTAACTTCTAAACTCGTGCAAGAACCTAGGAAAACTCGGTTTCTCCTCCCATAAAATATTACTGGTCAAAACTTAAGGCATAAAATTAAATTTCGCCAACCCGAGACTTTCACTATAATTTAACCGAACAAATTGACCCCCTCAAAGGAATCAAAATAAAGTCATTGTCCACAATCGACGATTGACCAGCTGTAGAATGACTCATCCTAACACCTGCGGAAATATCAGACTAAAAATTCGATCTCCCTTGCTAACAAGCGGAAAAATCTGAGAAAGAACAAAAAACTGCCCTTTTACGATCCAATTTACAACCTGTCTTCCGAAGTTATATAAGCAAGGCAACATTCACAAAGCGAGAGTGTAAGTGAAAAGCAGGAAGCCAATTGCGATATCCATTTTACTGCTTCGTAGCAAAAGACACTGAAAACAACACTATACTGACCTCAATTCTAACTGTTATCTTAAAAAGCTATTTCTACAGATGTTACTTCCGTTAAAAGACAACCCCTTTCCTCGTTAGAAAACTGGACCGTTGAAGAAAAATAATTGCCTAAAGATTTTACATACACTCTTTACAAATATGTATACATTCCTTACCTCTTCCGAATTTCAAATTTAAAAATCAAATACAAATACAAATAAAATACTTTAATAATTGATTATTTAATTGATTGATTGACTAAACACACTTAAATTTCGCGACACAAGTTTCCCGGCATAGGCGTTGTTCATTTTTCATTTCTCCTGGTTTCAAACAAATACCTAATGACTCTACAAGGATATGATAAGGAAAATAATGATTTTGGGGAGGGGACTAATTTGCCTTAACCGTGATGAGATGACTACAGTGAGGTGCTTTAAGCATTATATTCCAGCCATAACTTAAGCATCTCTGCGTGTATTTTTGCTAATATTCTGTTTTCTATGCCATTTATGTCAGAAGCTTTTTCGATAGGATTTGAGAGATCTACGTTACTGTTATGGTATGTAAGGTTAACAAAATATGAGAGTCTCCTCACCATTTTTATTACATTTTCAACAGATGTGCCTATTTGTTAAAGCTGTCAAAGCTGGAAATTGTACCACTTATGCTCTTAACTCTTCGTATGTCTTTCCTAGAGCGAGCGCATCAAGATTCCAGGGAAGCACAACTGTACCCAGCTGCTACCCTGGATCTCAAAGAATCAATTGTCAAAAAGGATGTCGGTGTGAGAATAGATGTGAGAATCTTCTGCAACAAAAGCGACAGAAATTTGTCGAAGGTGTGCTGTACGGAAGTAACGAGGCCTGAACTTGGGAACCATTAGGCCATGAATGCTGAAACGCAATCCTGACAAAGTATAATTTCATTAAAGTTAAAAGGTTTGCTTTTAAAAAGCAATAACAAAATCATAAAATTGTATCCTTTTAAATATTACAAAATCGTCAACCATATCAAAAGGTTTTTCTGATGCCAGATTTCAGGCAAACTTAAAGCACGAAAAAATGAATTTTTCGAATCTCCTATTTATACGGCTTGATAAAATGTATTAAATGATTTCATGAAACTTATTCGTGGCCTTATAATGACTGAACAATGAAATAAGCAATTAAACATGATATGGTAACAATTAACACGTAATTCAAAATTCTATTAAACTGAACACATGCCACAGTCATTTATTATGAAAATTATTAACATTCGAATTGGAATGCCAAATTTTTGTTAAAAATATTTGAAACAAAATAACGAAATACACATTTTTTGAATGAATGTGAATTATGGAAGTTAAATTGGACTGGAAAAATTAAAATGAAGCATGTTAATGCCAAGCACAGAGCAAAATTAAACATGGAGTCTTTATGACACTTCAGTACCAAAAAAGGTAATAACCAAATAATTTTTTATTATGTAAAATATGTCTCGCTCTGTTCAATTTATTTGGTTACTCCTCTTGATTATTACCATTTTATGTAATAAAATGATAATCAACTAAGCAATCCGAATTCATATTTTTAACAAATAAATATTGCAGAATTTTACAGAGTAACAGATCCTTTTCGCAATTATGTAACACTCGCAAAATCTAAACAAATAAATCTTGGAATTAATTTTGATGATTACCTTCCAAACAGTAAGGCACTAAATATTTGTTTATTTGATAAAAAATAAAAAAATGATTTAATGAGTGTTTTCAGAAATAACATATTAGACCTGTTATCAGATTTTCGTACGTAGAGATACACTAGTTGCATAAGTTTCAATCAACTTAAATTTATTGTAAATTACCAAGCACTCTTTTCTGCCAAGAGTAGTTGTTGTTTACATTTCAAATTTACTACCTGCTGATGCTAAATACACTAGTGTAGTTTAAATTTTCATCTGTGTTCATATTTCTAGAACGACCAACTAACAAAATTGGCAAAGTAGATGGCGGAGGCAGAGGTAGGGCAAGGTCATTTCTCTTATTTGCAAAAGAATATGGAAATCCTGAACCCATTGTACTAGCCTAACACAATTCTTGACAGGTCATGGTCCATTCTCAGTATAGCTCAATAGATTCGGATTTAGGGATTCTCCCTTCTGCAAGCGCGCAGAGAAAAATTACACAGACCATTACTATTTTGGTTGTGTTAATACACGAATCTGGGACTTAAAGAAATCATCGTACTGTGCCTGGGCAACGTGATCGTCCAATGCACTTAAAAATAGGGTAGTCCTTCGCAATATAGAGAAAATCTCAAGACACTACCTAAGCAGAAACCACCGTGAATAATATTATGTTTGAAATGGTCAGAATTTAAAGCAGATAATCAGGATAACGCTTGCAGTCTGCAGTTATCAAGCTAAATAATCCCCGAACTACTGGTAAGTTTATCATAAAATATTAAGGCTTGTTTTCATTCAGCAAGAAGTATAAACCTCAGCGATTGTTTCAGATACTCAGAACGATTATTAATATGAACTAATTTTGGACAATAAAGACTTTTCAAAATAAGAACTGCTACTAATAAACAATAATCAACATTGTAACTTTGGGGATTTCCGGTGTCGTGGTATATAATTCCATTTGGTTCACTTCCGCGGTCAGAAGCCTTCTTAGCGGTGCACTCACTCACTATCATCTGCATGTATGACATATCATTATGCCATACAGTATCAAATTCTTTGCTTATACGTATTTCTATGTGACATACATGATTTATGTGTTTACAATAGTTTTATGTATTTAACATAAGTGCTTGAGAATTACATTCAGTTATATGTGTTTTACGTGGCTAAATGTGACTTATGTATTTATAAGTATTGGTGCATATATATGCACGATTTCTGTTCGAATGTCGCGTTAGTATCATCAGGCTTTCTCTCAAACACCAAATGTCACTAAATCAAACAGCCCTTAAAAATAATATTTAAATAAACCAAATAATATTTGAAATGAATATCCGAAGAGTTATTTCTAGCTTAAAGGAGATGCTAGGACTGCAGGTAACGGGGCTGGGGAACTCTACTTGTTTACCAACGTTAGCCACCAGATATCCTCCGTCACCTTCCACCTATGATTATTTAGAATTTACCTCCTAAATAAACGAAAAGAAATGAATTACAGACACTCCCGTTCCTGCATTCTAGCTTTGTTTCAGCATGACTTTAGAAGCCAGATTTAACATTTCGTCCAAGATATTACACAAACCTACAAATGAATATATCTCTTTAATATCTGCGCAAAATACTTTTCTGTATTTTGGCTAAGAATTTATGAATTAATCATTTTATTTTGCATTGCATCGTGACATAATGGGAATCACATTTAATTTATTTTACAATTATATGCATCTCTTAATTAGCGCTTCGAATTAATATGGAATAGGTCTATTTTACAATATGACTGCAAGCAAGAACAATTTTGCTATATTGCTGCAAGTTAAACTAAAGAACTATAGGTAATTTTCATGTTACTCTATATAACTAGGTATATGTTTATCGATGCTGCATTTTAGTTCGTTATCCAAGATTTATTTGTTAAATTAATCTGCGGAAATTTACTGTAAAATGCTTCGTAAAGTTTTTAACAATTCAACTTTTACATGCATCCCATGATACGAAACTTGCTAAAATTTATTTGATATGAATAGCTTTACAAAATATCTTTACAAAACATTGAACCTATGCAGAACATTTTCATAATTTAACAATCGGCTGTGCTGCATGATGTCTCATTGATTCTCAAGTTACGACAAAGCATTCAATGATGTCTTCATAACCTAGAATAAGTTGTTTGCTTTTACTAAAGGAAATCCTCTTATTTTTGTATACTAAAAATATTCCTGCAGCCAGTTCATTCCATCAATTAGATAGGAACTATGGGAAAAGCTGCAAATGGTTTATAGATTTTAACCATTTGGCTGTTGATTGGCAAATTTGTGGGAATGTGTGAACCCAAATATTTCACAAATATTTACACTACGGCATACATTTAATAACAGCAATCTTACCTCTACTGCTTGATCAATTGAATAAAATGAAATAGAGAGTTATGAAAAAATACTCACGGTGAATCTCAGTTTGATTCCTAAAATTCAAAAAAGAAAGCAATATTATGGTTATTGCAGATTTCATATTTCACGGAAGAATGGTTGTCAGGGACTCAAAGAGGTTGGACTTCTACTTTCAACCCAGTTTTGAGGGAGATCAGCTTTCTTTGTTAAACGCTGCATTCCTCACCATCAAATTACAATTCCATAGCTTTCAGCCATTGAGACTACAGCTATCTCCATCACAACAAACACTGGCACAACATACGTTTTTGTCTCCACTTACTTAACGCTTTGTCTCCAATTAAACGCTAGACACCGAGCATGGAACTGCTATAATTCCAATACCACTGGCAACGTAACATTCAATTTGGTCCGTAGGGTTCCTTTCCAAATAGCAGCTCCAAGTACCCCAACACGGTATACTGCTGGTTCCACAGGCATCTGAGACGTCTTCCTTCTTAGAAATACCAGCTTTCCTCTGGATATTTCTGTGATAGATGAACTGTCCTCAGATCAAAACCCTGTCCATATGATCCTGGATACCAGCAGTTATGATACATCAGTCAAAAGAGCCTTTAAAACGAACTGGTAGGTCTTTGCCAAAGCTCTGAACAGCATTCAGTGCTCTACACCAACGATACACACGGGTAATGATATAGACAGTTTAGTTAAGGACTTCACCTGCAACATCCAGAACGCACATAAAAGCGCCCAGATGGAACTTAAAGATTCAAAACCTGTTAGATCTAAAGAGTTGAATGAGTTGATTAAAAGACGCAACGCTGCCAGGAAGCAGTTCCAGAGAACAAAGAACAGACAAGATAAAATAATATTCAGTAAGTTGGCGTGATGCGGTCAAGTCTCGTACTGTAATTATTATGCACAACTCCGCTGGGCTAGGTACCTTGAGTCCCTCTCAAGGGATGATAACTCCATATGGAAAGCTATTAAAAGATATAAAAAATTCAACAACAACATTCTGCCCCTTAAAGGTCCTCAAAGGCTCCACTACACTGAAACTGAGAAAGCAGAAATTTTAGCTCAGCATCTGGAATCTCAGTTTCACACAAACAACATTCATGATTTAAACCAGAACAGTTATTTTCTGATTTCCACAACAATTACATAGCAAGCCCACACACAGACAACACGATCTCAGTCATGCTGTCGGAAGTCTGCGCCTATATTAAAAAACTGAAAAGCAACAAGAGTCCTGGTTATGACTCTATCAACAACAGAATGATCAAAATTTTTCCTATCAAGACTCTCATGTATTTCACCAAGATCATTAACATCATACTACAGTGGCAACATTTCCCTGCCAGCTGGAAGCTAGCTAAAATAACGCCAATTTTGAAATCCCACAAGTCAGCCTCCTTACCAGAACTAAGACATTACCGACCCATCAGCTTGCTGTGAACGTTGAGCAAAATCATGGAAGCTGTTCTACTGACTAGAATCAATCAGCATTTGGAGCAGAACAATATAATCATTCCTTATTATTATATCCTTATAGTTTCAGAAGCAGGCATTCTACTGTCAACCAACTGTAGCTTGTTGAATTCATCAGTGAAGGCCTTCAACAGGAAAAGGTAACAGGAGTATTATTTCTTGACATAGCAAAGACTTTCGATTGTGTATGGCTAGATGCACTCATCTACAAACTACACAACCTGGGTTTGCCTGGTTACATCACAAACATAATTAATTCCTACCTGTCAGGTAGACACTTTGTCGTTCAAGTTTCAAACATACTATCTACACGCAGAACTATCCTCGCAGGCGTCCCGCAAGGTAGTTTGCTTGGATCCACACTTTTTAGTATCTATGTGAACAACATTCCTATCACAGACAACACGACAATAGCAATGTATGCCGATGACACTGTGATCCTTACTCAAAGTACATTTCTGAGCCCAGAAATATAACGGTTAAGAGACTACATTAACACACTCTAGACTTGGCTGAATAAATGGAAAATTAAAGTCAACATTGACAAGACACAAGCAATCTTGTTCACAACGAAACGCAAGTTCAACGAAAAACTGAAGTTCTATGGAGAAGAAATAACATGGGTTAAGCAAGTCCTTTATCTTTAGATGATTCTCACAAAAGAATCTTACATGGGCTCCACATATCACATCTATCTTTAGAAAGTTTCGTGTTAGTAAAGTTACACTACACCCCTTAATTTCTCGAAGCAGTCTACTTTCAATCGATAACAAGCATATATAAAACCGTTCTGCGTCCAATCCTCTGTTACGCTTGCTCTGTTTGGGCGTAACTCATGCAAGTCTTATAGACAAAAATTGCAACAGGTGAAAAAAATTGCATTTAGACAGATTACAAATTTACCTTGATATGTTCGCAATCGGAAGATACACGAGGAGCTACGTATCGAAGAACTAAGACATTTCTATTGCCGGCTTCCCCGAAGGTTTCATGATAATTTAAGAAACATAAACAACCCCGTTATCCGGGTTTACAATTATGACGTAAATAATGTAAACAATAGCAAACTGCCGATGGCCATACTCTGTAATAATCTTGAATAATTATTAAGTATTTCCTGGTTACATATATGCACTTTTATTGTATGTATAAATGTTTAATTGTATGTTCTTAATCTCTTACTAAGCACCATGGGTTTTACACTTGTTCCTTTTATCTTTGTCTAGCTACTAAATGTCATTTCAGTTATTTGCTGATTTACCATTCGCAACTGCCTACCTGTTCGACAAGGAGTAGGGTTCTTGTCTACCCAGGCACCCTGATGTTACACCATTTTCTCCGGTAGTACTTTTGAGGAAGAGCACACGGAAAGAGATGTTCCCTTCCACCAAACCACGCAAGAAGATTTTCGGCTAGCCATATATTCTGAGTGCTCCCATGCCACAAATTACAATATACATTTACAAACATCCATGATTCGAACTCGGGCCCTTCGGTACGGCAGTTTGAATCCCTAACCACTATCCCGTCTGAGAAGCAAGTAATATTTTGCCAAACGTAAAATAATAAAAGATGCAAGTACAGCATTTAATTAATGCTGTGTATTACCTTTTAGATAGCAGTTATTTCAGTCATTCCTGTTAAATTAAAATGTCAGTTAAAGTTGCAGTAGCATTTTCGGAACATTCCAGACAGTTTGACATTTGTCAAAAAGGTAAAGAAAGCTAATTTTGAACATGCAAGCCTATAACCTCTTAGACGCTTCGTGAAATGCTAAAGCGAATTTTACTTCTCTTGTTAGAAGGAAAGGATTAAGTAGGAAGTTTAGAAAATTCTTCTCTGCAGTACTTTATCTCTAATTAGCTCTTGTTTCGTCCGTAGAGCGAAACGGAACATTTTAAACGTTTCGACACTAATTGGACTCAGCGATTTGGCATCTGTACCCATTAAAGTTGCAATTTACTCCACAGGAAAACTTATTTATATTACGGAAGTTTTTAAATTTGTTCATGTAATATAGCACTAGGGTTTAGGACTAGAGTTGTTATTTAATTGGATAAACTCGCTGATGTAAAATTTAAATGTTAGATTTAAAAAAAAACCTGTCTCTGTCTGGGAAAGATTTTGAATAATACAGTTTTCATTAGTGTCATCTATTTCGAAGACGATCTTGTACAGACATAATGCTGCTATTTCTTTATGTTGTATTAGAAGGAAAAAAATTCTGGATGAAGTGAGATGTACGTCTGATAACTCTCGAAGTCAATAGAGTTTTACTAACTACTAATCTATGCTAATTACTAAGTTTTATTACTTTACTCTACATTAGTCTATAATTACGTTGTTGAATAATTTTAGAATCATTATATTTATCGTGGTAACATTCAATAGTGTAAATGTAACAGATGCTGAGGAAAATAAGTAGGGTCAAATTTCAGTTTAATTTTTTAAATTTTATTTTTAAACATATATGTGGCTGGTTTCAGTGTTGCGAAATAAAACATAATGTAGTCCATTAGTACATTCCTTCGAGAAATTAAACTAAAGACACTATTAGGAAACTAAATGATGAAACTCCTGTTAGAAATTGATAATCACCTAATCACAGAAGGCACTTTTATGAAAACAAATTATAAATCGAGATGTATTTAATAGTGTGATCACATTCGTCCATGGCTATTTGGTAACTCTAGGCCACATATCCAGTACTTTCACGAGCCACTCTTGCATTAATAAAGTTTCAATGGCTCTGATATTCAAATATCTTCAGACTTCGACGTCTCATTTTTCATCAAGACAATGAAAGCCCACATATCCTACTTTTTCTTAATACATAGGGTGTTCTACTCTTACCTTGAACTGCGCTTTTTCGAGATCTCTCACCAACTGAAAATGCCTGTTTAAAGGCTAAGAAAAGACTGGCCCGGCAAGGCCCGTCAGCCACAATTATAGATAACGTCTAGCAAAGATTTTAAATCATGTGGACTGCAGAAAACTTAACTTTCATCCAGCTGTTACTAACCAAACAACAACTCTTATTGTTGCTAGATGAAGTTGTTTTTCAAATTACCTTAAATTTTAATCATTTCATCTTCCAACGCCATAAATATAAAAGTTTTATAATGTTTTTACAAAATAATGATTGCTACTGGTATAATTAGTGATGTAGCAATTATAATTGTCAGCAGCGTATTTAACATGCTAATGGCCAAATGGCTACATCTCCAGTGTTGTCCGAAATACGGTTACGATAGATTAAGACTTAATTGTGTTACATAAATGGAAAACAAATTATCTTCAATAAGTTAACCAAAATGGCATCCTCTTTTTAGACAAACAGCTCTTGAATTCTTTGCTACAAATACTTCACCAGTCATCTGTATGATATTTCATAATTTCGATAATACTTTTTAGTAATTAGATTCAAATTTTCTCTCTTGCTGCTTTCTGCTACTACAACATTTCATTTTCTGAAATAGAGACTTTCATTATCCTGCTCAGTGACAGCGCAGAAAAGTTAATTAAAATCCATCTTGCGGTAAAAGACATAGTGTGGGCAATGAAATTGATTGCAGGATATCATCCATACTTCATCAGGCTGTTGAATTGCTGTCATTTTTATCTGATTAACATGTATATGCGTGTTAGTGTTCGAGATTGCCAATTTAAATTTTTAGAATTCAGGATTTGGTTTGACACATATAACTATATATTACCAAAAATATTTCCAATAAAATTAAATCTTGGAAGAAAGGGGCTTTAACAAAGAAAGAACACTTAAAAATAGAGAAACATGATTTTTATAAAAGCAATTTTCTTGATTTAACAGATAAAATCACCATTAAGTTCAGAAACTTCCGAAAAGAGGCCTTTCAGTAAGAGTATTTCATGAAATATCCACACAATATTTCTAGCCAAATAACGAAACTCATTGCAAGAAAATTAATACTCGTTTCCAAGGTTTTTTAAATTTTAAATAACGCCACTTTGAAGATGATTCTTCATGAAAAACATTAAAGTTAAATTTTAGGCCTCACGATATTTTCTGCCCTAAATCATGAATGAAAGGCACATTAATAAATCTAAAGCATGCTATAGGAGATTGAGTCAAGCAACGATTGAGAAAAAGAAATTTTACTAACTTTAATTTTATCTTTAAGGGCCTAGAAAAGCTAAATCAGACGTTACTATATTTTCCAGTAATCAAGGATCCAATCAAAATAAAACAGAGTTTACATTACCTGAAAGTAAAACGCAAAGGTTTTCCCTTATGCACAAGTGAGTTCATTGGCTTCAAAAGCACGTAACGTCTCATTGGTATCTTACATCGGAGGCGCACTGGTTTTGAGAATTCAAGCAAACATGATCTAGGAGATAATTGCACCAAAGTTTCTGGAACGGTGCGGTTATGATCTTCTAAATTTAGATATCCAGCAAATGTTACAAACTACAGATCCTTTTTGAGTCGATCAATATTCCATTAAGAAAAATAAATCATTTGAAAAAAGTCTGATGAGATATTCCGAAAGTTTTGAAACAAGAATGCTGAGCTTCTCCAATTGAAGAAGAACGTAGCAATACTGTTTATAGGAAAACGGAAGAACATTTACTTTCTTAATGTGCGCTTAGTGAAAACAATTCAAAGAAAGCAAAACGAATTAAATCAATGACACATGTTTCCATAAAGTAATAAATTTTCGTCTTATTTCAGTTATTGTGGCACTTCTTAAGAACTTGTTTGAACTTGTTTGACTTACGGAATTACTCTAAATACGTCGTTTTATAAGACAGTATGTACGTTATTTTTGAAGCCTCTACTTACTTATTTCCTAACACATTTTATTCATGTAATCAATATATTAATTAAAGCAGACGGAAATGTTTTGAATATGTTGTGAAAGAATCATAGTTTAAATGTTATTTTCAATGCTTAATAAAATCAGGGCTTCACAAATAGTACTTTATTTAACGTGATCTGATTTAGTTATGATATGTTATTTCAAATTAAGTTTAACGTTTTAACACTTTGAATCAAAATCCGCTTCCTGTGTGCAGTTTTAAAGATATTTTTTATTCTAATCACGTTAGTTTCTGAGCTACAAACCAAAAAGATACCAGCCTAATTCATAATAAATTGCACTGTAAATAGACTCATTGATTTATTAAATAAATACGGCAAAACATAAATGGGACATTTACCTCTGAGGAAAATTTCTAACGGGAAACTCACTTCAGTGTATGTCTATGCAGAAATGCTTTCTATGTTTCTTGGATCTAGGATTATCCCTTTATAATAATTAGTTGTCGACCCAGAAGACTTTTACAAATATATTGTTGGCATTGTCCCTAAGGCCATAAAGTGTGAAAAATATATGAAACCTACTTTGGCGAAGTTAAAAAGGCGGATGTGAACTAAACCCACGAACCCACGAACTAAAGATCAGCAAGTCTTGACTAATCCAGACAAGCTATGGATATAGTGGCATAAACTTGAAAGACAGTCTTCTGCGATCTTGAGCACAATCTATACAGTTTCGAATACAGCTATAATTTTTTTCGGTGGTTGTTGGAGCTTTCTTCATCTTTTGTGCAATAAGAGTAATATAGTATATTAAGGTGAAAACATTTGGGTCTTTAAGATTTTGTTGTATTACCATGATTTCTCTCTCAGGTGTAAAAGTTTTATTTAGTATTTCGCTGTACGTGAGAAAATTGCCACTTCTAGAGTGCTCTTTGTTGTCGCTAAGGTTTAATAACGGGAAGTCATCTTTCTTCGGAATTTTAACTGTTTTTTTTAATTATCTTCTTGTACGCACTACATTCTCTGTAGGAATTTACATGGCTACCTTTGTAGATCACAGGTAACGATTTTCATCTGGCTTCAAGGTGCAGGTGTTGGATCTATGATTTTGAGACCATTTACAACAGATTTCTTCCTTTTGTAAAATTTTTATAACAGTCTGAATATGTCTCTAAATTGACATTTGTAACACTATATCTGTCTCTTTGAGGAGTATATTTTTCTATAGTGATATTAAAGTTGAATGCATTATATTATTGGTATATGGCTTCTCTTGTAGTATTTCTATGAATTTCAAGTAGGCAGATGGGTAATCTGATGTCATTTTCATTTAACAATTTTGTGAACTGTTTAAATTTTATAACGGGGAATTTCCTTCTAACTAAATCGTCGAATATAGCATTTTCTGAAACTGCACCTAGTATATTTTTGAGAATAAATGTAATGGAAGCTTGAGAACTTAGCTAGTACGTATTGAATTCTATCTTGGAATTTTGAAAAAAAGGTAATAAATATCATTTTGATAATCATCCGTCGAGTTTGTATTTAGAAAACCTCGAGGTGCTTTTATTTTCCTTTTCAATCCATAAAATTCGAATTGCAGAAGTCCAGTAGAATTTTGCCGATTCCTAGTCAGTCAGGGCTCTCTTACGTGATGACAAGAGGGAAAATTCTGTCTATGTTTTTTACTCTTTTTCAATATTTTGAGACTGGTGATTGTTGTTTTCTCTGAGTTTGAAGCGGAGAAAGGATTAAAATACAGAATTTCTATTTTTTCGTTTTTCTCGGGACCAGATTTGTAAGTTATAGGAGGGATTTGCTATTCAGTGGCATTATGAACTACGTCGTTGGATTTAACATGATTCTCAGCTAGATCGTGTGCGCTAGTCTCAAGTTCGCATTCTAATTCTACATAGGCCATAATTATTTCGCAAACCTTTTCATTTTTCCGTTTTCTTTGTCGAGTAGGTTCATAGTTTCTACCACATTTTTCTCTTCCTTCAAACGATCCTTTCGAAATATCTCTAAGGATAAATTTGCGTTAACATTATTTAGGGTGGGTGTTTTCTTAACTGTGAATGGTGAGTTCGTCTTATTAATTTCCTGCGTATGACCAGACCGATATGCTGTGATTTTCTGGTCGAAGTCTTTGTTGAATTGGCCAATTGCTTAGGGATTTTAGACTTTTTAGTACTAATGTCTGTCGAGTCTCGATCCTTGGTAAAGTTCCGAAGTTTTTATTGATGGCCATTTATTGATGCGGTAGAAATTCTGATGCCGACTTCTCCAATGCCTTTTCTGTAGAACAGTACATATTCACTTTAGCAGATGCTATCTAAGTATTGATTTCGAAGTTGAATTGAATTCGCTTGCTTTACAATAGTAACGTACGTAAGTACTCTCACGACTGTAATTCTTGCCGAAAGACACATATAGTGAATCAAAATGGACTTTAATATCTTCAAGGACGTCGCATAGTGAAGGAAATCGTTTGCGCGAGATGTCGTTCGCCAAAAAATTAGTGCAGCAATGAATGCCTACAAATACATTCTCTAACTTTGTTCAAGATATTAATTGCTTCTGTACTACGTGTCTGGTCGTTAATGACCAGTATCCTAAAATTATGGGTATTCTAAGTAACTGGGGCCGCCCTTTTGGCATACTCTAAGTAATGGTACAGATGTAGAAGTATTGAGTTATACTTAACTTAACCTGATCTTAAATTTGGTACTAATACGCAGCAAAGAGTTTCAGTTTACTAATATATGTGCATATTTTCCTAGTGGACCCTGAATTTATGTTGCAAACAGGTTGTGGTATCTTTAAACTGAATCAAAGATAGAAACATAAATTTTGCCTACCTATTCTATGGATTCCTTTTCCGAATGCCACTAGGCGATCTTCCTATATAATATAATCGTTCAAGGAACATCAAGCCCAATGATTAATACAAGTATGTTCTAATGTGAACGACCATAAACGGACACACATTAGTTATATGAGGTATTGAGAAACGTCTAACTGAATTTTTACATAATCAAGCACGATGCAGGGTGCTAGTCTCTATGCTTCTTCCAATAACTCCAACCATCTGCCCTAAGTTCACAGTTCAAATGTATTATTCTGTCTTGATGACTTTAAAGATGAGATGTCTTCAATTACAGCAAAGCAAAACACAAAAACATGAATGCAGTCGTCGTGTTTGCTAGGGACAAACAATCAGGGTTTAGCTGTTTTATCCATTTGGCCACTGGTGGGAACACATTAGGAATTAAATATATTATTTTTTAGAGGTAATATTTAATAGAATTGTGTTAGTACTTACTAAGTTCACTTTAGATTCACAGTTTTAACATTTATATTCATCCTAGAAATGTCTATAATTTCTTAATGATTAATAACTCAAACATTTACCATTACTACATGCAATCAATTAGAAATTAAAGAAAAATCTATGATTTTTGACAGAATACATGCAGAATTAATGAAAATGTTATTTAGTTCTGAAATATTACTGAGCAATATATTCCGATTTTTGATTAGTGATTATTAAAATCAACACTTGTAGTAAGTAAAGCGATAAAATTACCAAAAACCTTTCTTTAAAATAAGCTAGAAGCGTGAGGTATAAGCATGTAAGTAACTAAATTCGTTTACTGAAATCAGAGAGATCAATTAAAATATTTCTTTTTATTAGAAGCAAAAAAGATTTTCTTTCTCATAAGAATGCATGATTTTATAAAGATAATAGTATAAGAAAATAATTCATTCGTACTAGAATTTATTGATCCGATGTTTAGACGTCAAGAAATATTTCTTTCTAAACTTCCTCACCATCCACCAATTTTCAAATAAATTCAGCAAAGGATATATTAAAGGAACTTCTTTTAAGAAAAATGCCTTTGTGTATGTCTTATATAATGAAAAGTGAGAGACTTATCTGAGCACCGTCAGGTCTCTGAGATGGATCAACAAGCTTCTAACGGAATCAATAATCTCCATTTAAAATAGAAACCTTTATTATAGAGAAATATATTACATAGAGTCTCTAATAAGTAAATAAATGGATGATATAGATTCCCTGCAGTCATAGGAAAGAAGGAGGCATAATCATGCATTTAAGTTTGCATGAAAGAATAAATTCCCTAAGGAATCCTTAGTCTTAGAATTTTTCCCTAAATTGAAAGGACAGGTAAGAAGTGTTTTCCTATTGATTTTGTGATTTAAGTGAATCGCGTGGAAAAATGTGTTTTCGATTTTATCGCGTCGTTTTTATTATCCCTATTTCCTAGCAAACAGAAATTTTAGTATTTGAAATAGGATTTATACACTATTTCATATTTCGCAGGGCATTTCTTTTTATCTTTATTCTTTTAAATTTGCTTCAGAATTTGTCATATAATAAAAGTCTAAATAAAAGAAAAATAGCTCAGTGGTCTTGCTTCATTACAAATCATGTGTTCTAATAGCCTTTGGATACTTCAGTGATATATGAGTGCCATTTAATTTTAAGATCATGAGAAGAAAAATACATAGGAAATATAAAATAAACTCTAATACAGTTAGCACTGAAGGCAAAACTAAAATTTTTGCTTGTTTCTATTATACACTTTTATAAAAAATATTAGACTGTCAACATCCAAGTAAGTGTTTCAGAGTCAAATTTAGTCAATTTATTATTATGTTAGATTTTCTTAGCCAACTCTGATTACAGATGATTAAAACTAACACTGTTTTGTAGTTTACTTTTAATTCATGTCGAATATGAGTCTTTTTGCAGTAAAGAATGTTTGAAAATTATTCTAGCTATTTTAATTGTCCCAGTTCAATAATAATTTGTTTTTAATTTCAACATCCTTTTCGCCATGACTTGAGTATTTTTCTTGGAGAGATCAGGTTTTTTTTCGAAAAGCTTGAAAAATGAATTCCCTCTCTGGAATTAGAAACACGAATCTACCGATTGTTAGGTAAATGTATTACCCAATTACACCACAAGTGAACACACGGGACATGGTTATAACCTATCATATTTTTCCCCATTTAAAGGCAACTGGGGAGAGAGGAAAGAGGATCAATCCGCCAAACCTAAGTGGTAACGAATCATCACCCATCATGTTTTAGTCGTGAGCCATTTTAAAGATATTTTCTACTTATTACAAAGCGAGAAACACGAAAAATTACTTACGTCACAGCCAGCATTCGAAATACTGACCTCCCGATTACTAGCCGGACTCGTTATCAATTACAACAAGCTAAATTTTAACTGTATAATCTCAGTTAAAATTTATATCAATTTCAGGCATTTTTCTTCCTTTTCTTTTTTAATGATAAAATTTAATGCAGTTTCGCATAAGCTGAGAAGTAATTGTAAATCAGATATATGCATAGCGGCTTCGGGGAAATGAAAGAAGAAAATTTTACAAAATTTTATATTTGCGCCGTTCAAGTAATTTAAAGAAAAATTCTCTTCCTTAAGTATTATATCCACTGTAACTATGTTTTAATATGTTATAAATCCCTTAGGAAATTATTAAAATTTAAAACATTAATGTTTGATTGCGGCAAGAAAGAAGTTAACATTTAAAATATTTTAAACATTTTATGTAGTATTACTATTTCAGTACTTTATTTTGTATTTAAATATGTTACGTAATATTATTACGGCATATTCTCAATATATTATTGGCTTGCGTATCAGGCGTAATCAAGATATTTTAAGCAATATTATAAGATATTTCTCCCGCCTTCTTGGTATGCCTTCGTGGTGTACTTGGTCGGCACTCTCGGCACGTATTCGAGAGGTCCGTGGTTCGAGTTCCGAGGAAGGTATTGCTCATTTTCCATCTCTCCTGCTTTAAAAAAAATATAGTCTCTTCAGTGGCGCCCGAACTAAAATGGTGGTGGATTATGATTCTCCACCACCAGGATTTGGCGATTGGGTCCCCTAATCCTCAGTCTCCCTTTAAAAGGGGAGTATATAAGGTATTTCTCCCGCCTTCTTGGTATGCCTTCGTGGTGTAGTGTTCAGCACGCTTGGCGCGTATTCGAGAGGATCCGTGGTTCGAGTTCCGGTGAAGGCATTGCTTATTTTTCATATCTCTTGCTTTCAAAAAATATATAATGTGTCTACAATATTACTTCTCCATAAAATCTTAGTGTGCTATGTACATTTCCTTTTCAGAGTTTTCTACTCTCTAAACCATGTATCAATATAATTATGATTTGTGATATTAAACAGCATCGTATAGAACTGGAATCAATAGAAAGCAGAAATATTAAGTAGACTTTTCCAGACGACATCAGACATCACATATTATCACCTGAAGAAGGAGCAAAATTAAATTTTATGCTTGGGAAAAAAGGACAGACAAAGTTTGTCTCAAAATCTTATTTGTTTTACCTGTAATCAGCTCTTTTTATTGTTAGAATGGAGGAAGGATTATTCCAAATCAGAAGCTTCGACAACTTGACTTCCAGTGGATAGCTTCATACTAACCGACGGAAGTTTGGATAACGTTGAAAAGGTCGAGAATTTAGAAACATTTCCAGACGTTTTCTCTTTAACTGATAAAAGTTTCGTATCCTTAAAATCACTGTACGTTTTTTTTCCTTTTTTTTGTTTAACATTAATTCTAACTCCTCGTGTTCCGTGCAGTATACTACGGGACATACACAAGTAAGTTTTAGCACTAACAAACTAAATAAACAAATGCACAAGAAATGGAGAAAAAATTATTTAAAAAAATAGTAACGAGTAAAAGAAAAATAAAATAATTTAAAAAATAATAAAATAAATGAGCTTTATAATCTAAATAGAGAATGAAATTCCGAATATGTGTGATATTTTTAATGCGTAGTCGTGATGGCAGAGTGGCAGGGCGAGAGGCAGAAGTTGATACCAAACTCAGTTCAGCCAATTATCTTCTTTATTTCCGGATTTCCAGTCACACTAGAATCGCACACCTCGTAGACAATACCCTCTTTAATCATAACAATTACTATAATTTCTTATATGCAATTTACACAGGTTAATGGGGGCGACATCATTTTAGACGGACAAGCAGAACATAGAAGACATGTTAGCAACTGCGGAAGCTAGGAAAAGGAATGCAGCAGAATAATAATGACGTAGTGTTTGTGCCAAGAGTATTTATACTAAATTTGATGTACAAGCACAGCTAATCTATGATTGGTTAATTTAACTTTAGTTGCCCTTTTCACGTAACGTTATATAAAGATATAAAGATCTCACATTTGGGAGAACAGATGAATTTAGGGGAAGAGCACCAAATCTATAATGTTACTTTTGCGTTCGCCAATTAGTTTTTAAAGCAGCTATCGTGTTTTGTTATATCTTAAATACAATGGTTATCATAAATTAAGGAAACATCACAAAAATAGCGATAACTCCCTCAAAAATAAGCCAAATCGTGTAAAATTTGAATATGTTGCCACGTAAGAGTAGCTAAGTGAAACTGCAATATGCAAATTAATGGCGCTGCACTCGGAATACGTCATCTGCGAGGAGCATAAAAGTCCAGATTTGAGGGCAAGCCCACATATTTCACTGTGATAGTGACATCAAAAATCTGAGATAGCGAATTCGTAACAATGACCTCCAGGCATCATTTGCCTTCAGAACTACGATGGAGAGCCATTGAAAGACAAGAGGCAGGAGAAAGTCGTGCGTAGAAGGCTTCACGAAGGTGATCCGTATGGGAGGCGACTAGCCATTTGCGTGACGCTCACGTCACGCCATAGGAAGAACCGTTTGCAGTGGGCACGACAGCATGTCCACTGGACGCCTGATCAATGGAGGGCTGTTCTCTTTACGGATGAGTTCAAGTTCAGTCTAGAAAGCAATAATAGGCGTTATTTGATATAGAGACAACCTGGAGCCCGTTATCATTCGTCAAACATCTGTGAGATATGCATACGGAAGAGGCAGTGTCTGTGTTTGGAATGGCATCTCTTTGGGTGGACGCACAGACCTCCATGTCTTTCCAAGGGGAACCGTGAATGCTCAGGTTTATAGAGATGACATCCTTGATGCTTATGTGCGGCAATAGGAGATGCTTTTCTGTTACAGCCCGACAACGCAAGACCACACAGAGCTCGCATCGTAGATGATTATCTTCAACATGAAATAATTTTGCGTATGGAGTGGCCAGCTCGATCCCTCGACTTGAATCCTATCGGAGAAACCTATCCACTCTTGGGATGCTTTAGGGAGACGTCTAGCTACTCTCAATCCGCCCCCTCAGACCCTTGCCGCGCTTGCAACTGCTTTGAGCAATGGCTCTCGCTTCCTATGGAACTGATAGACCGCATAATTGAAAGCATCACACATCGCTGTATGCGCTGTATTGCTTCTAGAAGCGATCATATTCCATATTGAAGGTACTTTTCCTATAGCAAACTGACACCATCGATTTGTTCATTTTATACATGTGCTAATTTCCATAGTACCATAATTGTCTGGTAATCTCTTTTTATGTTATTTGATACCTTACTATGTGTTGTATAGTGTGGGTACGTTTCATAAACTTCTACATGTAACTTTTTCAGTAATCGTGATTTTGTGATTTTTCCTTAATTTATGATAACCAGTGTATATATATATATTCAATATAAAGTAATTAAAAGTAAATTAATAAGCCCAAGATTTGCGCTAAAGCTGCAAAGTAATAAACCAACAATTCACAATAAATTTTAATAAGAAAACTTTCTATATACCATATATATTTATACACTCTGGTGAAGCCGATTGTAACTAAAATAGAAGGTGCACAGCTACATGTTATAGCAATCCTATGTACAAAATTTCAACGCTCTGACGTTGCTCGTTATGCGAGATACGTTCATACCTCCGGACAGACGCCACAAGAAAATCTCTTCTGAATCCATTTTAAATTAGTTTTATGATTCGTTAGAAGAAAAAGAGTCCTTTATTCTGTAGTTATGTACAGATGTCAAGGAAAAACATCGTTAAATTGCATTCAATAGAGGTCAAAATGTATATTTTCTTTGAAGTATTGATACCCGGAATTTTTCTTGATTACAATACTTCCTTTACAAATAAGTAAAAATTGGTGGCCAACATATGGATGGGCGCTTTAAAGTTGCCTGAAGTTCTCTTCCTCTGCTGGACAAGATAAATGCACTCAAGAAGAATATGTTTTACATCTTCACCGCCGCTATCGCAGCTGCACAAAGCACTTGAAGCAAATCCAAATCATTTTAAATAGATCTTACCTTTGTCATTTCCAGTCAAAAATAAGTTACTTTAAAATCTCTTGAAAATTGCTCAACTTTTATTCTGTGAAACATTGTAGGAAAACACCTTTTGGTGAGCTCAGGTGATCTCTGTTCCAAATGCAGATAACGTCAATTCTATAAAAGCGCTTTCTGTTAAAAACAGGAGCATGGAGATTTAAATCAACGTGAAGTTTCGTGGCTAGCTTTGCCCTCTCATTTTCAAAATTTTCCCAGTGTCAAAGAAAATTAATATCGATATCAAGATCTTGCAAGGTCTTAATACGAACCTGAGTTTCAGCATGCTTCTCTGAAACACTAATTTTCTGCGATAATTGTTACGAAGAAAGAGAATTACTATACATTAAAACGCGCATTAATCTCAAACCACTATAAGTATTTTGAATCCATTTAACAACAAGGTTTAAGCATAGTAATTGAGCCTAAAAAACAGAGCACTTGACATTGATTCTGTACTATTTGAAGTCTCTTTCTGTTTCATCCTCATGAACAACAAAAGCAAATTCAGTTTTATCAATCACCTTACTTTCGTCTGTAAAACCAATTAATTAAATTGTATAATTGATATAGTTATATTAATGTACATTTAGGTCATCAAGTCCAGCCTTCGCCCAAGACTAAATTCCCAGGACTACTCTAACAAATATGAAATACGTTGCAACCAGAAACAATGAACTGCATCGTTCTAAATAAGAATATTGAGTTAAATAAAAACAAAGTTAATCATTATTTCCGAAAGTTCGTAAACGTATGCTTCTTTTAAATGTTCCTATCTGGATCCTTTTACAACTTAATCGTTTTAGGTTCATATTATATTTTTGATAGTTTTTGATTCTTTTATTTATGTTAATCTGAATAATTATTATGAAATAGCAGCATAATTTCACTTCAAAACAAAAATTTATAAAAAGGCGAGAGAGAAGACCTGCTGATTTTTTGCGAAAATAAATAAATACATGAAAACGTAAGAAATCCAATAAAAATCAGCCTTTTTATCTGAATTGAAGCATTTAAATGCAATTTTTTAAGCCTATCTTGATGACTCAGCCATTAATTTTTATATCCTTCCCAGAGGCCAATTAATAAATATGGTATTTACCGTACATATCATACCTTTACAAAAATAACGCAGCAGATTAATTACGTGCCTGCTAACATTAGAAATATGCAATTTATACGCCCATGTAGATACGTGAGCTTCAGGACATGCTATATTATGAGCCTAATGCAAATGTCTAGTATTAGATGCTAGATATAGATGGCGATAACATGTTCAACGCATAGACTGCTCTACTGAAATTATGTTCCTTGATGTTTATCATCTATCGACTTCAATTTTCGTCATTTTTCATGAACAGTTCGATTGCACAATTAATGTGAATGCCCCTAGGGCAATATTCTGAGTGATCCTGGTTAAAATTATTAAAGTTACATGCCATTAGCAGAATGAAGCTCCAAGTTCTAAATAAGCAGAATAAATTCTGAAATTTCTTGATAATCACTGCTGAATTTTGCATAGAGTTGCCATTTCTGTTGATTTGCAATAAAGGACACTGCGAAATATATTTATGTTGATTCATTTTTATTATTATTGTAAATTATTGAAATACAGGTTTATAATTAATTCTCATGTGAGCAAACAATTCTTTAAACTTCGGAACAATTAAAAAAATTTCCTTCTGTAATTTAGGTAATTATATATTGGCTCATTAGGCACAAAATATGCATTATAAGGCATCCCTCCTACCAGCATGCGTTTGTGGTGTTCGGATAGCACACTCTGTGCGTATTCGAGAGGCCCAGGTTCGAGTTCCGGCGAGGACATTGCTCATTTTTCACGTCTTCTGCTTCAAAAGAAAAGAAAACTAATGGCGGTACAGCATTATTAGAATAATCATTAGAATTCAGTTTAAAAAATGTTAATTTTCCAAAATGCAGAATAGAATTAAAAATACTTTAAAACAAATCTAAACTTTTAATTTTTTTTAATTGCATTTATAATCAACGATTCTTGAAATCATATGTCATTTCCCACTTGATATTTCCGATCTTGAAAAATGTTCAGAACTTGAAAATTTTCAGTCAAAGTATTTTTTTGAATTAATGTTACTTCATCAGGAGAATCATGTATATTCAATTCCAGGTTTTCTCTTAGCTTCGAATCTTCAGTAACTTCAACAAATTTCTGATACATTGGAAATGAATTTTTTCACAGAATTAAAATCGACAATTGTGAATAACTGATTAATTTTTCAATAGCATATTTCACGGAAATAATATTAGAATAATTTTGTTTTAAAACAAAAATTTGTGTATATATATATATACATATCAACACCCTTACCCGGTTTAAAAATCCTCACCCTGCCTTTGTTTTCGCAATCGTTAATCATATACTTCCAATTACATAGGTGTTTTAAATTATTCATGCTCAATTCATGAAATGTCCAATTAAAAAAAATTAATTTTCGACAAATAACGAAATTTAAATTTTATTGCGGTCTCCTGGTTTCTATACTTATAGTTGGTGAAGTTCTGTACTTGCTATGAAAAAATAAAATTATAAGAAGTTTGACTGGCGAACGACAAAAATTGACCTGGATATTTAATTTCAAAATTTGCAGTTTTGTTTTCAACTTGTCTTGAGGGATCGGTTAATTAAATTAGAATAATTCGAAGAAATAAGTTCAAATGAAGTGCAGAAAAATTTTTTATAATTTATTAAGCGTGCATACGGTGTCATACGGTGTCCACATCTGATTATTTAATGATAGAAATAACATTACTTGATAAAATGTGAAGTGTTGAACACAAAAAGTATGCATATAAGGATTTAACAAAAATGTACCAAATTAAAAGTGTTAATATTATATATAACCAGGAACAATAACTTTTAGTGGGAAAGAAATAAATGCAAATAGAGCGGATTCTGCATGGATATTTAAAGATGAGACTAAGTAACTGTTAAGCAGTGCTACTCCGATAATCCAATTCATGTGTTCATATGGCCGATAATTATTGACCTTGATAATTTAGTTCGCTTAATTCCCCATGGGCACACCACATGCAAAACTATCAGCTTAATCTATAGGAAGGTGAATAAAAAGAAAACCGTTGTCTGATAAGCCAGATAACAATCAAAGAGATGAACGATTTCAGAAAGCACACTTTCCCAGGAAAATGTGTAATGCAAATATTTATTCTATTATTAGACTTTTCTGAGCAGGTAAAGAATAATACCACAAATAAGTAGTGTAAAATGTAGATCGTGATGAGTACTAAATCTAAGCAATACAAAATGATGCAATACGAAATAATATATGTAAATACAACCAAGTAAAATGCAAATGGGATATACAAATACAAGTTGCAGTAAAAGAGAAAATAAAATTTAAAGAAGTTAATAAGTGCATATAAACAAGAATAGAAAAATACATGATCAAGATATTGAAACTGATTAAGAAATAAAATTGAGTTTTTAAGTCGATGCATTACAAAAACCTGATACTGAAGTAATAGTTTGGGAAGATTTCATAATTTAATGAAGCAGAAAAGGCACTGATTCCTTTAATGAAGAATGTTTCCTTGCATATCTGGAGATGATCATCTATACAATCAGTTTTAAAGTGTGTGAGCTATAGCCTATTTCGAACATACAAATGCGCTCCAGGAATTTTGTTCAATAATCTGATTTCAGCCAGTCTGCGACGCCAGCCTAAACTGGTGATGCATAAGCATAATTAGCCTTAGAATGGAAATACCGATTTGTCTTTTCCTGTAGATGCTCAGACCTTTGTTTTTAATGGTAGCCTTCACGGCACTTGCAAAGCTTTCGTACACTGGAAGAAGTACGTCACGGAATAGATATTGCAACCAATTCTCTTGCTAGTTGCGAAAAGCCAATAGAAATTTGACACCCCCTTGTTCTTAACTGTTCAAAATGCAACGCCAGTTTCATCGTTCAGCCGCAACAGTTTTTTAATTTTGAAATATAGGATATCCTGCATTTTTATGTCATCTCCAAAGTAGGACGGTTAACAACCCTAGCTTTGAGGTACGTTAAATTTTATATCGATTACGTTTCTAGCTTCAGAATAGTTCTGTCTAATAAAAAACAGCATGTTGGTACCGTTTTTGCCACTATCTATGATACAATGATTTTTTAATTCCTAATTCATTTTGTCAGAATGCATTACTATTTAGTTAAAATAAAACATGTAAGGACTATACGTTTTATTCTACTATTCTACATTTCTTTTACCACCAATCCACGGATATGATGGAATCTATGGGTCTCTTACTTCATTTCCATTGCTACATTTTCGATTCTCTATTCTGAGTGCTGCAGGAATACTCTTATATAATTAATATAAATATTATTACAGAACCCTCCGAAGTGATTTTCTTCGACTTCAGTGAGTTTTTCGTTTTACTCTCATCGCGATGATACCTTTCATAATGAAAGAATATTAATGTAACAAAATTAAGTACTTAGTATTTTAAAGTTAATGCGTCATTCTATAAATGTTTTAAACTATTATTTTATTTAAATTAACAGCGTTAATGCAGCACTATTATTACCATTGTTACCATAATATAATGAATCTGCATTTTGTGGTATTTAAAAAAAAAGGTAATTTCCGTGCTTTTGTATTCCTTACACTGTACTAGAAAAGCGAAATGTACATTCCCTGATTGACGTGTGAAACAATGTTATAGGATAGCACTTAAATGTGCAACCCTTCGATTTATGGATACTATTTCTCGTAAAATCGATATCTAAAACATTGTCTTTCTAAGCGTGCTGATCATGTGAATTAGTTGTCATACATATTCATTTAAATCAAAATCCAGAATTAAAGGTTAGATTAAATGACTAATATTCTCATTTAAAATCTTTGGTAACAAGTGAGGGATCTCATTCGTTTTCCTTTTTATTCAAAGAATTCTTTCACCTTTACTGTAGTTCTATAATTTTGTAAAAAATTCTTGTTTTGATTGAATTTTGTAACAAAAAAGGCTCTAGGAAGGGTAGAGACATTTAGCAACTATGAAGAATTTAGAAGAAAAATTAAGAAACAAAAATACCTACATTACTCAAAGAGAATATATTTTTATCTATTCTTCGAATGCTCGATAAACTTCAGTAAGTTTTTTTTAATATACTGAATACCGACAAGTTCCAGGGGACTCTTTCTTAAGAAAGAAAACAGCAAAAGAGTGATATACTTATATTTTAATTCTATTCTATAGAAATCATCGTCATTTGCATGAAAGAATTAAAGTCACAGTAGAAAATTGAAACATTTCGAGCGTAGAGGTCTTCAAAAAATGGCCTAACAGCGGCTGAATAATTCCATTTATTTTCAGACATCTGAAAACCGTATATCTCAATCAAAGTACATGAAGCTATAAAACATTTATTGCAATCATTCATACTATGAGCGAATGAAAAGTTGTATTATTTGAGTTCCAAATTTTTCATGCTCTAAATTCTTCCTCTGTTACTTCTTCCATCTGATGTCTTTTAAAACCTTAGAAATACAGAAAATTGTGACATACTGAGGAAATGTTGAGGGTCTTTTTTACAGAACGCTAGGAAATCTATAGAAAGATATTTTCGTTGTCTATTAGACACCATTAAATTAAATGTATTCTTCCTATCTGTTGCACAAGATTGTTCTTGTTTTCAGTATAAGTATTTTCAATAAAAAGCTGTGTCAATATATTTCGTTTTATATTTATCGTAGCAGCTAACTTAAGTTTAAAAACTTTTATCATGGTGCAAACGAACGGATGATAAAAGTTATGTTTTCTCACTGCAAAGATCACTTTGACACATATTATTACTAAATCTATCACTCATTCACGTACGAAATTCATTGCTTACTAGTTATTGAACCCACCTAAATTTTAAGAGTGTGAAATAATTCATTTTGTTGTCTTATGTATGCAGCTAATAAAACAATAAGTTATTTTAGAGTCTACTTGAATAAATGGTTCTTTGCAGTAAAGATGCAGCTCTTCGTTTTAAAACGAATTTCTGAATGTTCAATACCCACCAAAAGGATTATGCAATTAACTGTTAAAAATGTAAAAAGAATAATTACATAAGAAGGAGATTTCGTTTGATTGCCCTTAAATCAAATTAAGTTATTGGTTTATAATTGAATTTGCTCTTAAATTTCAAAACACCTTTTACTTAAGATCTTTTATTATAGAAATCGATATCCAAAACTAACTGCAACAAAAAGCTTTATAAAAAATTAGAAAAAGGAATACAAAATGTGTAACATGTGATGCTGGTAGAATAGGTCATGTAGCGTGACATCCTTCAAATGTTAGTCTTAACGTCAAAAAACTTTTTTAACACGCAATACTTTGAAATATTCGGCCTTTGTTGTTCATTTGCTGAAATGGCCTGCTCCGGATTTGACAGCTTCCACGAAACCGATATTTCTCCCGTTTCTTTTCCCGAGTTTGGAAGAAGATAATTACACTTTTCAGAGAAGATATGTGCTTCGTCTTCATGCTCATCACTTTTTAAAAAATACACAGCGTACTTTTTAAAGAAAAATAACAACATTTTACCATTCTTCATCTTTCAGAGCTGTTATGTTTTTATGCAAAATTTGGGAAATAAATTAATTTTAATCTTTGGCTTTCTATGTGTCTTTATAATACAAAGTTGGATTGCTAGCTAACTTAGACATTAAGCATTTTTATATCAAAAGAAAACATGTTATCAACATTTATTAAATAAAATGAAACCATTATCTTTGAAAATATGTTAGTTAAAATTATGAGCGGATTACTCGAAGACATTATTAGCTATGAAATATTGTTTTTTTTTCACACCCCGGATGAGATGAATCTCTGGTTTCGCTGTTTTTGTCTAGTAGTAGTTATGCCGTTTATATGTGATCGTTTTGTATAGTGATAGTAAAAAAAAGTACAGGTTATACGTTAACATGCACTGAAGCTACCTTTTGCTTGTCACTTAAGCAATTTAAAAAAGATAGTAAACCCTCTTACACAGGCAATCGCTAAGACTATGACTATTAAAAATAACCAATATTTCTTAAAAACATAATTATCATCTTTATTAAACCTGATTTCACTAACATGACCACTTCCCAGAAGACCTGTTCATTTGGAAAGGTGAGTGCTCCTGGTTATTTAAAGCTTTGTTAATCAAAATAATCTTCGAAACCTTCTGTAAAGTGGCTATGAGTAGCTATTGTAATTCTTGTTGGGAACAGATAAATACATTGGCGGAAAGATAACTGCATTAAAAAACACAGAAAGGAGTTTTTTTTACCAACAGTCAAATCGAAACAGCATGCGGTAGAAGGTGACGTAATTAATAGTTGATTAATATTTACTTGTTCGATACATTTAATAATGTTTGAAAATTAATGTTAGTTGCTATAAGTGTAAATATTTTTTATTTGTATCATTTAATGGATAACATATTTGTCAGGTTGATTCTTGAAATAATGATTTTGCAGCGGTCATTCAGCTTATTCAAGCCTTCATAACCGAAATAAATAAATAAAGTTTATATAAACTGGTCCTCTGAAAAAATTTTTTTTTCTGAGCAGGTTATTTCCTAAAATGCTTGACTATATTCTTGATTTTAACGAAACCGAAAAATAACATGAGCATTCAGAGTATAATCTTGCTAAGTAGCAATTATGTGAAAGAAATGAATCTGAAAACTTAAATGCTACATTTTTCAATAATTACTTGAAATTTCAGTACATTTAAATTTCTACGTACTACAGGATAACATGCATTGTTTTCTTAAAATAGGTATACAATTTAAAATAGTCCAACTCTCTCTAACATATTTTACTTGAAGCACCCATGCAGTATTAATGGAAAGACACATTATTTTCATTCGAGAACTTAGCCGACTTAGGCTTGCCACCGCTAAGGTCGGGAGTAGTGACCACATTATTACTGAAGCATCTAACAGGTGGGCCGCCGATACCTCCTATGAAGGGATGGACAATTACAGCCATGCCTTCCCCGAGATTCGAGCCCGGGAACTTCGATACCGCAGTAGGCTGCCCTAATCATTATACCGTTTGGGCGGCAGACAAATATATTAAAATCAAGGAAAATATATTCATCAACTAATAAGATGCAATGCACAATGAATACTTCAGTATATAAAATACATTTTTGAACAGATACGTCTTAAACGGATTCTATTACAAATATCTGGAAGCAATAGAGATGCATTTATCAACAATTAATGAATATTAGGGAATATGAATATTAAACTCTGTAATTATTACTAAAAATAATCAAACATATACTTTTATATACTTTTACAAACACATACCAATATATATATAATTTCTTTCTGACATTTTCAAAAAAAACTTTTAAGTTCCGGTGAAATTATCTGGTTTACAAATGTTCAACTAGCTGTTAGGAAGGAGGACTCTATAGCATTGACGCATATGCTGCGTATGACATTTAGATTTTTGTACTGTATGTGTAAAACTCTCGGGCCCAGTTCCTAGAAAAAATATTTTACAATTTTGTTTACATATATAAAAAAGAAATGCTTTTAAGACCCAAATTTGGGTGCCGGGGATTAAACTAATTTGTATTGGCTAACTATAAATTTTCTTTTCCGTATCAGAAGAATTTCTTTTATTTTATCATTAACTATAACCCTCATCGTCTACCCATGTTTATTCGTATTTATCTATTAAGTGATGAAATAAATATTATTTTCGAAAATTTAACTGATGTATAAGTTTGTTATCTATTTTATATTCAGTTGAAAAATAATTATTCACGTACGTAAATAGCTTAACACTTGCTACTGGCAAATGCTATGTTTACTTTTCCTGTTTTAGTTATATATATTTATAACATATATTATCATTTACTCTTTTAATTCTCATCTCCTTGTAACAATTAAGTTCTATATTTATATTATATCTTAAATACACAGAAAACTGTATCTAGGTTAATTCATTATAATAAATCACTCCAGGTCTGAGAGCCTGGCATGAGAGAATTCCTACGGACTTCCTCAGAACGTTGCATGTGAGCTGTGTTTACATTTTATATATAAAAAAGACCAAATACACACATATAACACATTTCCACAAAATTTAAGTAAAGCCTCTTTATTGTTAGGGATTATCAGTTTGTCGTATCAGCTTATTTATAGTTATTCGCGTACAACTAAGAACTTTAATAAGTTCAATATTGTGTTGTTTATGAGATATAATTATCTGTAATGAATTCTTTTTCTGATTTTTTTTTACTTTTTGAAGTTATAAAAATCATTTTCTTTTCTAATCAAAAACTATATCTAATTTATTACTTTCTGCTTCTAATTTAAATGTAAAAAATCCGCATTGCATTTTCAAATTTTTAAACTGTTTTTGCATTTTATCGCATTATTCTTAGCATATCGCCATTTAACTTTATTGTTTTATTTACGACCGAATTTTACATATTGTTTAGTTCTACCAGTTCGTGGATTTGGAGTGACTGATTGCAACACTTGATGAAAAATCAAAACATAATTTATACGTCAATATTACACAGGCAGTTCCAAAGACTCATTACAGTCGTTGAAAATCTACGACAAACATGCTAAAACAATCAGCAACACAGTCTTCAAGCTATCAGCATAAAACGGTGAAGACAGCTTCATGGCAAAGCACTAAAGTACGGCTCCCGACTCGGTCGATCGCTCTCGAGCTAATCGCTGAACTCAACGTACTACTCTATACTCTTCACTATACACTACTCCGCGTACAGGCAGGGTATATACAGCTTTTAACCTGCCTTCCGGAACATTCGCGGGAAAACCGGTAAGAATTCGTTCTAGAATAATTTCGTTCCGACTGTGGTATATCATAATTTTTGTCCCTAGATGTCACCAAATGAGCTACTTCGCGCCAAATCCGGCAATCCTGCCTTTCCTTGCCACTTTCTGGCAAGCCTAAACCCGCTTTGCGGGGAAGCTATCTTACGGCAGCTAGACATTTCATAACAATATATTTCAAAATTATTAATGCTGCACTAAGAAAGGAATTGGTTCGGTAAATCTTTTTTATTTAGATATATTTTTAATGAATTATTTATATATCATTGTATATACCAGATTTAAAAAAAAACTATTTATTTGTAATGATATGGTCATCTTGTCCAAGCGGTACAGCGTCAGCGACGCTAAACACTATACCGCTTGGACGGCAGAAACTGAGTACTTTGTGTAAGTAATGATAATAGTTTTACACATTGTAAGAACTTTATATTATTTTTTAATATTTTAAATTTAACTTTCCGAGCAAATATGTATTTAATAAAATGCAGTGAAACTTTTTCATAAAATTGACGAAAAATTTTAAATATCATTAGAATTTTTTAAATATTTTTCTTATATTTATAAATGGCATCACAATATTTATTATAATCACTGTTTTTGGACATTTAGCAAGCTGATTTACACATAAGTGATCATTTATTTGGTTTCGAGTCGTGGTTTTTATTGCATGTGATAAGTGGTACATTGTAAATATGAATTTAACTTCAATTTTATTGATAAAAGCGTTATTTTTATATTCAGATATTACGCCTACAAAACTAATTAGAAGACTTCGTGCATTTGTTTTGTTTTGAGGAGTACGTATGCCTCATGTCAATCGTAAGATTCTTCTTCAAAAACCGTAAGAATGATAAAATTTAAAGCATAATTTATGACATAATTTAAGGCTATCAGATCATTTCCTCAAGTTCGGTAGCCTATTGCAAGACCATATATCAGATTCCATGCCACAAAATAACCGTTTAATGATTTTACAAAACTTCTAGTCCGATGAAAACTAAAAGGGTATACATCCCACTTACATTAAAGTAGGGGAAAGATTTAAGCACTTAAGGGATTTGTAAGCTTTGAAGAAAAAATATCCCTAGGAGTCTCCCTACGTCCTCTAGTTAAATCCTTGCACACTCTGGACGACACCGTTCCTGTCAAGCATTTTTCCACGTCGACAGTATAAAAGCAACTTCACCTCTTGCGGGAATTCCTGTGGGTCGAGGAAGAGAGGGAGGGATAATAATCCCCTTCTCTTACTCTTGAAGATATATTCCTTTGGGGGAAATGTCTTAGAAATTCCTCGTGTTTCTCTTTCCTTAATCCTGTATATTTTTCCTGGAAAACGACGACCAACATCTCAAGGGAAAGAAGAGAAAAGCCAATAGCCATCGGTGGTGAAGTTTTTCTCATCAAGGTTCCTGGTATTTGCCCAAACTTCGGTTTATTTTTATATTGGTGAGAGAAAGGTTTACCTCATGTTTAGATTCCTCTTTTAACACAGTATAGAGTTTGTAGATCTTGTATAAGCATGCTATATAATAAAATGCTTACAATGTAGTTGTTTCGGTAATCGATATTAGTCTGCTTGTCCCTGTCTGCCCCACAATTCTCATTTCAACGCGAATTGAATCTCTATGTAGTGCACGCTAGGAACAAATCAAAAATGTATTTTGAAAAACATACATGTATATACTTAAAACTCATGCGTTTGTGCCTATGTTCCTTCTTATACGTCCGACTGCACAATCGTTAATTTCAGTGAAATATTTTAAATAATAAAATAATTCTAAGAAATAAAAGTAACGTAAGAATATTTATTCCGAACTGTCCGCAATAGATCCTTTAATAATTGTGTTCAAAAGTAGGAGGCTTCCAAGAATTACCTTCCAGGTGTACTAAAAGAATACAATCACATAAAAAAACAGAAGAGGTAGTTCTCAAAACTATAACAATAGAGCAACAATTGTTTTGAAATGGGAAAAAAATCAGTTGGACAAAGCAAGTAGGATAAGACAAAGTACTGGAAAGTGTTAACTCTATTATCTGCTAAGTAATAAAATGAATATCAAATTTTGAACTGATTAATAATGTAATAAAAATCAGAAAAAATTCTAAAGAATACTAAACATGATGTTGTAAAAAATGAATAAATTTTAAAAGGAAAAACATTAATTTACCTGTACCATAAATCGATAAGTTAAGCGCATGCATCCCACCAAACAATTAAGCTCAAGTGAAGCTGTAGTTCGCTTCAGTCTCTCTTTCCATCTCCTCTCTCGCTCTCTCTCTCTCTCTATATATATATATACATTTCTCTCTATCTCTCTTTATTTATATATAAATATATATACGTAGAGAGAGAGAGAAATATATAGAGAGAAATACATAGATAGGTATGTATATATATAGAGAGAGATATCTATCCATATACCTATGTATATATATGGAAAGTAAAAACTATAAAGTATAAAATTAAATATATATATTACAATTCAGAAATCTATATATCATATTTAAAAATTATTCTATATATGTATCAGTTAGATTCTTCTTTTGCACCACGTTTACCATTACAACATATCTTGTTCAATTAAGATCCAAAACGCTATACCCACGTATTAAATAATATGAATAAATAACGTTAAGTAACTTATATTATAACATTATAAAACATGATAAATCATCTGTTGATAATGAATCAAAAAACTTGTTCACCTATAAGTATGTCTTATCTTTCACTCGTAAGTGCCATCTATCGCTTATACGTGCAAGATTTCATGCCTATAATTAAATAGCAAGTAAATCTCAAACAATCAAGTGTAGACTTAATTGAGATCTGTGTATGATTATTCTGATAAGCAGAACTCTTGGCCAAAATATCAACAGAAATATAAATGATCAGTGCGGGAAACAACATTACGCACTTAGCAAAAATAGCTATATTTGCATGTTAATAGCTGTAAACTATAGTTGTTTAAAGACAGTTCACACAATTACTAAATCTCTGCTCTATATTGGTTAATGAAAATCATTACTGACTTTTCGAATCCTGTCCATTGAAAAAGCCGATATGATTGTCCATGCACGCGCATAGGTAATACATGTGCATCCACCTGCCATAGAGCGATATAGCTTGTTAAATTTCAGAGTCCAATTCAGTTTAGACGAGCACAGAGAAGCTTCTCAGCTGTGCCTGTAAACATTGTCGTTTTAAGAACACAATCTTGACTTAAATGCTTCGCAAGATTGCAATAACATAAGTATATCCTTTGAAAACAATGCAGAAACAAATCGTAATGTACAGTAATCACAAACTTCCCTCCCATAAAGAATCGTTTATGACGTGCCGTGGTCTGTAAAAATTTCTATCATTTATGATGTTACATTGATATATTTTCTCGCTATAGTAATACCGTTTCCTACATGCCTGAAACTGTCAGTGAAATTCAATGCATCCGCTATCTATATGCATCTAAGGAAATGCAAAATGCTGTAAAATTCAGAAAATGACAAAGAACTGACAGAGAGGCATCTTTCGTCACATAAAAACATTTATCATTACACAAACAAACGTTTCTGAGTTTCTTGCTGAGATACAAAACTGATGAGAAACGGATACAAAACTTCTTAAACAATCAGTCACTGATGTGACCGATTATGATGGCTGCTGCAGATGATTCCGTCCTTCACTCAGCAAAATAGCTACACCATTCCAAGAAGTTTATGTTAAGGACAATGACTATAAAATACAATGCCTATTGAATACGTGCCTATAAACCAACAGCTTTTTTCTCCAGGCCAAATCATTATAGATTAGCAAATCAAATGTATTTGAGTTTACTTACATCATAAACAATTATCTGAAGTAAAATGGGAATATGTATGGCTCTTGTACGATAACACCCATGGCATTGAGATAATGATTCATGACACAATAATCGCTTTAGGATAAGAATACTGCTATAGTATTCATCATATTCCCCAGATATTTATCTTTCCAGATCGGTCAGTGATTCACTTGTTTAGCAATTTAAAAATAGATGGGTATGAAATAATGTTGTGATTATGCTTAAATAATATTTAAGGCCTCCCGATTTTTTCCTCTGAGGGCAGGACAGTTTGACATGGTATGCATGAAAATGAGTCACGTTGGGAAAAGGTTATTTCGAGTAATAGAAACTTTTTTATTAATGAATATCTTTCAATTATCCAACTATAGTACCTTGAAATTTATACAAGAATATGTCAAGAAGTTTCTTTTATCCGATATAAAAGGTGTAGTTTAAAAATTAATTAATTAAATTTACGTAATATAGTAGTAGTACGTAGGCGTGCTCAACAAGGCATATGGCTTTATCAACGCAATCTTAGGCTACGGCTTTGAAAATATATACGATACAGCAGCAGTTAAACCTTTTACATTTATGTTTTCGGTATCTTCAAAGAGCTTTAATAAAGTTTGGAGCATCTATTTAATCTATTAGACTGCATAAAGCATAAATTTGGCGTAAATGTCAATTTTCAGTGCTGCATTTAATTATGTACACTTACCAATGTTTTCTTTATTGGAAAGAGTACGGGTTCTCCCGAAACATTCTTAAAAGAATACCAGAAAACATTCCGGTAGTTTTGGTTTTTCAAAACCAACGTTGTTTGTATATCATAAATATATTAGCAATCATTTTCAAATGCAGATCTAGTCGCTGATGCCAATGGTCCGCTAGGTGTCAACTCTCAGTAATTCTCAGTATTGTTTTGCATTTCAGTGTACTGAAACATTCAAGGTTCTTCTCTCATATAATTTGCATTTTCTGGCATTGTTAATTTGGGTAAACTGAAGTTATTAATTTTGCTCAACTAACACCAAACTGTGTTACTGAGTCGATCAACATCCACTTTCATCGCTCCATCTCGAGTCATTTTAGCTCCAGTCGTATTTACAATACTAAGCCCCTTGTTTACATCCATAATACCTCTTTAAATCTAATTATAGCAATAAGCAGGATTTTATGTTAACTAAGCAGTTATTATGATTTGAATATTTATTTTAGCTTCTTCTTTCCGTACTCCTTGCCAGAACGCAAGTCAGTTGCTATGTGAACTGTACTGTTAGGACGAGGGATTGAATGTTTTAGAAGGAAAGCTTCTGATAGCCTCGCATTGCAGTTACGGACTGTCGAAAACGCTGCAAAAGTTTTTATTTTAGTTTTAGCCACCTTGCTGGTCGACGTTTAAACATGTGCCATTAATTATTTCAGCCAGCTTAAGCAGTCTAATTTGACTGTAGTCTCCCACTACGTTACTTAAATTTGAATGTAATGTCCTTTTATGTTATTTTAGATATTCTCAAGCGAAAGTTCATCTGCAGCACAAGTAGAGCCTTCTGTTAATTTAAATAGTTCAATAACAAGTTTATATTAACCTTTCTAACACTTTGTCATTTAAACTCAGTCTGGAGAAATATCTCACTTGTTAGTCTAGCAAGATGTGTAGAACATTGAGTTAATTCAAAACACTTTCAAACAAATCTGACTCGAAAGCAGCTTTGATTAATATTTTAATAAAACTGTCTTCGCATTTTAATGTCATTTTTCGTCGTTCTGTATCTATAAAAACCAAGAAATCGAAGGCTGAGTTTAAAATAATTTCCTTGTTTCATAAAACAAGTGTTCCTACTTCTTGCTGTTTTCATTAAATCAAACAGCTAATTTCTATGTCCAACATCGGAAACCAGTTTATGACAGTTCAGACAATTTTATTAAACGAAGCTCGAAATACAAAAAATTGCCAACATATGCTGTTAGCCCAAAAACGGGTTAGCTTAGAAGGCATTAATTTCGTTTTGGCTTTTTAGGTCGATTCACTATAAACGGCGAATCACTTTTGAAAATGATGCCACCAAATTTTATCGCCCTGTATTACATTTAAAGAAATTAAATAATGAAGAATCCGCATAAATGTAATATATGTTTCTCACATTGTGATAAAACAACGGTGCCTAGAGTCATCAAATTTAAAATAATTTGCGTTTTCACCCGAATATGGGCATTTGGAAACCCAAATTTGGAATTTGGAATTTGTTTTATTATCTATTTCATATTTTGTAAAGCATTTATGAATTTTTGATTAGGAAACTTAACGATTTCAAAGCGAGCAATGGCAACACTGTACGGGGTAAAAACAATCTCCAACGCGAGAGACTGTGTATCGGAAATTCTAAGGATATGCTCTTTTAAATATTTTTTGATATTACTGTTGGATTGAATTTTATGATTTAAGTGCGAAGAACATGACATTTAATAAATAAAGGTAACATACAAAACGTTAAAAAACGTCCCTTTGGGTGCAATATAAAATCTGAAATCTTTCAGATTTTTTTATTTTATTTATTTATTTATTTTCATTTTTACATACATAATACTGCTGCATAAACTTTCTTCCATAACATTACCAACATGTGAAATTTCGTTTTTCATTATGTTTTGTTCTTCATGGACGAGATTTCGTAGTACGTTTTCCCAAATGCATAACGAATATGCACACGTACATGATAATTTAAACGAGGTAAAGGAAATAACTTCAAATTAAAAGATTAATTCTTAGTAGATAGTGCGCAAGCCGCCTTATGTATCATCATAGAAGGAAATCATTAAATTACTTTTTTTAGCTGTAGAAAATAATCATTAAATTACTTATTACAGTTTTAATCTTCATATAAAAAGGGTACAGACCTTTGTTTCTTCATTTTTCATATCATGACTAAAATGCGTTTAAGCTTTGCATTACTGTGTTTATTAAGGACGGCCGAATAAATCTTTAATGGAAAAGATAGAGATATTACCTACTATGTAAAAAAGGTATTCAGATTCAAAGAACTTTTGGAGTGCAAGTTAGTGGTTCAGTATTAAAATATCAGTTTATAACTATTCATATCAATAAACCGAAATTGGAATTTACAACATTTATTTTATTATTCGATAAATACTCTTCAATAATTGAATAGAGCTAACGAGAAACTGAAAAAAGGATTGATACTCAACCACTTCTAATCTTTATAAAATTCATCTGTGACACGTTCAAAATCATTCTTTACCACAAATGATGTTAGACTGACGGAAATTCCAAAACTCATTTCCGAAAAACCACGTTATAATCAATCAGAATTTACGTCAACACTTTATTTCAGTCCCCCCCCAAAAAAAGAAAGTTTCCTGGTTGTGCAATTCATTGATAGAAATTTATCCGCCACATGAACTTTTATACGCTCTGTGCATCCCCCAATTAGATAGATGAATTCGAAAATTATATATCATTTTTACTGAGGGGTAACAATGATGCAGATTTTACGAGATGCGATGGAATTTACTGTATTTAATGGAAATTCATGTATTGACTCATTATGAAGTTTAAAATTGATATTGCTAGGAATTAAGTAAAATTTACAGATGATTTATGAGATAGGCGAACAGTTATTAAAATTTTCATTTCGATTAAACGATTTTAATAGTTAAAGAAATAAATAATTTATCATTATTCTGCTAAAAGTAATATTTCTTTTTAAAGACACTTTGCATTAGTATTTCTCGGAAAAATATAGATTTTGTTTTACAAAATGGGAACATTTTAATACGTTTTCCTAGTTCTTTAGCAATTTAAAGCGTTATTGTACATAAAATTACATAAAAAAGCAGGTTTTAAATTGGAGTATATTTTACCTAATGTTTTATTTATTTCATCATTCCACATGCCTTTCTTTCTCAAGACCAATATTGTGCTAATAATGCTTAATGATTTCTGCTACGTATTATATTTAGGATATTTTATTAGTCAATATGTATTGCCAACTGTTTTCAGTCAAACAATATATGAAAGGGCATCCACCATTTTAAGAGAAGAAATTTTTAAAGAAGGCTAATTAAAGAGATTAGAAACTTTAAGATCATGATATTCATACGCTTGAAAACATTTTCGCGATTAAACCGTCCTTCTGGTGGGAAGTGCATTGTGGACAAGGTTTCGCGATACTTCACATGTATTGCAAACCCAGATGAATACGTTTATTCCCTAATGTTCATCTCTAATGCTTTATCAACTCTTTGAATGTATGCAGCACTGAAATGAACTCTGTAAAAGGAAACTGGAGTCTCATCAAAGAGAAATTAAAATACTTATGAGAAATAGCGTTTCTGAAAAATAAATTCTAATATTTCCGAAAACAAATATCCGAGTTAACGTGTTTAAAATCAGCCAATTTTAAAAAAATAAAACAAAAAGTATAAATATCCGAGAAGGAAAAAAATTGCTTTTTATCTTCACCTTTCAGTTTAGAGAGAATATCAGGAATAAATGATTTGAACATATTATCCGAAGAAAAAAAACCCTATCAGGTGCAATATTCCAACTCAAAATTTCGTCAGCAAAAGAAGAGATAACATTTACTCTAGCTTCGATTACAATAGCAGCATTCCGAAATTGCTGCTGCTTTAATCTAATAATTAGTTGCAGTGGTGAAATTGCCTTCTCATATTGCTTGAAACTTCTGACGATCTCCACGAGTAACTGATCTAATATAAAAGCAAATCTTGAACATTCAAAGGAAATTTTAAAATTTCTGATTTGTTTCCATTTAAATATTTTTCCACCGCTTCTTTTGCATCTTTATTAATGGTAAATTTGCATCGAAAAGTATTTTCTTTGTTTTTTTCCTTTAAGGAGAATTTGATTTTTTCACTTAAGGAGGAAACTTGCTGACTTCTTATGTACTTAGTCTTATGATCTCTGACAGCTTTTAAACGGCCTAAAACAGCCTATAGCGTTTAATATTAATACTGAACCTGTCTTTGTTTATCGGTATTCATTCAATGCTTTACTCTTGAGGATAAATTAGGTAACTGGTCTACTAATTGATGGAAAAAACAGAATGCATGGAGCTTCGACATTTCTACCGTATGTTACAGGGACATAAATCACTTTCCTTCAGAGCTGATGGAAATAGATGAATACAAATCGCGTTACGTGAATACAAATCTATTTCTGTTAGAACTCGAAATTCACTTCTTGCAGAGGAGGGATGTCGCATGAGAGAAATTCTTCGCTGTAATCTAGCACAATCATTACACGTACAAATCAACTACCCAATATATTCTCATGACTGTATTAATTTACAGAATTCTGGACTTCGAATTTTTTAATTTTTATTCAGATGTTCTCCCTTTTTACCAACGAATATCTCAGTACTTCTCAGTGCGGTCGGAATTGAAGCATCCATTTTGATTCCAGAACAACTGATCAGAATTTCATCAGCTTTCGGCTGGTACGCAAGCGTAAGGTTGTGAGCTGCAGGAACAGATGAGTAATTGAGTCACTACGAAGAGTTTTAATTCTCTTAAATCTAACTTTAAGCCCAGATTCAAAAATTATACGACGACTTTATTAAACATTTAGTAGTGAGTGTTATATTTCTTTTAATTAATTCAGGCATTAGTTTCATTTAACCTTGCATTTCTGTCAATATTTTGGCCTACATTTGGACAGCAATATTAGACTTTAAAAGCTATTTGAATAAATGAACAGCTCTGACGAATTACTAGGAGTTCCCCACAGCAAACGCAATTTTTCACACTCTAGGATAACTAAACTCAACCATTCTTCAGGTAAGTGTTATAAACAGTAAAATATTTCCTTCAAGATCTTACGGGATCTTGTATATTTATCTTAGATCTTTATCTGCCACTTCTTAATTCTATTGCGAAAGGTAATATCTTATAGCGTTTGGTATTCTTTGGTAACATAAACTGGCATCTGGAGCGATTTACCCCTACGCCTGAAGATAACGGCTAGGATTTGAGAAAGTTAGAAAATAACCATTTTATTACACCCGAAACTTGAATAAAATGCACGTCTCATGCTTGACAAAATCGGCCAACCAACTGTGGCGATGTAACTTAAAAAATAATAATAAAAAATTAAAATCTGAAAGGTTTCAGATTTTAATTACGTCCAAAGGGGCGTTTATTTAACATTTTGTGTATTATCTTTATTTATTAAATACCATGCTCTTCGCACTTAAACGATAAAATTCAGTTCAACAGCAATATCGCAAAATAATTTTAAATTGAGCATATCTTTAAAAATTACGGTAGAAATTACGGTACACACTCTCAAGCGCTGGAGATAAAAATGTTTTTCTGTACAACGTTGGTATTCCTGGCTTTGAAATCTTTGAGTTTGTTAATGAAAAATTCGTTAAAGTTTTAGAGAATATTGTTACAAATTTCACATTTATTTGGCTATTTATTTAGAATTGTGATTAAAATTCATTTTTATTTTAACGTGCAACGCAGACGATTTTTTTGGCTATTTATTTAGAATTGTAATTAAAATTCCTTTTTATTTTCCCGTGCAACGCAGACGATTTTTGAAGAGGTGAAAAAAAATAAAATAAGCAGTAAATTGAAAAGTGAAACGACGCAAAATGCCAAAACGAAAGTAATAGTCCTTCGGGATTCAAATCCCTTTGGACTAATAACAGGTGACATGTGAAAGCATGTCCGGACACCCGGACGGCTTACATAGACTAATCGGGTATCGTCCGAATCCCGCAACTATCTGGAGCAACACCTCGAAATCGAGACAATTTACATGGCCATATAAGGGCAAAGTATTAAATTATTCTGCGCTTGATACATTATACTTTCTATAACACAAAAGCTTTACGCTATAACACATATACAATATTTACCGCTACATTGAATAATAGATTCTGAAAGTTCACTGTCGTATAAATTTTTTTCTTCTCTCAAAATGTATCAGAAATAATTTTGTAATTAAATATTCTTTCGGTTACATTGCATTTAACACATTGCTACCCATACTCGTTGTTACACTCAATACACAATACATTTTAGACACGATGCTAAACTTAATACAATGTATATTCTGTGCTACATATTATGCTGACTATAACTCTTGACAATTAATTATAAATTTAACATAGTTTCCTAAAAGTATAACTGATTATATGAGACATGACTTAATTATATAATACATAACGTGATTTTAAAAGACATAGATTTTGATAAAAAATTCTTTAAAAAATCACAAATTAAAAACAAGTTACATAATACAGAAACACACATGGATAAATCATGGGCAAATTATTTTATGCCGTACTTATAGCATACAAAATACAAGTAACAGATTTGAAGGCATAATATATTCCATGCTACTTCTAATAGAATAACATTATGCCAACAGCTCATTTTTGCATAAATTTTGCGGTACTTCGAAAGCATACCAAAAATAACATTGTAATTATATATTCTCCTGCTTACACTGCCCATTGCTATATATAAAACACTATAAATACACTATAAATATATACTATAATATATACACTATAAATTTTACGATACACATTACACTGAACATTGGACTGCATTTTAGACACCTTTACAAACCTCGTTGCAACACTTTATACACAATGAATCCTAGTAATATTAGATACAATACTATATATATATATATAACTAGGCACTATACAAATTGTCCTACACAATACGTTATTCTCAAAACGATGTGCAATATTCTTTTTATAATACACACATATTTACATTACTATACCTATGCAGTAATGTTTCTGTTGCAAATATACATATTTATACCATTTACATTTAAAGATTATTACATCATATTTACATATATTTTTCGTACTCTCAGCCTAATGTTACTTTGCGCACTGACTCACAAAATGGACTTCTTGCAGAAGCCACTGGAAACCAGTAAGCGTTCATGCTCTATATCTCTGCGAATTGAAGACGACACATTCTCACGAAATTTTTAATGTGTACTACATAAATCCAGTCCTAGTGCTTCAGGTTTGTTCATAATGCTTTTGAGCTTACTGAGGTTTGCTGGTTGCTTAATGAAGAAGCGTTTATAGGGAATGTCAGAATCAGGAAGTCTCATGTGCCATGCCTCAGTGAGAGGACAAGATGTAACGTAATGGTCAGGTGTGCCAACTTCATTACAAACACAGTGGTCAGTTGTTGCTAATCCCCTTTCATAGAAATACTGGGGAAATGGCCCGTGGCCTGTGATGAAGCGGGAAAGAAAAGGGGCTGAGATGAGTCGATCTTGAGAAACTCTGTGAATGAAGTCATGGGTTCTACGGCCTTGCGATATAGAATCCCGTTCCTCTTGCCATTGCTACCGAGCTTTAACTCAGCAAACTAGCTTCAGGTAAGATTTTGGAAGCAGAATCTTGATATCTTGCGCACCGATATTCTTCGCAGCTTTTTTTGCGAAAGTGTCTGCATCCTCGTTGCCCCTGTGGCCCGCGTGCGCTTTAATCCATAAAATCTGGATATTGCAATTATGCGCATTTTCTTTGAGCAGACGTTGCATATCTTCTATTATCGGCGACGGATGGAATGGATCACGAAGAGCGAAGATTGATGACTGACTATCTGAGAAAATGCTTGGACTAATAACAGTAAATTTCAAATTTAAAACAATGTCTAGTGGCCAAAGTGTACACAATTGGTTTAACGCGAAGTTGGATCAAATCTTCTCACCGGCGTAGCAATTTTAAATGACAGCAGCTATAACGCAAAGCCAAATAATACAATTGTATTTGAGCTAGCAGAAATTTAGAAAAGAGAGTTTAGTCCCCGGAAGCAATCCGAAACCTTACTGTAAATACTCTCAAACCTGATCTGCATCCTAGTATGGAAACGGAAAGGAGAAGTGACAATAAAGATCTAAATCCCAATAACTGTTCAGATTAACATAATGGAAATTAACACTCTTCAGAAGGTTTGCTATTCACATCGAGCTCCATTTATTCTATGATTTTACTTGCTTCAGCAACAGCAGCTTCAACAGCTTACAGAACTTCCCTTCCCGACTAGCACCTAGAGTCTATGATTCTTGAAACATTTCTACAGTTCAGCAACTTGAATAAATCTATATCCCGGAATATAATTCATAATTCACTTAGCTTTGTAGAAACAAAGCATTTTTTATTTGAAACCACATCTGGGATAAGGTTCACTCGATTATATGAGCAGTAATCAAGAAAGAAACATATAACTGTTTAAATGAACAAATGAAGTCTGCATAGTCTGTATTATCTGATCGGATGTGTTTGTTATGTGCAACGCACTACCGCAAAGGAAAACTTCATTTGCCGTGTATCATCAAACATGATCACAAGATATTCAGAATGTTGATCCCTAGTGCCCGAAATTATAATAAAAGGATAACTCTCATCACTTTGCAGAAAAGACCATTACCTCTACGACATTATCAATCCAATTTAGTTTCATATACAATTACAGTAATTTCGAATGCAATTGAAATTGAAGGAAATATTTTACTGTTTTCAATTTTCGAAAAACACTTTTCTTGTATTCACTGGAAAATGAAAACTATGGCTACAAACGTAAGAATAAAACTTTTCATGCTTCGAAAATATGTTATCACATGCAATCGTTCTGACACTCAGAAAATGTTTACTTGATTACATGCAATCTTTTATCGGAATATAAAATATCACGCAGAAATAATACAAATATTTTGCTTCATCCGTTCAAGCATGCGTTAAAAATTATACTTAAATACGCATTATTTCTTACATTCTCAAATATGAATTTAATTTTAAATTAAAAACTGTAAAAGAGATATCTATCTATAACTGTTCTTAAGCTGTACCGAAACGAATATTAATCAAATAATATTAATAAAAAAATTTCAAGGACTATTTGATGAAACCTCGGAGACATGAAGAGTCGCGACCTAAGGTTTACTCACCGTCGTTTTATAAGAAAGGTGGATTGTAAAACTATTCCATTCATATAAAACAAAGAGAATATAATAAATAACCAAAGTATTCATACTTGGCGTATTTGTCACACACATGCTACAGAAAGTGCTCGCTCTAATTTTCTCTGGCATTATCTTTACATAAAAAATTATTCAGTGTATACTCAATAATTTCGTTTAATTGATTAACGCTGTTTGATATAAAGTTAAATACGTTAATAAAAACTTTTTGAAAAATCTTACCACATGTATCGACTACTCAAACTGCTTCTTATTATATCAAGGTATCAACTATTCTTTAACAATCATGTACAGATTATTAGGCTTTCAATTAGGAAAATGAAAAGTCACAAATGTGCCTTCATTGGAATTAAGTCGGTTGATCGACCACTTGCTAATTTCACATTTGAATCTCTTACACCACATAGCATGTAAAGAAAATGTGGTAAACCTCGAAATGTTTGCACAGAATGTAATTAAAAAGTAAAACTAAACAATTTTAATTTACTAACTAATTAGATCATATCACATAAATCAGCAGAAATTCTAAATGAACACAACTACGACAAAAATAATTGCTTTGGCAAATTTTCATTCGCTAAATAACTTTCTTGAGAAGGTTGTAGGGATTTATATTTATTTAAAATAACCAGTTAAATTTAATTTTAAGTTACTTTCCTATAGGCCTTCATTCCCCTAATTGTCAGTACCAGAATATTTAAATTTGGTAGCGCGCGTAAGAAATGCAAATTCTATCACTGGGAGAAAAAGTTTAAATATCGACGTTCCAGTAAGGAAAGTTAGAGAGAGTCTAGGAAATTTCTGTACGTGCAAGCTTCCGCTTAGTAGTTACTGCTAGTTAGACGTGGCTTAATCGCTTTTATCTTGCTGCCACTAGACTCATCTACGCGCTGTAGGATACAGGATTGTATGAGACCTGTAGTGTAATTCTACTACTTGTGAACATCTTCAATTCTTGAATTTCAATTCTACTGTTTCAGTTACCGCCCAAGTTGAGGCGTAGTATGTTAGCGTCAAGTTGACGCATTGTAAATAATTTAAAGAGTTTAATAAAGGGAAGTTTTAACCCTTCTTCGGTGCAATCACTATTTCTCATGATTCTACACAACAGATAGACAGCAGAACCTTACAATGTTCACTTTTCGAAACTAATTCTTCGACTAATTAGTGTGTACTTCTGTCATATCATAATTAGCACTTTAGAAAACGAGAGTACATAGTCTGCTTCTAAAATTTTATAGCTACGATTCTGAGTAAAATAAAAAAAGGTTTAAATTAAGAGAAACCTATGAATTCGTATTAATTAATTTTTATTTCTAAATCAGAGTTTCAGTGAAGAATTTGAACCTCTTATTTTAAGCAATTTTGCATTTTCAATCAGTTTCTAGAATACTTATTTCCTATGAAATAAGACCAGATTCAGATTTGATTAGAAATTCAAGATTTTGCGAAAAAGAAAGGCATATTTTTTTCCTCGGGGAAAGAAAAACAGTTTTTGATTTATTTTGACTGTCTTGAAAACAACCTTCTCTATTTCAAGCAGCAGGAGGAAAGAATTTAATTTCACCTTATGGGGAAATTCCAAAGAATTTCAATCTTTTGAAAATCAAATCCGCCTGTGTGTCTACCTCATCTTCCAATAACTACATGAAAACCAATACCTACTTTCATTTTATTTTCTACAGATTCCTTCGTTTCTTGCCTTTTGTTAAATCTAAAGTATCATTATTCTTAAAGTAGACTCATGTTCCAATTACTCGCATACTCGTATCTCTATTTTTGAATAAAATGTTTCAGAATAATTTCGTTGTGATTTTTATGAAAAATAGTTAGAATAACTCAGACATAAAATTTCAGTAATCTTCATAAAGATAATACATGATTTTTCTTATTTACATATTTCTTTTCATTACAATCAGAAGTTAATGGAAATTTCTCACTTTAGAATCAAAGGTAAATTTATATAAAATTCCACTGCTACATTAAAAAGCAGTAGTATTTTTTTCAAGTAGGGACGATATATTTTCTATTTGTTTTTTCATGTTGGTATCTTGTGTAGGAAATTTTTTGTACTCAATAATCAAGTATAGATGCAGACAATAAATATTAACCCAATTTCGTTTACATAATACAAATCCAAATTCCCGACTGCATTGTTATAGACAGATAACGCATATATATACATAAATACATAATGATATCTATATAAATATTCCTTTCATATACAAGTTTCTAAATATCTTATGAATGTATTAAAGTCACAAAAATCATATAAACAAAGACTTTATCCCAAACTGTATTGTGAATTTAATATACAATATACTGATGTATGTAAAGTGTGATGTGATGTAAAGTTAATATATCATAATGTAAAGTTTATGTCGCTCTTAGGTTATAGCGAAAGCAGCATAAATTAATATACTTTAATGCAGAATTAATGTTTGTTATTTTCAGAATTTATATATTAGAAAGCGTTGTTAATGTATTGTATTCTGTTGTACGATTACTATAATGTATATGACTATTGTACTCTACTGTGTCGTATTGTATTTATGATCAATGTAATGTACTGTACAGGCAATGTATTGTAGTGTTAGAGGACAACAAGATCACAGAATTGAATGGACCATTCTGACTTATTGCATCTATACCTGTATTGGACCAGCTCCCCAGCCGATGATTAAAAATATAAGATAGGGGGTTTCAAACACAGCGATGACTGTCGGGCAGTCAAGAAATTTTGTTAAGTCCCTTCCATTAGACTTCTTTAGCACAGATTCGCCGTGGGATTTAATATTCACAGGAAACACCTGGTTGCCGGAAATGAGTTTTTGCCTTCGATGTTCTTTTTTATTATGGTTTTGCTCATGCTGATCATTTCTTGACAATTTTAAATCTACCAATCCAATATTAATGCAAAATAGAAAGTACTGCTCAAAAACTGAGTTATTGAAAATAACCCATTTATGACCGTAATTAAAATGTTATTTTTATATAAATAAAATTAATTAATGCTCTTTCTCATAAACTGTAATTTTAAAATAATTGCTACAAAGTTTAAAAACAACTCCGATCTTTGCTTCAAATTTAGAAGTTTATTAGTAGTAGAACTTTGAATTTCGAAAACAACACTGACAGAATATTCTTTATATCGATCTAGTGATCTGAGGGATCCATATGCTAGAAGGAAAGAAAAATCTCACTCAAACATTTTTAAACAATGCGTATTTTAATTCATTACTTTCTCTTTTTTCCAATGGATGTTTTTAAGAAAGTCACCCATTTACTTTTATGCAATACAACTTAAGCAAGCGAGAATATCCACAAATCTTCCCAACATATGTATACAGGTAAATTCCATTAGTAGCAGAATGGATACGACTGCTGGACTCTTGCTAATTGTCCCTGTGCTGGGTTCTTGTCGAAAGGGGCTGAGGCACGGAGATAACGAGATGTTTTTACATGAGCAATATGAATGTGAATCAGTTTCTCTTCAAAAGTCATGTTTTTAAATTAGATAACTTTTGCGTATTTTGTCGTATTCAGGTATCCAAACAGATACAGATAATATGTTTTTAGATCAAAATGCATCTATGGTAATCTATAATACCCATTCCACAAAAAATGAAGACAAAACACATGGACTAGATAAATTTAACTAATTATTAATAAATTAAATCAGTAGGCAAAACTAGAAACAGTGGAGGTAATTTACATGAAATGTTAGATTAATATGGCTTCATTTCGTAGCTGAAAGTAATGAATCACAAAAGAAGAGCTTAGTTTTACATTAGTATTTATTTTTTTTAATTTTCTTGATCATATACATCTCTAAATAAAATATTGTGTGTGAAAAAATATTTTTCATTACTTTATACGCTTTACTTTATGTAAATTTCTGATGGCCATAAAAGCAATGAATATTACAAGAATTTCGTTTATGCATTTTGAATATTATTTAATCTTTTTTCGACTTGCTCCGGTTATGTCCAGCATCCGCTAACAGATTCACACTGGCCAGTCCAACTTATATTTGCAGTCCACTAAATATGAAAACGGAAACTGGTGAACAAGACTCAATCGCCAAGCTGTGAAAAAAACGAATCTTGTATAAACCACGCACATAGAAAAAAGTTCTATTACAAAAGTTCTGACGAAAGTCTGAAGAAATTGATGATGTTAACATAACATAGTACCAATCTATCAAGTTAATTAGTGGTATACTGATAGACAGTTTCGCTGTAGCGAGAAAGATTAAATTTCAATCATCTCCGCTGTTAACGGATATTATCATTATCTTAAACGACTGCATTAAAATAAATGGATCCTATTTATGTAACTTTAAGATAAATCATGTTACAGGAAAGGTTTTCAAAATTGTGAAAGCAATCTGAGAATGAAAATCTCCTTCAGCAGCAAACCCAGGCCACAATTTCAAGAAACCTGCGCTACTGTTTGATTGAGAGCAAGGAATAATACATTGAAATCTTGTTTTCTCTCGAATTAAAAGCTGCTTTCTTCTTTAAATAAAACATTCTAAACAAAACATTAGTCTTTATCATCTGAACGTTTACCATCTGAAAAGGTCTTCTGATGCCTTCTGTAAAGGATTTGTTTAAAACTGTGGTGGTTTCGCGTTGTTGAAACCAAGTTTCTTGATAAACGAAGGAAAATTTTGAATACCACTTCTTACTGCTCAGCTTCGAGAATGCTCATCTAAAAGATACTTATTTTATGCAATGATTTCCTCTGGAGCCTTCGAAAAAACGACATAGTTCTCTTCAATTCCTATTTTAAATTTCGTAATGCTTTTAATCTCAAAGAAGCAGTAAAGGAGACGCCAATGTTTTAATATCAATCTCGGCAGAAAAAGAATCTAATGTATCATCTTGAATTAAGACATCTTGTTAGGTCTTCGAAGAAAACGTCTTCTTTGCCGTTAAAACTGAATTTTTTGCACGAATATTGCATTATTGATTTATTAGTATTTGCCTGATGATGTATTACTGTTAGGTGTCCCCTCCATAGTTCCTCTCTGGACGCGGCGGAAGGGTGGCAACGTATGAGAAGTTGTCCTGCGTATGCGGTTAATCGGGCCCGAACCCTCGAGCTGGTCATTCGCTACGTCCATATCTTGGGAGGGGACAGTATAGAGTAGATTAACTGTCTTCACAGGACTACAACCACCGTTCTTACAGTGGTCCATTCAAGCTCGACAGGGAGCCTAAGGGTACTCTTAAGTCTTGCCTTGGGCTGTGTGATCGCTATATACCAAATACTTATAATGTGGTCCTTGAGATTTTCGGCCTTCCTGGATAGCCTCAAGTGTGAGACACCTTAATAACCGTGTATGAGCTACTAGATGGTCTTGATCTGGGGTATTTCACACTGGTGCAAAGCTATTAGCATTTTGAATATGCTATCTTCTATTTCAGAAGGAATCTTTCTATAATGAATGTCATCTTCTATTTCCGGTGCATTTATAATTTTGAAATACTACTGTATGCATTCATATTGTCAATTTTACGGAATATTTTCAAAGCCTAGAGGTGTGCTATGGCTCACTAATCTCATATATGATTAAACACACCAATATGATGACTGATTAAACAGATGTTCCTATTTATAATCAATTACCTTTCATTCAGTTTTTCATTTATTGCAAGGATAATCAGAATACAATAGTTATCGGCTTTAATCAATGTTTAATTATAACACAATTTTTAAGAAGTTTCTTGGTATTTTATTATTGGACAATGAATATAGTATTTTTTGCAAGATTTTATGTTCAAAACTATTACCGTATAATAAACTTTATTATTTGAATTTATGCTTCATTATTTGAATAATTTTTTTAATTATTAACCTTAGGCCAATACTACTTAATTAGCTTTTAGATTTATAATAACTAACGCTAACACCTAGCAAAGAAAATGAAAATACTGAAATTTATGACCATTAATTTTGTAAATAATAGAGAACCACAACTGATTTACTCCGTTTTTCCTATTTCATAATACTAACAAAAAAGAAGGACAATTTACAGAGCAAATATTACATCAAACTTATTTATTACTTTAATTTTTGAACAACTGATAGCCGTAATTGCGTCGTTTTAATGAAACCGTTGTTTGTTTAAAATATAATAACTCTATTGCAAAATCTAGATAGGAAAGTTTCGTTCTTAATTTTGATCCAGGTATTTATCAGCTGCTCTTAGGGTTTCATAAATTTCTTAGCAGACTGTTCCGTTTCTATGGAAACGGCAACTCCACCACCCTAAATGTGAAATAAATTTCACTGCTATCATGCTTTGTGTCATGCGGGAGCTATAGGGAATGCCAGGGTACGGAAATTTGAAATTTTTCATAGGCTAACTTATTCTTCATATGTCTTTCTGTTTTACTTACAGCACACTACGTTCAGTGACTAAATATTGTCCTTTGGAGAGTTCTTTACTGCACGAAAATACGTCGTTATTTTTGTTTGATAATGTATAGTATGTTTTACTGAAGTCTTGTAAAGGCTTCTCTGAGAAAAAGCTAAAGAAAAATGTTCGACATACATAGGAATGAAAATATAACTGCGGTCCGCCTTCTACGTAAAGATTATTCCAATGACGTATTGTAATGATTACAGTTCTTTGTGAGGCACTCGTTTCATATTAATTTGCAATTATAATTGTAAATTAATATTTATAATAATAATAGTGATTAGTATTGATTCCCGCTAATAGGTTCTGCGTTCACTTTATAAGGTATTTCTCCCGCTTTCTTAGCATACCTTCGTGGTGTAATCTCCAGCACACTCGGCGCGTATTCGAAAAGTCCGAGGTTCGAGTCCTGGCGAGGGCATTGCTCATTATCCATGTCTCCTGCTTCAAAAATAACTAATAAATCTATAGTAGCACCCCAACTAAAAAAATGTGGTGGATGATGATTCTCCAACACCAGGATTTCTCGATTGGGTCCCCTAATCTCCAGTCGCACTTTAAAAAGGTGAGCATATAAAGTATTTCTCCGGCCTTCTTAGAATGCTTTCGTGGTGTAATGGCCAGCACACTCAGCACGTATTGGAGAGGTCCGTGGTTCGAGTTCCGGGGAGGACATTACTGGTTTTTCATTCCTCCTGCTTTCAACAAAATTCCTAATGCCTCTACAACTTCGTAATTCTTGTATGAAGTAATAACGTATATATGTATTAAATTGAATGCAGTATTTTAAATTTTTGTACATAATTGCTTACATAGTTTTCCATATTTTTGTAGTGTTTTTTATTTATTAAGATAACTGCGTTTATTTGCTGCTTATTTTATTTCATTTCGAATTTGTAGCTTATCTTTTTATTACATTCATAATATTTGTTGGAGGTTTTTCAATTCAATGGTGTAAATCTTTTAATTCCTACCTAATTCAAAGCTGTTTCGTTCAATAGTCCATAAATACCATAAGAAACCAATAATAATCAATAGGAAGAATTGTTATAATTTCGCCGATCAGCTAAATCTTCGAAACGCAGGTAATTCATGCCATCTTCTATTTCCGGGTCTCATCATGTTGTATATCTTGTGTGTATGAATTTTTTATGGGTTTCTAATCTGAAACTAAAATGTAAGCCGATTTCTTTTGATTACACTCTTTATGAAGTTTTCCCTTCAATTTGGCAAACAGCGAAGTATGCTTTGTTCGAATCAAATAATCTAACAGAAATCAAGTGCAATTATATCTCTTTCGATGTGACTAGAAATTCATTAAAGATAGCTATACTATAGAGAAGTCACATGTAACGTGTATAAGCAGAGTAGCTCAGCTAAAATTATTAGCAGGAATTACGTGAGAAGATATATCTGTAGTTCTAATTTGTGAATGTTAGTATAGGCTTAGTATACATTCAAAATTAGATTTACTGACAATATGTAAATTTCGTAACTACAAAAACATACACTTAATATAATTTTTATTGAGACCTGATACAAAACCATTTAAATTTAAAAAATTGTAAATTAAGTATTTTGTAAATGATTTTTATGTACGGGTGAGGTATAGGGACTGCCTGCTAACATGTCGAGACTAGGGACTTCAACTAATGTTTATAAACTTAAACGAATACTGCGATCGTGTGCTCTAACATATTTCTTTGGTGCATTTTCTAACTCGAACACATTTATATATTGAATCTGACGGCTATAAAAAAACTTCGTACTAGTAAAATATCTTCTCTTTCCTTTCTCTGAGTTCTTTTTATACTTCTTTCCCTTTTTTTTTCCCTATACTCTTAAAAAAGGAAACACTACCAGGAGGTAAGTAAAACCCCTAAAAACAGGTACTTCCGTTCTGAGCGGTTTCCTACTGATGGAACGAACTTTCTGCGTGGGCGTTTCCTATCTGTAACCTAAATGCGAGTTAGTTCCTTTCCGTACGTTTTATAGGAATAATTACCAGCGCTTTTCTACAAAGCTCAATAGTTTGTTTTGGAACACATTAATACCTAACAACGTGAACAATATCTGCTTCTAATCGCATGAACCATATACAAAGATACTCAAACAAAGAAGGAGTATTATCATTGTCAAGAGTTTATCTTAGATATTCAAAAATATTTAGAAGGTAACTTTCCTAAAGCATAATTATATTAAGTTATCTGAGTATGTTGAAACACACGAGCATTATTTGCCAAACGGGAGGGATGCCTTCGTGGAAGACTTTTTAAGTTGCGAGTATTTAACGTTACACACATGGAAATCCACAAAAGCCAGTTATGCAACCAGTCAGTTTGCCTAGGTTTGAAGGCGGGAAGAACTACCAGTATTTAGCCCCTCGGATAACTGGTGGAGCCTCTAAATCATAATAGTTTACTTTCAAAGGAAATTGCGTTAAACATTATAAGGTATTTCTCCCGCCTTCTTAGCATGTCTTCTTGGTGTAGTGGTGGGCACCCTTGGCGCGTATTCGAGAGGTGCGAAGTTCCAGTCCCAGCGAGGGCATTGCTCATTTTTCACGTCTCCAGCTTCATAAATATCTCAATAACTCTACAATGGCGCCCGAACAAAAAAAAGGTGGTGGATGAGGATTCTCCACCACCAGGATTTGGCGATTGAGTCCCGTAGTCTCCAGTCCCCCTTTTATTTCTCCTCCGCCTTCTTAGCATGCCTTCGTAGTGTAATGGTCAATGCGCTCGGCGCGTATTCGAAAGGTTAGTGGATCGAGTCCCGACGAGGGCATTGCTTATTTTTCATGACTCCTGTTTAAATAAAATACCTAATGACTCCACAACATAACGAATTTTAACGTATTACACAACCTCGTATTACACGGCATATCTCGTATGATTTCACTATAGTTGTCGAAGATAACTGATTTAAGTAGCAGATTCTGATATTGTAGCCTAATACTTAAGAAATGATATAACAGTGCAAAATCACTTTTGCGGCACTATGTGTATCCCATGCATTTCGAAAAGATAATGAAGCAATGTAAATCTCACTTTTCTGTTACTCTCTGCATAAACAATGAATCACAATCTAAAACGTGTATGAGTATTTGGGTTCAGGGTTAGGTTAATGATGAGAAGATAGAACTAGGTGCGTTTTGACAAACCTAGTATTTTTCAGTATTAGCTACTTCAGAGCGAGTTTAGTACTTGAGAGAACATACAGGATGAATTGAAAAATATTACCTATAATACATGATGCGAAGAAAACAACTCTTTCTTAAGATATAGTTTGTCTATTATATTTCCCACTATCACCCTCCTCTCTCTTGTTGTGTGTTCCGTAACTTATACGTATAAATAAGAAATAAGAATATCCGTTGAAGTCCTCATGATGGCATAATTCGTACAAAATTTTATGAACCACAAACCAAGAATGTTAAGCATATAACTTTATTTTCATGTTCTTATGTGTAGTTTTTATGAAATGAGTACACTTTGTTTCCTTTTCTTTGTAATGCAACATGGCGAACTTCGTTTTGATTACTAATAGTACAGTCCAAATATGCTACACACATTCCTCTGCCCTAAATTATGCTTTACATTATCTTTATACAATGCAATAGTTCGCGACACGCCAGGGCATAATACCAAATATAACTGTTATCCGTTTATTCCTGTCTTGTTTTCTCTTTTTAGAAGATACAATTCTTGTTAAGGTTATAACTGAAAATGCTGTTATGGAGCCGAAGGGTGCAATGATGCTCTTTGTAAGACCTTTCTCATAAGAAAGTGAATGAATTTTAACTTTCGTTATTTTGTAAATTATAAAATTCTTATCTAATACTAAATATTTTTCTTAGCAGGTCTAATGTTACTTATTCAAATAAAAATTATAAGACTTAGTGGACTCATTCTTGGACAATATTTTTGTGCTAAAACTTTGAAACGTTAAATGATCTCCTTCGCGTTATTACTTCCTTTTACGAAGTAAAGGAAGTATTGCAAACTCGATGAATTTGAGATCATATTTCAAAGGAAATATCCATTTTGACCATTCCGGAATCCATTTGGACGATGGTTTTCGTGTCGTCTGTAGTTATAGACATCAAAGGACTTTTTCACAAACGGATTGTAAAATATGCTTAAAATTGATTCAAAACAGATTTTGTCGAGACTTCTGAACGCTTATGCATGACTGCAGATACATGACTACTAAAACATGTAGATTTGCGTCTCCTTTTTTTATTGCAATCCCACTTAAAAGTAAATTAATACCCACTTGAAAGTCTTTACCCAACCTGTGTTTTCGTAGTCTCTGGTTGTGATCACATACTTCCATTTAGAAAAGTGTTTTGAATGACGTAAATATTCATGTTTGGGCAATGTCAGATTTAAAAGAAAATTAATTTTCAAAAAATAACAAAATCTAACAACATATCAGTAACTATTTATATATGTAGTTAGTCTGACAATCAATATCGAACAATGTATTTAATATCGTTTATCTGTACTAAGCATCTAACAAGATTTAAAATCAGTTTATCATTGTTATAAAAAGAATATTTTAATTATGTGGTGTCCAGATCAGTTTCTTTTAAGCAAAATGTTTGAGGTGTTATTTTTATTTAGAAGACAATTAAAAGTTAAAATATATACTTTTCTTTCTTTTAGTGAATATACTGAAAAACACTCTGTAAGGAATTTTGATAAGGAGAAAGGGAAACGAAAAAGTGAAAGAGTAAAGAGCTCACGCTTGGGTACCAAATAAATCAAACTAGGTTTGTGCAAACTTTAATTTAAAGAAGTAAGTGCATGGTTTTACCTCTAACACGAAGTATTGGAAAGGAGTTGGAAACTCATTTATTGGAAAACATATAAACTATGAACACACGAACACAATTACATTAAAACTTTTCCCATTTAAAAGGGGAAGAAATAAAATGTGTTCTTTTGAAGTTTTTAAATACTTTCCTACTGAAACGAAATATCTAAAAAATCTATGAAACTTAACATTTGGTATAAGAGCATTTTTTTCTTAACATCTTCCCAATTAGCTATTCTGTTTCTGAATGTTGAAATAGTATCTGCGATCTAGAACAAAACATCTTAAATCAAAATCTAAAAAATGCAACCCTTAACCTCTTTCTTCATTCTCCCCTAACTGAAAAAAGAAATGTAATCAGTTAGGAAAATTTAATTAGATGTATAATCACTACAAATATATCATGTTTGTTTAATTTTAGATCTTATTAAATTTTAATACCTCTAATGACACCACTACCTACATAGCACAAGATTCTTGGGATATCCTGAAGATTTTGCTCGCGGGATATGAGCACATCCTCAAAATATCCCGGAATATTTCCCGAACCTCCTAAGCCCACGCTGCCGAGTGCTTAATGTCACATTCCATTATAGCCTCAGGACATCCTAACTAAGTCCCATCGACAGCGTACGGGATGTTATTAGGATCAAAACTCTTACTTACTACAACCTCAGGACATACCGAAATGTCCCACTAACCTCTTAAGCACATCCCGTTATATCCTATCTACGTCCCATAGACAGCGTATAGGATGTTATTAGGATTTAAAGTCCTACTTACTATATCCTAAGGATATCCCGTAATATCCCAGTTTCCTCCTAAACTCATCCTACTGAGTTCTTAATGTCACATCCCAGTATATCCTTAGGACATCCTATCTAGGTCCCACAGACAGCATATGGGATGTTATCAGGATTTGAAATACTAGTTACTATATCACGGAATATCCCTTTAAACTCCTAAATACATACTCCCGACTGCTTAATGTCACATCCCCAGGAATCTTCCTTACATTCCAGTGAAATACGTTAAGGTATTGTGATGACCTAAAACCTAATTTTCCACAGTCTCAGGTCCTTCTCCTATGGTTACTATGGAAAAATAAGAAATGTTGAGAATATTTATACAACTTATTTTCTTTAATCTGAATTTCAATTTATTTAATAATTTATAAATATATCTGAGCAAGGGAATTAAAATGAATTATTAATAAAAAATTTAGAAAAGAAAATTTTGCTTTTATTTTTAAGATATTAAAAATCTTTCTACCATTTTCAAACATCCAATAGCCCAAAACTGAATTCTTCAATATATTCATAATTAAATTATTCTGCAAAATCAGTATATAATTTCAGTTAATTTGCGGTCAAAAATCAAATAAAATTAACCATTTAAAAATCTTTACAAATTAAGTGAATTACCTTTCTTTAATACATGCAGGAAATTTTTTGTCTTTTGGTGAGACTGTTGGGAAATTGTTAAAAGGAATTTTTATTCATAAAACTAAATCAATTCCTACACACAGAATAAATAAATATGAATAAGTACTTTTGTAACATGGAAATGCTGCAGGTTTTTTTATATATTTAATATTTAGTTGTAGACATAAGAAGCTCTTCTAAAATTCTATCTTTCTGTTCACGCGTAAAAAAAGAAGAAAAGAAAATTGAAAAGGCTTGGATTTTAGTAGTCACTCAAAAGAGCTCAAAGTTTAAGATGGTTTGTTAGTGGAGGTTATCAATAGAGATGGCCAAGGGGAAGTAGTACCAAAACGTTTTATAGGATACTGAGACCGGAAAGTTATATATCTTCTGCATGTTTGAAAAGTGAAAAAAACACTCTTCAGGACTGATAAAAACCCTATTATATAACTGAATTTCCATTTTGAAAACTTATATGCTACATAATAACTTATATAAATACTATATAAGGTATAAAATATGAAAGAAATCTACTAACTTTAATTCGGCAATAGTCGCTTTTATTCCTCATTTTAATTTGACTACTTCTCCTTCCTCTCCTAAAACTAATAATTGCTTATAATAGATGAAACTAAAGTGTCTTTTTTCGACATTAATCCGCATTACGTCATCTCAAGTAACGCCTAGCATTGCGGATAACATTTTCTTCAGTCTGATAAAAGAAACTTTCGACTCCCATATTTCTCAATGCGTACTTACTTTCATACTTTCCCGCTATGCTATCCCGCGCTCTATTATCTATTATCTCCATTATCTACAGATGTGATAAGCAATACAAACTGTGGGGTGCAAATCGCACCCATGATGATGTGTAAAGAAGAATCTGTGTAACAAGAGTTATTTGTCCAGCAATAAATTATGTCTTTGCTTCTTCCACGTCTGTACGCATTATCGTTACATTTGACAGTAAAAATAATTATATTTGATATGAAATTATCAATGATGGATGCTGAGACTTTAAGAATACTATATGGTGATACAGCTGGCTAAAAATTCAGGTTCTTTAAAATACTCAGACCATAAAGGCCGTGCATATACAAACCAGAGCATTTTTTGCGACATCTTCAAAAAGTATATATGTAAGTGCCTCTTTAAATATGTCTACGAAATTAAGTCAATACATAAAACGTATATAAATTCAGGTATAACGGACAATGAGCACTTTGGCTTTAAAATCAAGAGCATACCTCTTTCGCATGGCTGTTTCGGGAAATTTTGGCTTTCTTAGAGAAACTCCTTGCCGGTCAGAGAGCTAAAATGTACGAATCAGGTTGATGTGGAATATTACTCTAGGGTTTATACAATCGAAACATTATAATTAGATGAATGCAAGAGATAGAGTAGTATTTGGAGCATGTTCAGTGATATTCATGATACAGAAATTTTGTAGGAAGTGTCGGGTACTGTCAAGACCGAGTATTTTTAAAATATTAACATAATGCTGATCCAATTTAGCCAGTTTAAAATAACAAATAAATTTCAAAAAATTTAAGAGCTTTTTTATATTAAAATGCATAAAAAATTAAATTAAGTTTAAAATGTATCTATTGTTTGAAATTACAGTCTTAGAATATTTTCAACCACTGCGAAATACTTTACTTGTTAGATAGAATATTTAAAACATATTTTGATTCAAAACCAAGTAATAGAAATAAATATGAAATATGTATTTCGGCTTTCTGTGAAAAAAAAATATATTGCGCAATAATATTCACAGTAAATTGTGATCAAGACATATAATGATGTTTTATAAATTAACTGAGTTACATCATCAGTTTGCCTTCCCCGTTCGTCGACATCCACTTGAATGCAAATCAGTTGATGTATATTAAGTGCAAATATTTCTATTTCTGAGATAACCTTTAACAGTTAACGTTAACATGTTACTTTGTATATCCTTTCTTGCTACCTGATTGATTTACAGACATTAGCTTTAGCAAGTTCTATTTGCTTCAGGAATACTTAGGGCTCTAGCCAAAGTTTATTTAGAGTCATATTATTTATATTTCACCTTTTAATTTGACTTCAATTTCGTTTTATACTTTTCGAGCAAGCAGCGGAGTTTATTTCTGTTATTGCATAACTATTTCGGTGTAACAGTCCGGTTGAGGTGTTAATGAATAGATTTTATTTCGAAAGCTTCCGTGCGGGTTGTTTTTGTTGTATTTGTAAGATAAATGGGGCGACAAGTCGACTTGTCTGTCTTTACATTCTAATATTTGGCATTTAAAGTAGTGTAAAAACGTGCAGTTTCAGAAAAAAATTGCGTAAGAAACTTATAATCGATTGTTTGCTTTGTTTCAGCTCATTAATTATACAGAATAACATTAAAATTCTACGTTAATGTAGATGACGTTTTCTCTGTTTGTTATAGTACCACATTTAATCTCGATTTAATTGTTGCAATGACTGGCACATCAATCGCTAAGCTTGGATTTTATCAATTACGCCAAAGCAGGCAAAGACTGTTTGCGTAAAATTGGACTAATCAGAATCTTAATTTTCTGCCTTTTTAAGCAGCCTATTTTAATTTTAAAATTAAGAGGGATGTGTATAGTCTCATATAAATTCAGGACAAATTTCTGTTAATTCTTCCAAATGAAAGCCATCTGCACTCAGCTTAAGAAATTTAGTCTGTAAATGGAAAATATTTCCTTTATAAAATGGTACATTTTGAAAAGTTATGACAAACTGCACATATTACAATACCTAATCTATATGTCTTTAAAATTACACTTGAAAATGCAAAGTTTTTTAAACATGAACAACAAAAAATCTCAGTTAAATTAATGTATATCAATCACAGCCAATACATTGCAGTAAAGATGAGTAAATAAATTTTATCGTCTAGACAAGGTGTGAAATTAAAGTAAACAAATTTTTGAAAAGAACATAAAATAATCCAGAATTTATTATCGTCTAGGTAAATTATTTGAAATAACATTATGTGAATTATTTTAATTAGTAATTAATGTAACGTCTAACAAAATAAATTTTAAATTGATGGTTTTACACGTTTAGTAAAGAATGAGTTCAAAATGAGGGGAATATTTCAAATACATCATTTATACCCTGTGAAAAAACAGAATAAATAAGTGTAAAATATTAGAAAATTCATTTTCGAAATTTAAATTAAACAGTTCCATTTTTCTTAAATTCCTTCATTTTTTTCAATTGCACCAGATATTTTATACGTGTCAATGCATTATTTTCAAAATATATGGTACTAAAATTCAAACTATTATAAAATGAAATACTGGTGTTCACAACAAATGTAGAAATGTACCTCTAAATATTTTTTATTCAAATATTCAGTTTAGGATAATAAATCTGTACACTTATTAAATTCAAATTAATTGTGATACCAAAATACATACTTATAACCAATATGTTTGATACACAACTACTTTATTTTATGTGTCTGTATGTACTAATTTATGGCCTATGTTCTACACTGTATGTATTACACGGTGTCAATAATTTTTCTTTTACTAAAATGCTAAAATTCAAAGTCGTTATTCTTTACACACACAAAATGACATTTGCATTGGCTCAGATGCATACAACTCTCCTCAGCCAAAGCTGCTGGACTTATATGTAATAGTAGATTTTCACTTTTAAAACTTTGCTGGTTCGGAAGTAAGAATTTTTCTGGTCATCATTTAACATCATTATCACTTTATAGTTTTATCACAGCATAAATATATGCATGAAATATGGGCATTTGTGACACCAAATATGCGTTCCATTCCTTCGGGAAGGTCTCTTGTATTTTCTGGTATGGCGTGCGTGTTGTGTCTTGGTGAATATTCTTCAAAGACATGACTCCACTTCGCTAAAACACAACTTTATTAACACACCTATTCATAATATAACTATACTTTAACATAACTATTTAAAACAGAAACTTCTACACAAACATTCGTATATCCTTGTACTCGAGCTAAAGGCAGTGAGAGAAAGGGAGAGTTCGCTGGTCGCGCTGGCATTTATTATGCAACCAACACGACGTCGTCTGGCGGCGCGCGCAATCGAACATAAGACGGACATAAGACGGCCACACTGGATTCCAAGCAACTTTGCGCATTATTCAAGAAATCGAATTTTTTAGTGCAGATGTTAAATTTCACAGTTACTGTTAGATCTCTATAAACTGCGAAAGTAATAAATAGTCATTATTCTGCTAAATATTTTACTTTCGGAAAACTTCAAGCTTATTAATCTGCAATTGCAAACAACACTGTCATTATCTGCATGCATTATTTCTCACTATATCATTATCTAAGACACCGTTTTTAGAATAAATTTTAGAGGAAGCTTCTGCCAGTGTGAAACCAAACGCATAAAATTTTCATAACGCTTGCAATTTTTTGTCATGTTCTTTTATTTCAGATGTAATATCGGTCTTGGCCTTTCTTTTCCTTGTTAATATTGTAATATTGAAGGCTGCTTGTGTCGCAAATTAACAGCGTTCTCAATGATGAGACAGATGAATAGTACGATTGATCGAAAATTAAGAAGAATGCTTAATATTTATGTGTTTAGCTAATGCAAGCAATGCTAAATGATTTAATTTTCATACATAAAGGCGATTTAATTAGAATAGAATAGTTGATTACCTTAAAGCACACCAAACCTGATGTCTATTGGAAATCATCAGTTCTTTCATTAGTTTCTTACATATCTGCTCAATTCAAAAACATATTTGAATCACTAAAAAGTACCAGAAATACTGAAGAAAATAATTAGGTGTTCTAGTCTGATCAAATGCTGTACTTTGTAAAAACGTATGAAAAACGTATTGCCAGATAATACTTGCATAAATACTAGATTATTTATACTACCAAAAAGACTTTTTTTTAACTTTTAAGCTTAATCTTCAAATAACTGATACTTTTCTACGGGAGTTCCTAGAAATTAGCTTTCTAAGATGAAAGTCTGCGAAAACGAGCTATGCGTAACGAGCACAGTTATTGGTTTATTGATAAATTTTACGCTCCAGAATGAGATTATAAGTAATATATTCATTGATTTATTGATATAACTATCTGAAAATCAATAACCATAGGTTGGCATATAAAATATTAGAAATACTGCCAAGCTCCAGTTTTATGCTGCTTAGACTATTCTAGCTCAGAGAGCTGTAATACATGCATGATTTATATACAATATGGGGATTGCTTTTGCTGGTAACCGAATAACTAGTACTTCATTGCATAATTCAAAACAATGTTTAACGTAGAAGAAAATAAAAAGGATAGTATATCACGTTTTGATACTATAAAATAAGTATTGATTTACGTAGGAATTGTTTCAAGTTTAAATTTTAAGTCCTTTATTTAAAACACTCTTCATGAATTTTAACACAATATATGCATATTCTCTGATTCAAAAGGCATGCGGTTAATATTCCTTAATTCTGCATATATTCGTTACATGATTTTACATAATGTCCCGTTCGCAGAAATTTTTCTATAGATTTTTGGAGACATGGAAGGGTTTGTTGTAATCTTTTACCGTGCGCCTGATTTTTGTTTAGCGCAGAAACACATGTTTCATAAAAGGAAATATATTTTCAATATTAAAATAATTGTACTTATTAATTACGTTATAGCACTGTATCCTCTTAGCTCAAGAGCCTCACAAGATTTTACTAAAGATACTCATATCTTGGATACTGTTTTTGGACCGTCTGATCTCTATGAGGGTACTTCCCATCAGTCATCGATATCTGAAGAAGAGCTCTCATCCACTGCGCCTCCGGACAAAGAAATTACTATAGACTTTGAACTGTGAATCTTGAACATAGACTTTGAATTATAGACTTTTGTTGGAACTACAAACTACTCTTCATCACTACTATTTCTTTTTGTCGCATATTATGTTCAAAATTCCGCACATGTTTTAAAGAGTCATGTCATATATTATGCTTAAAATTTTTGTATTACATTCAAAATTCTGTACATTTATAATTATGCTATTATATACATTATGCTTCCAATTTTTGTATTACATTCCCTATGTATCATTCCAAATTATTTCAAATTATGTATCTGTTTTGCTAATATCAATAAACGGCTGGGATTACGTAGTGGGGAGACGGCGCTAAACCAATTAACCAAATGGTAAAGGTGTGGTGCCCGTCTTCCCCGTTCCTAATTCCTAATTCCTATAGCACTGTATGTTGTAGAACAGTGCAACACAGAGTGATCCTCCAACTCATTCATTAAAGAATAACCTCCAATGATTAATCGAATCCTTAGCTGAAACAGCAAATAATGAAAACATTTCAAAATACTAGTTCAAATCGTCATATAAATGGTAAGAAGCACTTAAACACACCAGCTAGTCAACGAACTTATATGAGTAATTAAACTATTCCAAAACTTCAATGTGCTCATCAACAAGAAAATTAAGCACATACATTGAATCTACAAACAATGAACGCCTAGGTATGATGAACATGCAATAGCAGCCAAAGTAGACATTGGCATAAGACACTGACGCCGCCAGCAGTGGCAGAGCTTGTGATGTTGCTTGCTCTAGACAACAGAAGAACCTCTACACCAAAACGGCACCGTGGGTCCCAGGAAGGCTTTACTAATCTGGATAGCTAGCGTAAGGGGCCTATACCTACTTACCCAGGGTAAATAATAGGTGGCCCCTACACTTATACCTAACCTAACCTATAGCACTGTATGACGTCTACCTAAAACGACATCTGCCTTTCTGAAGAAATTTTGAAGAAAAACCAACTCTTATTACACTACACACAAAAATCACGAAACCAATTTGTAGCTAGCCCATTAGTATACCTCCGGACAACTTACCTTTATTCTGGAAACTTAGCTAGCACTTGGCCACTGCTAAGTATGGAAGTAATTTCATTTTAATGTGTCATTGATTATATCTTAAGCTGACCATTCATCGAAGTAATCAGCTCAATGAACACTTTTAATCCTCTCTTGAAAATATCCTTTCGAAATTAAAGCTCTGATATA
>KK121669.1:217118-234241 GCA_000611955.2 Stegodyphus mimosarum | reverse complement strand
CTGTAAATATACAATATTAGAAATATTTTTATTAATTAAAAATATGTGAATAAGTTTATACGTAATCGATGTGAATAAGTTTATATTGTTTCGATGTGAATAAGTTTATAAAATATGTGAACTGTGTAATTATATAGCATAACAATTAGATTTATTACAAATTACATCAATCAAATCGTTTCGATGTGAATAAGTTTATAAAATATGTGAACTGTGTAATTATATAGCATAACAATTAGATTTATTACAGATTACATTGTAAGGTTTTAGTTAAACTAACCAAGTTTATTTTAATTTAAATCTTTTCTATCTCCTCTCTGCTTCAACTTCCTGTCAGAAGAAGCGCGCGTTTTTAGCTTATGCTAATTTTTGAAGTTCAGCCATGCACTATTTAAGCAGAGGTAGAAACCTCTCGGTGTGTGAGAGCTTTGCCTCAGATCACGGTCACGCTGCTCAACGTTCGCCTGACCAGCTAGCAGTTTAAATTTATAAGCCATAGTGCTTACTACGTGATTGCTTTGTAAAATAAATTAAAGTGCGGTAGTATTTAGTATATCTTGCTACGCACCCTTTTCGGTAGAGGCCAACTTCCGCGAATTGCTCTGCGAAGCAAAGTTTAATTTAAGTTCTATTTTAATTTATTTAAATTTATTTGATTGTTAAGTTCGACCAAAGTGTGGTCTGTTACGTTCTGTATCTCTCCCGAATTGGGAGGTTTGTATTTAATAGTGATTGAATAAAAGAGGATTTCAAATCCCTTCACGTGCAGTTATTCTCCAGCCCAGCAGTTACATCAGAACATAGCGTACCTTCCGCTCCCTGTTCCAGTTCAGGACTTAGAACGTAAGGATAAGAACCCTTTACAGAATTTACCATGTTCTCAAAGAATACACACAGAATGCTAAGTCCTGATAATGGCGCCCGCACAGAAAGAAGAGGATGGCCTCAGCAACAAGAAGACGAACCTGAGACACCTGCTGTACCTGTCCAGAATCCTGAGATAGCACCTCCTGGCATAGAAGGATTCGGCTACATCGTACAAACCATGCGAGCAGCCATGAAGCCAGCGGCAAGTTTTGACGGCAAGACAGCCGTAATCAATTTCCTGGAAAAGCTAGACTCCCACTTCATGCTATATCCAGTCCACGAATTTCAGAAAGTCGCTCTTGCTACCAGCGCTTTGAAGGGCCAAGCGCTAAGTTGGTTCAAGTGCATCGGAAAGAATCTCTTGGGGGAACCAGGAAGCCCCACATACACGTATGAAAATTTCAAGAATTCTCTAGTGAAAGCATTTCCCGTGGTGCGAGATCGAGCCAGATTGGAAGCTGAACTGTTTAGCCGATACCAAGAAAGAATAGAAGATTTGTCTAATTTTATTTTGAGGAAAATTCAAGTTTTCAAGCTTTTGTATGGAAGTCGCCCGGATCCTGAAATTATTCAAGTTATACTTCCTAGGCTACTGCCCCAAGTTCAAGATTTCATCGAACTAAGAAATCCAACAACATTAGACAGATTATTTGAGCTCGCGGTACAATTTGAAAGCCGAAGAACAGCCGACAACGAACGACGACGCCAATTTGAGCGAAGAAGTCAGTGGAGTTCGCCAAGACCGCAGCAAAAGCAAAATCAAAGTTACGGGAATAAGGCGAAGCAATGGCCGAAGAAAGATGTGTCTCCTAAAGCGAGCGGCGAACGAAGGGAATTTAATAGAAGAACAAGCAAAGATTCCGAGGGCAACCAGAAGAAAAAGAATTTAAACTAAGAGGGATTTCTTCGAGGAAGGTGAAGAAGTCCGAAGCAGCGCAAAACCCTTCCAAAATCAATTTAAACACCGTGGTCGTTAAGAATTTGAGTTTGCCGAAGATTGAAGTTCTAATCAACAACATACCGGCGACAGCCCTCTTGGATACAGGAGCCCAAAGCAGCTTCGTATCGGAAAGATTCTTTAAGAAGCACTTTCGACGTTACAGAATTTTTAGTGCAAGAGACACGGATGTCATAGCGGCCCAAGGAGAAAAATGTAGCTGTTTAGGAAAAGTACCATTGTTCGTGCGTATCAACAACGAACAGGTAAGAATCCTGTTTTATATTGTGCGTAACCTGCAGACTTGTATTATTCTAGGTGTGGACTTTTTTAGTTTGGCAGAAGCAAAAATTGATTTCAAGGGGGGAGAACTAACATTAAATATGAAGCCAATTGAAGCGAAGAATGATAAGCCCCCGCAGCTGGACTTGGAACATTTACAAGCAGAGGAAAAAGAGAAAATCCAAGGTCTGGTAAGTCACTTTGCGAATTTATTTAGTGATGTACCAGGCTTTACGCAGGTGGTGAACCACGACATTGACACGGGGGACGCTCAGCCAGTTAGGCAAAAGCCATATAGATATGATAGGACAAAAGAGGAAATAATTGAACATCATATTAAAGAGATGTTAAAGAATAAAATCATCACGCCAATTTCTAGCAGTTATGCTAGCCCCGTTGTCCTGTGTAAGAAAAATAATGATTACCCGATTACGCACCCGAAGCGGTGGCGTTTTGCTATAGATTATCGCAAGTTAAATTCAGTTACAAAATATCCTGTATATCCGTTGCCGATAATTGAAGAAATTATTCGAAATATTTCGTCTACAAAATACATGACTACATTAGATCTCACGAGTGGCTATTTTCAGATTGGGGTAAAACCCGAGGACGTACACAAAACCGCGTTCATAACGAAATCTGGTACGTACGCATTTCTTAGAATGCCGTTCGGATTATCCGGCGCGCCGGCAACGTTCCAAAGATGTATGGACATCGTCTTAAGACCAGTCCTTGGTAAAAGCACTTTCATATATTTAGACGATATTATAATTACGAGTAGTACTCTAGAACAACACTTACAAGATTTAAGAAAAGTATTTTCATTGTTAAACGAAGCTGGTTTAAAGATAAATGCGTCTAAATGTAAATTTGCCGCAAAAGAGTTACGTTATTTAGGATTTAAAATTTCCCAAAAGGGAATCGAAACGGATCAGTCAAAAATAGTAGCCATTAGAAATTATCCTGTTCCTAAAACAGCGAAGAAATTATCGTCGTTTCTCGGGATGTGTTCATATTACCGGGCTTTCATTAAAGACTTTGCAAAAATAGCTGAGCCACTGCTAAAGTTGAAAAGAAAAAAAGCTAGGTTTTCGTGGTCAGCAGAAGCCAACTTGGCGTTTCAAAAATTGAAAGACGCATTGACTCAAGCTCCCGTCTTAAAATTTCCAGAAGGGGATAAGGGATTAGAGATTTCAGCGGACGCTTCAGATTTCGCGATTGGTGCAGTGCTTTCCCAAAATGGTCAGCCCGTGGCTTTTTTCAGCCGAACATTAAATGAAACCCAAAGAAACTATTCCGCAACAGAGAGAGAAACTCTCGCAGTGTTAGCATCAGTACAGAAATTTCGTGTGTTCTTTGGAAGTTCTCCAGTAACTGTATATACCGACCACGCGGCGGTCACTAGACTCTATTCTGGAAAAAATTTATCACCCAGATTAATAAGGTGGGCTCTCAAATTACAGGAATATAACCTAATAATTAAACATACGCCGGGAAAAGAAAATGTTGTGGCAGATGCTTTAAGCAGAATTAACTTAGATGAAAATGGAAGTGTAATTAAGATAGCCATGTTAACATCCAAAGTATTAGATTCTCGTGAAACAGTAATAGCCGAACTCAAAAAAGATCCGGAGTTCAAAAATATATACAATTATTTGGCCGACCCTGAGAATTTCAATCATCCGGATATTGTGCCGATAAGAAATAGGGCCGAAAATTACGAATTAATTGACGGACTGTTATTCTATACGAAAGCTACTAATGAGAATCATGAATATAGACCGGTTATCCCAGCTAGCATGAGGTTGAATGTATTAGAAGAGTTGCATGATTGTGCCATTTCGGCTCATTTAGGTATAAGAAAAACTGTTCAGAGAGTTCGCGAGGCAGTTTTCTTTCCAGAACTGCAAAAGTTTACTAGGGCGTATGTCCAGTCGTGCCCAACATGTCAATTAAATAATTATGTTAATTTCCGCCCGGCCGGGTTCCTAAATAGTATTAAATCAGAATTCCCAAATCAAATAATAGGCATCGATTTACTTGGACCTTACCCTCGAAGTAAAGTTAATAAAAGCCGATATCTTTTAGTTATAGTGGATCATTTTAGCAAATGGTTAGAGTTAATTCCGTTAAAACGCGCGTCTGCAAAAATTGTAGTAGATTCAATTCTAAATAAGTATATTTTAAAATACGGGGCGCCCCTAAAAGTTATTTCAGACAATGGTCCTCAGTTTGTTAGTAAAATGTTTGAGGAAATGTGTGCAAAACTGGGCATACGTCATCTAAAGATGGTCCCGTATCGTCCGCAGTCAAACATAGCGGAACGGGTGAATAGAAATGTAGTGAAAATAATTCGTAGTTATGTGAAAAACTATCACTCTACCTGGGATAGCCATATAAATGAATTTGCATTTGCCCTTAGGACCGCCAAACACGATACTACACAAAAAACACCCGCTGAACTCTTCTTAGGAAGAAAGATCTTGACCCCCCTAGATAAACTGTTCTTTGTACAGGAAAGGGCAGAAGAATTTAAAATGAGTGATATACAAAAGTTAATACGGGAAGCGACGGAAAATATAGAAATGGCCCAAAGAAAACAGAAATTGTACTATGACCTAAAAAGAAGAGAGGTCAAGTACAATGTGGGAGATGAAGTGTTGAAGATTAAACACAACTTGTCAAATGCCCCAGAGGAAAAGGTGGGGAAATTTTTTCCGCGTTTTGAAGGCCCGTTCACAATTGAACAAATTACGGGGGCAGTGGTTATATTAAAAAGAAATGATGGTCAAACGCTCAAAGCGAATGTGGACCAAATAAAACCGTTCTATAATCGCAGCAAAATGGCTGTATTTAAAGATTCGTTTCAGGATCCGAGGCAATCGACTAGCCAGGAAGATATACGTCAGCAAAAACAGCAGGAACCAGCTACAACGGCATCGAAATGTCAGAAGAAGAAAGCTCCCCCCCAACAAAGAAATAAGAACCAAAAAGGTGGTTTCAAAAGAAAGTCTCACGATGCAGGTGAACAAATCTACGAACGGAATTACGAGCGCACCAAGAGAAGAAAGCAGAATGGGCAAGGGAAGCCCAATGTATCCAAAAGAACTGTGGAATCATCGGACAGGTGCCTGAGAAGCAAGAAACGTCGATTGCAGCCTGAGAATCAACTTCCCGAATACAGCAGGAACCAGGACAAGCAACGAGCAAGGGCCCAGGAGAGAAGGGCCCAGTCCACCAAACGTCCAGCGGAGCAACCTCCTCTACAAAGGAAATTGCCGAGGATACAACGACGGAATTTCAAAAGAAAAAGAGACGAGCAGGCTCCGAAAGAACAACGAAAAACGAGGAAACTGAACCAGGCCACAACTTACTCAAGTTTTAAAGATTGGGCCAAGAAAAGGATGGACGATCATAATAAGATAAGTACAATTTCGTATTCAAAAGTTTAGTTAATTTTTGAGTATACTGCAAGTTGCAGGACTGATTTTACCTCAAGCGAGGTTGACTTTTACGCCAAGTGAGCGATAAGTTCTCATATGGAAAGTAAAATGTTTTGTTAAAAGAAATTGTAATTCTTAAAGATTTAAAATTACTTAATTTTGTAAATAGATTAATTCTGTAAAAGCAATGAATTGCTGAAAAGAATATGTTAACTAAATGATTTTGTACGACGCTTTGTCTAAAGACTTGTAAAATGTCTAGAATGAAAATTCGGAAAATTGAAAAACACGATTTAGTCTGTAGACTATTAATTCAATGTAATTTGATATTTCAAGAAAGTACCTTGAGAAAGGAATAGGAAGCACTTGCTGTAAGCTTAGAAATTTAACCTATATTTCTGTAAGCTTAGAAATTTAACTTCTATTTGCATTTCAGGATTGCTGTGAAATTGTTAATGTGTTATGAAATGTAACAAATAATATTATGCTAGCAATGCACGTTAAGTGCAATATTAATGTGAATGTTGTGTGCAAACTGCGAATTTGTATGCATGAAAAGTTAAAGATTCACTATTTTAGAATGCAAGTGTTAATTAGGCTCTCCACCAAATACACTTAAAGTGTTAGACATAAAGCTAGTGAGAACCTTAGGATTAGCTGGTTATAGGGCGTTTTTTTCAGGTCTCGTATGTCAAGTTCTAACTAATGTTAGTCGATTGTAGGTGGAAGAGTTGAACACCCCCGAACACATAAAAACCCGCAATGGCGGTTTGCTTTACATCCAACACCGGTGAGAGAGCATACGGGGGAAGAATTTAATTGTGCTTGAATGATAATGTGTGTGTGCAAAATTACACAGAAAAAAAAAAAAAGGATTTGTACCACTTAGAATTATTCTGTTATTATGTCATACTAAAGTTGTTTTCCTTCCAGATTTTGCTGGAAGGAGTAAGACTGTTTGAAGAATAAGACTTGAAAAAAAAAATGTTGAAGATTGTTGTTCCAGAAAATTTCGTCTGTATTTTACACAAACATATATTGCCTTGTAAGAGTTGGCCTAAGTTTAGAACAGTGAAATTTTCGACTATTTAGAATTGCTAGTTTTCAACATGGTCCGTTTGGACCAAAGTAGTTTAACTATCGCAATTCTGGCGGGAAGTATGTAAGGTTTTAGTTAAACTAACCAAGTTTATTTTAATTTAAATCTTTTCTATCTCCTCTCTGCTTCAACTTCCTGTCAGAAGAAGCGCGCGTTTTTAGCTTATGCTAATTTTTGAAGTTCAGCCAAGCACTATTTAAGCCAGAGGTAGAAACCTCTCGGTGTGTGAGAGCTTTGCCTCAGATCACGGTCACGCTGCTCAACGTTCGCCTGACCAGCTAGCAGTTTAAATTTATAAGCCATAGTGCTTACTACGTGATTGCTTTGTAAAATAAATTAAAGTGCGGTAGTATTTAGTATACCTTGCTACGCACCCTTTTCGGTAGAGGCCAACTTCCGCGAATTGCTCTGCGAAGCAACGTTTAATTTAAGTTCTATTTTAATTCATTTAAATTTATTTGATTGTTAAGTTTGACCAAAGTGTGGTCTGTTACGTTCTGTATCTCTCCCGAATTGGGAGGTTTGTTATTAATAGTGAATTAATAAAAGAGGATTCCAAATCCCTTCACGTGCAGTTATTCTCCAGCCCAGGAGTTACATCAGAACATAGCGTACCTTCCGCTCCCTGTTCCAGTTCAGGACTTAGAACGTAAGGATAAGAACCCTTTACAGAATTTACCATGTTCTCAAAGAATACACACAGAATGCTAAGTCCTGATAACATCAATCAAAGAAAATATTAATGTAACATCTGTAAGGTTTTAGTTAAACTGACGAAGTTTTATTTTAATTTAAATCTTTCTATCTCTTCTCATTTTCAACTTCCCGTTAGAAGAAGCGCGCGTTTTCAGCTTATGCTAATTTGAAGTGGAGCCAAGTTCTATTTAAACCAGCTCTCAGTGTGAGAGAGCTTTCAGTCTCAAATCACGGTCACTCTATTCGACGTTCGCCTGACCAGCTAGCAGTTAAATTCTAAGCCATAGTGCTTGTTACGTGATTGCTTATTGAAATAAATCCAAGTGCGTTAGTATTAGTAAATCTTGCTACGCACCATTTAGTTAGAGGCCAACCTCGCGTATAGCTCTGTGAACAACGATTAATTTAATTTCTATTTAGCTTTAGTTTAAATTTATCTGATTGTTCATTTTAGACCCAAGTGTGGTCTTTGACTTTCTGTATCCCTCCCGAGTTGAGAAGTGGTTTGTAAATAATAGTACCTTAATAAAAGAGGATTTTAAATCCCTTTCAGGTGCAGTTCTTCTACAACTTATTCACAGTATCTACCACCAGAACATAGCTGCATTCAGTTCCCTGTTCCAGGTCAGGACTTAAGGAGTTCACGAAGATGTTTGCCAAGAATATACACCGAAACTCAGTCCTGACACATCTTCCATTTCAAAACTTATTGTTTAATTTATTAAATTGTGTAAATTCTTTATTTATTAAATTGTAAATTCTGTTAGGACTTGCAGGTGTAGATGTAAATATGAATGCACTATGAAGACACATCATTATTTAATTGCAGTAAAACGCGAAATAAATAATAGGAAGATAATAAAAGGAAATTTAAAATAATTTATGTACTGAAAGTTATTTCCTACAACTAGCCTGATTTAGAAAGCACTCTTTTTCAGAAATAAACAAAATAAAGTCTTTTAGTTGCGTATTTCGTCAAACGAATTTCTAGTTTACATTCTTCCCGACAGAAAGAATTATTATTTATACAAAAAGGAATACAAATAATTAAATGCCTTTTGCGTTAATTTAATTTAGAAAAAGAAAATATAACCAATATGTAGAACCTTACATAAGCAGATACCAGTCTCAGCATCAAATATTATACTTAGAGAAGAACAATTATTTTAAGACAGAATTAATTTGTTCAGACATCGTCATTGTGATAAATCTAATATTCAGTGAAATATTTAACAAAACAATTAATTGTAGCTTCGAAATATAATCGAATGAAACTCATCTCAGTTCTCTTTCAGGAAATAATAATAAATGATAAATAACTCCAACATTGAAATGCTGTACTCGAGAGATGTTTAATTTACACATCTCAAACAAATGTTGTTGAATATTTAAAATGAAGCGAGTATTTCCATTGTATTATGTTTCGCTCATTTTCTGCTTTAAGACTTAACGTATAGATTGAGCAATAAGTGAGATAAATTTAAGAAAACTCATGTATCTAGCTAGAATTTCATTTTTGCTATCATTGACTTTGGTTTAGATATTCCAGCCTAAGAAGAATTCTCATCATTATAATAGAAAATGAATCAAACAGTCTTATTCAGCAATAATTCGTTAACTGAATACAACTAAAATTTACATTTTTAATCCAAGCTTTCGATTATTTAAAATTAAAATTATTTAAAATTTAATGTATAGCTTGCAGGTTGATTATTTTTACTAACGCTTTCAGTGTCAAAAAATATGAATATATGTAACTGTTTATGACATACATAGAACATATCGAGGATGCTGAAATTTTTAATTGAGCTCTCCTCTAATCTCCAAATTTTAAAAACATGAATTACATTTCAGTTGTCTAATGTACGGTAAGGGAAAATCGGCTTTACTGAACTATACAATGCAAATCCAATTTGGCAAATAAATATATAAACATTATTCCTTATACCAAAATCTATATTTTGTGTAACATTTCGGAAGAAATAACGTAAATGATATAAACACAACAAATTTGGGTAACACTTTCGTGGAGAAAACTCTGATTAAATTACTGCTTGTCTAAATTAAAAATGTAATTGTTTGAATTTTTAAGTACCAGGTTTAAATGGAGTCATTCAAATTAGGAAAGAGTATTACCTATAAATCCGCGCAATAAACGCCTTACGAGAGAAGTAGGGGCATTTACTTTACGTTTTCAGCAGCTTTGTAACGGTTAAAATGTCCACTCAGATATACTTTGCGGAACAAATACCTCAAAATTTAGATTGTCTGGCAGATTTTGAGATTTGTAATTCAGTAAGTTTAATGCCTTTATAACCACATTAAGAGGGTGAATTACGTTTCCTTTTAAAAAGTGTTTCATAGTCCTTGCTCCTGTAATTGTTATTTTGTTACACAAAATATGTACTAAAAGTGAAACAACATTTACAGTGTTGCATAAAATTTCACGACAAGAGTTATTTTTTTAATAATTTTGTTTCTTGTGCTTTTTGATATGTTATACGAAAGATTTAATAGAAACAAAACAACAGTTAGAGAGTTGCATAAAAGTTCGTGAAAATATCCCTTAAATTTACTTTTCAGACGTTCGCAAACGCAATAAACTGGTCGTATCCTCGCCCGTGATTTTGAATAAGAATTTATAAATAGAACAAACACTAAAGATTTAAATCTCATGAAATTTGAAAGATCTATTTATAGGAAACAAATTCAAAATGTGCAACAGAAAGACCGAAATTTATTTTTTTAAACTGCAGTTTTCAAACAGAAAATGCTCAATATAATTTATTAAACGCAACACGAAGATTATTCTGATGTTTTGGTTCACAAATAGCCGCAACATATGTTAAAAAAAACTTGTTCATGAAAGAAATTAAAATCAAATTCATCTTTGCAATAAATCTTATTTTTCAGGCATATATTGACAAATTTAAATTTATTTTTTACCTTGAAATAATGTCTTATCTTCCATTTAAATTTAATACATATACATGAATATATACCACATAAATATTTATAATTAAAATAAGTTTACAACTGTTTTGGTATATGTATGCTATAGCTATATGTTGCAAAATTTCTACAAATTATGCTAATTAGCTATTGATTATTAATTCCTGTTTTTTTCAAGATGTAAATTTTGATTTACATTAGCTCCTATATGTATAAGATTTCCGCTCAGTAAACATATAGGCTTTTACTAAGCAAAGAAGCCACCATTTCCGATAACGGATGACGAGCTCACATAAAAAATTTGTGTTTTAAGCAGACAATAAGCGTTCATTAGTCACTATCTTGGAACGCAAGTTTCTATATAAACTCTGATTTTTATAAATAATTTGCATTCAAAATTTATTAAGTAGAAATTTACATTTTGGTTACAATAATATATTAGATGACATAAATAAATTTTGACAGCAGAGAATTGTTTGTGCAATATTCTTCGGCTTCCAAAACTTCTTTGAATAGGTAAAATCTGTTTTTGTTTACAATTTGCATGACACAGAAGTTCGTATTAGTTTATTACCATTCTACACAATAGGAAAACCTGAATTTGCTTTCCAAATTATAAAATACATTTTTCATTGCTGCAAAAGATGAGATCATGGAAATTCTTTAATTCCCGCGGAAATGCTTTCTAATTCGTTTCCGCCAACAAGTATATGTGATTTATAATGCATATTTATAATAGTTTCTATTGTTTTCTATTCATTTCATTTTCAGGAGTTGAAAAATGAAATTAAAAAGAAAAGAAAAGTGTTGAAAATGCTGAAATAAAAAAAACAGGTGTTTTAAAAAGAAACAATCTTTATTTTGCTTTTATTTTTTTTGTTGGGGGTGGCAACAAGATTAACTGAAACTTTCAATAGAATAAACCCAAATGTCTAACTCCTAAGTTTACTTTGAAACAGTTTTCAGGCAAGACAAATTAATAATGAAACAGATTTTATTTGTGGCTGAACATCTATGCTAAAGGTGCATAAATATTTTCAAATGGAGCGTTGTATCTTGATGTTAAAAATATCTTCAGGTATGTACTCTAAAAGGTTTTACTCTGTTCACTTCGCGTATTCCTGCCTCGCATCGCTTTCCCGTGTTTGGCTGTTTTTTCAGTCTCCAGTTTTATGCTACCCAGTCCTTTCACATTCGGTTAATTCCATCAGAAGACATTATTCAAGAAGTAATACTAATATTTTCGATAAAACTACTGAGAAATTAGAAAGCTAAATATCAGAAAACGTTTTAAAGCCACTATAACACTTATAATGTTTTTTTTTTCATTACAAAAAGAAAGACACTTGTTAGTTTAGCTTTTGTTGCGAAAATCGAATCATTTAGCATTGAGCCCGCTCATCACTAGGAACGCTATATACGGAGCTGCACAGAATGTAGTCGATTTCGTTCGCCGCCAAATGGGGTAGATATTTATGAAGATTCATGGTTCTTCAGAATTCAGATCCGGATATAGTAGACAATTCTGCTTGTCATTAAACAGATTATAGCGGTAAATTGATAATACTGTTGTTCTGTAAATTTAATACATATTCCGTATTTTATTTTGTACATCAGATTAAGTCATAATTTACTTATATGTATTTGTATATTATAAGTATATTTAAATGACTGCTTTTAGTTTCAGTACATCAGTAGGTTTATAGTTTATGCTAGTCAATACAGAACAAATAAATGTTTCAAAACATTTAAGTGCGATTCATTTTCGTTGAGCTTGTATATTTACAATTGCGCATGTATTACCTGTGCATATTTAATGCATATTTACATGTATATCCGGATCTACATGTACGTTTACTGCTTAATAAGCTGTTCATACACTTTAGCCCTCGTTTGGCAGGTAAAAATATTCTCTCGTTAAACATAACATTTTAAAGTTTTCAAGGCAGTCGCCCCAGAGATACTGTCAACAAATTAAAAAATTAAAGTGTGTTTAGGCTAATAACGTTCATGCTGTTTTCTTACTTTACCTAACCACAATTAAGGCGCATTTTCGAAGTCCATGAATTTGCAGCTATGACGTGATAAACAAATAAGATCAGGAAGATACAGTAAATTACAGCCACTGTGAAGACTACTCTACACCCATATACCAAAAACATACGGCATAAAATGGAGCAAAAAATGGATTTTCCTATAAATATAGCAGACGCTGTTAAATTGTCCGTGGTAGGTTTGATTCCGTTAATTGTTGTAAAACTCTCTAATTATCAAAAACACTGTACATTACTGTTTCCAGAATTAGGCACATGATTGTCATAAGAATGCACGTACACTGCGAAAACAGAACTGTCCCAAAATTTAAATCTTAAATATAATGCTTTAGACAAATGAAACAAAGAACTCTACCACAAGAAACACATTCGCACTGCGTGAATAGAGAGCTTTTTTAATATTTTATATTTCATTTTGAAACTTCTTTTACATATAGAGCCGCTGTCTTCTTATTGGTTAGGTAGTTCAAGATGAATGCACATATTGCATTTCATAATTAAGATTTATATTTTATGTAGTAACGAGAATCTTAAAATATTATTTTGATGCTTAAATTCTCTTAAAGTCTGAGTCCACAAATGTCTTTCCATACAACGTTCATATTTCTACTAAGAAACTTTAATTCTTGTACTCAAATTATTTCGACAGTAATTGGATGAAATTCAAATTTTCATTTTGCGGAATCCTTTTGTAGTTACCATTGCATTTCAAATAGTACTTTAGTAAGTGAATTCTAAGCAGTTAAAGATTAGCATCCATTAATATATATTAGAAGCTCCGTACTTGTAAATAGCTTAATAGAACAGGCAAATATTTGTTCCTACCGATCTAAACTGTCACAGGCTCTCTCCCAATAGCTGAAAACCATTAGATAGCGCTTGCCCAAATCACGGCACTGTCATAGACATTTCTAACATCAGACAACAGACACCATTCTATCTGTTGTCTGTCTACGTTAATACGTTTCGATAAAAGCTATTTGCAAATGAAATTGAATATCACATCTATAAATAAAGTTTTCCCATTTTCATCACTTCCAGTAAGGAATAGCAGAATAGCTCTAGCTAATGTAACTGCACTTCTCTTAAAAGTATGCATAATTGACGATTTTATAATAACGCAGTCTTTCAATTTCATAAAAATTTCTATCTTTTGGATTCTATCCTTTCTTTCTTTATTCTTGAAATAGTTTTTGTATATAAATACGAATCAATTGCTGTCAATTTTTTCATTCATATTCTGAATCATAAAAGCGTTTCTTTTAAATAGCAAAGTAAGTCATAAGAAACTATATGTCTTATCCCTTAACTGCATTTTTCACCAAGCTCCACTAATGACTGTACCTTTAGTATAAATAGTGATCTTCTCCCAAAATTGATTCTTTTCCCCTATTTCTGAATTTTACTCTAGCATTTTTATCTACATCTTAAATAAAACCTAAATATAAATGCAAATACTGGAGCAGCATACATGTTGTAATCATCTGTGTGACAATTTTGTTTAAAATATTTACTCAAATAATAACATTTAACTATATTCTTCAATAATAGTTGACCAGTTTTGTCCTTATCTTTTCCCGCTTGCTCACAAGTGCAATACAGAAGCAATTCTCACAGTTTTCAAATTATAAATGTTTCTTGAGCTGAATGCATCAGCAAAGCCTGTTATAGCAATGCTAGGGTGTTCATGATATTTGAGATACCGCAAATATTGAGACGCATTATTAAACTCGTGTATCATTAAATAAAATTAAGCTTACATTTCTGTGGAAGGCCTTTTTAACATGTTGCAGTACTATCAACTTATTACACTGTTCAGGTATTAAACAGGCATATTAAGCGCCATACTGATGGCATTAAGTAGTATCATAATATTGTTAAAGAAACTGATTAATCGTGCTTATGGTATTGTGAAGCATCAAACTGTTATGAAATTATGTCCTCTATCAATTTTTACATAACATAGTTCATTACTGCGGGATATACAAATTGTTACTTAAATTTGAAAACAAGGTTTCTGATGCTGTTTGGTTGACAGTATTTTGTTGATTTACTTCATCGTTTACCATAATCTAATAGTATAATTGTTTTATTATTTTTCATTTCTATTATGAGGATTTTAAGGTCGTATTTTATAAGAAGAAAGAAGGTACCCAACAAGTATTTAGAATAAAAAAATAATACAAATTAAGTAGAGACTTTTCAGCTTTGGTAAGCCAAAAAATTCGCATAATCAACTGCATTTCCGTTGGGATTTGAACCTTGGATTTTTTTCGGTTGCCAGCTGCACGAGTTAGACCTTTCATTTGCCAGTTTAACTTACACCCCTACAACTCATATGAGAAGAAGGATAGTTTTTAACAAATGAATAAAACTCATCAATTTTCCATAAATAAACAAAAAAATCGGAATTTTTTAAAAATAAAATTCTATCAATTAAGTTATTATCAATCCATTAATTACGTTCTGAAAATTGACTTGTTAAAATTTTAGTAGCCATTAACCATAAATTCGTTTTTAAATCGAATGAAGTACAGATAATGAAATGAAGGAAATTTTCTTTTTGGTATGATCGAAAATGATCTCAATTATTTTATATTACGGTTGCCCTTCTTTCTTGTACTCTATTATTAATTTTATTTCTAGTGATCAGGATTATTGTTCTTTTTATTTACGACATATTTTGTTTTGCCTCAGTTACTACATATAATTTTAAGTCTTTTCGAAATCTATTTGACAATCCGAATAGACATAATTCTTTAACAATTTCTTTTGCTTTATCCCTTCTAGTATTTTGACATTATTCATTAAACCATTTTATATTTTTAAGTAAATAGTTTCGATAATATATTGTGGATTCACTTTCTTACACGATAACGCTTTTTGTAGTTTTAAATTTAATCTTTCGTTATTTGATTGACGCATAATTTTTAGCACTTTAGATTAGACAAATGCTCTCTGCAAAAATAAATACATTTCAGAATTAGGTCAAGATATAAGTCAAGATCTTCGTCTTAATGATCCTAACAGTTTCGATTAGTTTAATTTCTGCATTCTTGAACCATTATGGGACACAACAAAATCAAAACCCTTCTTACCACTGATTTAACCCCTACCTGTGAAACGTATTATCTGTTACCTCTTAGATTACTAACTCATTTTACTCGATAACTTAAAGTCCTGTGTAAAATATTAAAAACAGGTTTGCTTTGGACATAAATTAGCCCTTCTAGAAACTCTCTAATTTTATCGCTTATTAAAAGTTTCCTTGCTCTCTTTGTGATGCCTCAGGCAACAAATACCGGAAAGTGATTTTACAAAAGCGCCTTTTAAAATCCGTCGACAAATTTTAAAAAGAAAGCTTTCCTGGAGAGTAAATTGGAAGAAAAAAGCTTCCGATTCTATAGTCTCTTGACAGGAAATATTTTCAGCTAAATTCTCAATATGGTAGATGCGAAATTGATGTTAAAGTATTCTTTTATTTTCGGAAAGATGTTGAGAAAGGTTTTCGTTTGGGCTCTTAAACCTTTTCCGTTTCAAGGTATTTTTTTAAAGAATGGCGTTACGTTGACCATGTTTTTTCACATTCAGTAGCTCAAACCAATACTTCAGTATTTTATAGTAAAAATGTATTATTATGTAAGGTACAATTTAATGATATTTGTAGCTATATACTGAATTCGATTATTATAAAAATAGAGTATTAATTTTAAAGTACCACTATATTTTTATAATACTCTAATTAATATAAAGTATAAATTAATATAATTACGTCTATAAAATAGCTATTTTCATTCAAAACTCATGACATCAATGTTCATTTCAGTAAATAAGTCGACATGTGTTTTGAAATATTTCACAGGTAAAAGGATATTTTAACCTTCTTTCTACTTCGGGCTTGTTTCAGACTCAGCTCAATAGCAATTCGGTACAGACTGCAGGATTTAAATACATGATTCAATCACCGTAGAACCCTATAAATACTTTTGAAATTGTCTTATAAGCTTTCCAATGCATTTAATTCAGTATACAATAATTTATAACCATCCCCGTTTTGATAACTGAATTTTAATTTAATTGGAACGTGTCTAGTTTGTGCATTCTTTCCTTACTATGTATTTAATTAAATAATTAATTTCAAAAAAGCAGTCGAAGACTAAACCTAACTGAATAAAAACTTTTGGGGTAAGCTGTCTATGGAATTCTGACTCGTAGGTGAAATGGACTTAAGAAACTTATAAGATTATTTTTAGATTAAATCTTTATATCCCTAAACCTTGAGGTAAACGAATTCCATTCCATTCTAGTGTCTCTGAACCTAGCCACTCAATTACTGGGCAATATCTACACTAAATTTGACATTAGTTTTTTGGCGCATGCGACTCAGATAAAAATGTTCACTATGTATCCCGTAACTTAAACCTTTAACATTTATATATGTATATAATACCTAAACTCCTTTTGATAATATTACGGGAGGACGAAAAATAGCATAAAATGTTTTTTAACAAACTTGTTATCAAACCTTGCTAAACAAAACAGGAAATACGTCTAACAGAACTAAAATTAAAATTAAACATTGATTAAACACCTCTCGAATGCAAAATTCTACGTCGCTTAAGGGATAAAAAAATATTTGTTTCTTCGGTAATTATTGTAAAATAATTATATTTTATGGTTTAAAATCATGAATTTTAAATACGTTTTACATGCCTTATCAAGCTTATTGTTTAATAAAATGATTTTACAACTATACCTCCTTCCTACAAATTTATAGTTAAGAAACTACTTAT
>KK121669.1:193168-217054 GCA_000611955.2 Stegodyphus mimosarum | reverse complement strand
TCATTAATGTCCCGTTTTCAATTAATCCTGACTGTGCTCTTCCTCTTCACGTGACAATTTCATCGGCATAACTCTATTTGCTCCGCGCTGGAATCAACTTGTTAATAATTATTATATTTCAAATGCTATTCTGCATTTCCTCATTCTGTACACAAATTATAGGTTTACAGTATTGCCATGAAGGCAACATTTTCGCCACAATATTCCTCCAAAATAATAGCTTGATTTCCAGCATTTCCTTTGGAAAATTATGTCTCCGACTGACTGAATCAGTTGTTCAAATTCATCTAGGGTAAATTCACCGTTATTATGGTATTGTTTAAGCACAGATTATTATCTGCAGCATCTCTGGTAAATCTCATTTATTTTCCATTGGTCAAATTAAGCGAAGCTGGAGAGTTTCACTAAAAACGTTGATGTCAGAAGAGTTGCAGTCACTGAAATCTGGATTACATTTTTGGCTATTGAAATTGGTTAAGAAAAATTAACCTTACAACATGAATGAGATGTCTTATATTACAGTAAGTTATTTCATTCAGCAAACATTTTGAGAAGCCTCTATTCAGATGATAGATCTCTGAATAGGTCTCCCATCTGCTTCCTGCGTGCACTCAAATAGGAAAAATCACAAACACATTCAACCATTTTCTTAAAGAGAAGTCAGGAGTTAGATCAGTGGTAATTAATTATGCTCAAATATTCCTAAGCCATCAGCAAAGAAAAGATGCTTTTTGAAAAGCTGCAACGTAATCTAGAAAAACTTCCTTTATACGAACTTTTTCTATCGCGAACTGGAATCAGAACGAAATTACGGTTGGCCAGTGGCTTTGGTTACTAGTTTTTGCCAACCTAAACAGAATTTATAGCAAATTTCCACTAATTTTCAACATTCATATAATCTTAGGCATTGCTGCTGTAAATAGAAATACTCTAAAACAGGTCTCCTGCCTTAAGCAATTAAAAATATAAGGTTAGAGTTTCACATGTGACAGTATACTGTAGCTGTAGTAGAAGATATTATTACTATACTTGTTTAAGATTCTTCTGTCGAAATAATTGCATTGATCTTATGCATTTTGCATTTTTTTTGCAGAGCTAATTAGAAATTATTCGTAGATCAGATTTACAGCCTGATCTCTTAAAAATATTTGTGGTCTAGTTTCTAAAGATGGTGCAGGACAGACAAGCACCTCAAACCAAATTTCTGTAATTCCCTGGCAATAGGATTCAATACTCATATGTCAAATTTAAAAAGTTTTGAAATTTTCATTAAAGCGGAAGAATTTATAAGGTATTTCTCCCGCCTTCTTCGTTGCCTTGGTGGTGTAGTGGTCAGCACGCTTGAAGCGTATTCGAGAGGTCCGTGGTTCGCGTCCTGCGAAGGCGTTGCTCGTTTTTCCCATCTCCTGCTTCCAAATAACCTAATGAATATACAGTGGCACCCGAACTAAAAAAGGTGGTGGATGATGATTCTCCACCGTCACGATTTGGCGATTGGATCCCCTAATTCCCAGTCGCCCTTTAAAAGGGGGAGTATATAAGGTATTTCACCCGCCTTCTTCTTCTGGGGTTCGAGTTACGGCGAGAGCATCGCTCATTTTTCCTCTCTCCTGTTTTCAAAAAATACTTAATGTCTCTACAAATTTAAGATGAGAAGAAATTAATTAACTTGGCTTTTTTATTGTTGATTTCTCAGCTTTTAGTTTAAACTTTTTTAAATGCGAAAATTCTTCAAGTGGTAAATCACACTCTTTAAACATATTTTCCATTTCTTTTTAAATTTGTCAGTCTGAGCTAAACTGACGGTGCTAACTTCATGGCTAAGTGTTCATCTATTTTCTGACTCTTATATCTTGAATTTATGTTTTGTATTCTATCTTTATTTTTATTTTTATACATAGTTATTCAGTTAAATGTAAATTCAACCATGCTACGTAGCTTATAGCCGTAAACAAAAACTTACATTGCTCAAAACTTAGAGATGAAAATATTGGGTTCTTAAAACGCAGATTTGTGTCCCTAACAAACATTTGAAATGCAACAGATTCCTTCATTAGTATTAAAGAAGATTAAATACTAATAATCTTGGCAATTATTCAAATTTAGGAGATGTATTTCTTCCTTAATTTCAACATAATAACTTTAAGTCAGGAGACTTTTCCATTCAACTCTCTTCAAAGAATGAAATTCATGAACTGATGCGTTGTGCTCTTAAGCTCAATTCTCTTTTAAAATTTTACCATTTCGTTTTCTAGATTGTTTCTAAAAAACAGCTCAGACGATTGGATTATTTTAATTATTCATCTATGTACAGTCTGCAACGAAAATGTTTCTTTCCAATTAAAACATACTCAATAATATTTAACTTTTCTTGTAGGCCTTTACCCTGAAACGTAATATAAAACGATATTAAATAAAATCTGAAAGCTTTCAGATTTTATATTACGTCCAAAGGGGCGTTTTTTTAACTTTTTGTGTGTTACCTTTATTTATTAAATATTATGTTCTTCGTACTTAAACCATAAAATTCAATTCAACAGTAATATCATAAAACATTTAAGAATATATCTTTAGAATTTCCGACACATAGTCTCGTGCGCTGAATTTTTTTTCTACACACTGTTGCCATTGCTCGCTTTGAAATCTTTGAGTTTGTTAATCAAAAATTTGTTAAAGGTTTACAAAATATGAAATGGATAATAAACGAAATTCCAAATTTGGGCTTCCAGATGCCCATACTCGAGTGGATGACTACTTTATTCAAAATTTGATGTCTCTATGTACCGGTATTTTCACACAATACAAGAAACTTACATACATTCATGCAGATTCTTCATTATTTAATTTCTTTAAATAAAATGCAGGGCTCTAATATTTGGTGGCAATAATCTGAAAAGTGAAATGCCTATGGTGCACGCCACAAAATGCAAAAACGAAATTAATAGTCCTTCTGGGCAAGGTTTTCCCTTTGGGATAATTTTCCAGATTGCATTATAACTACTACACAAGTAACAGTTCTACTTAAAGAAATCTTACAACGATGTGTACAACTGCTTGTAACAAAATTTATTGTTATAATTTTGTTCCATCTAGAAGCAAATTCTTTTGTACGATGTCTTCTTAGTAAATGAAAATGGCTCGCCGTTTGGATATGCAGAAGACAAAATAACCAATTTAAACTAGCTTTAAGAGGAGTTGAGGTGTCACTCTTTCTAAATATGTATTTGTTCTTTCCGTTGTAGGGTTTCTTTTTTTCATTCTGTCAAATTGAGTGACGAGGAAACTGGTGAACTGCTAAGCGAATAATCGCTTGAGTCCAAAAATAGAGAAGTAAACTCAAGAAGGATTAATTCCCTTTTATTTGTTCAAAATAAGATTAACAGTGGCCCAGTTCTTTGGGCGTACAACAACGTCTCCACTTGGGCTTTAAATTTAAGAACTAACTAATGACTAACTAAACGGATTTAGCCGAAGCTAACACAGTTCTAAACTAGTTGTCCTGTAATATTAAATTAATCAACGAAGTATCAAAAGGCACGCAATACGACCGCGCATAGTAACAGCTTACAGAGACGTAGCCCATAGGCAAACGCGCGTTATTCAGGAATCCTCAGTCTTTCTGTCATAGTTAGTTAGCTGCCTTAAATACCATTCTCATTCTCATTTGCATTTAACGCGATTCTAAAAGCTTGTTCTGGCAGGGAGTTGTAAGTTGAAGCTAGGTAAGACAGGAAATATGCATTAACTTAAAAATAACTGTTATAAAATTAAAATATACATTAACATAATAATACTTGTATCTTTTGGTCTTTTAATTTTTCCAGTTAATTAATGGACGCACTCTGTAATCAATAAAAGCTGCCTAATTAGGGAAGCATAGCTTTGCCGAACACATCCAAAGAGCAATTGTTTAATATTTACATTACACATTGAAAACGGAAAATCACCATGCAGATATTATACTTCGTTTGCCAGAAAATGAACCCTCTACGATCTACTAATATATCATAGCTTTACCCACAGGCCAATAGAGAGCACAAATTATAAATTATTAATTAAATATTGTTATAAACCTGCATGGCGAAGCAATAGTCAGTTGTTGTGATTTTCTAAGTTGTAAATAAATTTTATTTATTATTTTTGTAATTTAATTTCGTCCTCAAAATTTCTGCGTCTGGATGTTTATTTATAATGTTTTACAACACAGGAATATTTTATTTATTTATTCAATCTTATATGATATCTCAGCTTCTAACGTTTTTGTATTTTATCTTATTTTACTTTTTGGTTGGGTTTCAAGGCTCTAAATCTGAGTTTCTTAAAGCTACAATCGACGGGGGAATAGATAAGCTTTCATCAATCTACACCCTATCAGTGTCTTTCGCTTCATCCCTCGGGATGCAGAATTCAGCATTACAAAAGTGTGTGAGGGACTCTAAATCAGTCCGCCCCTAATGCAGCTGAATAGCTTGGAATTTTTCCTGCAAGCTTCCTACCAACAGGAAATTGAAACTATTTGCCCTCTTTCAAAATATCCAATTTAGAAATACTGCTGATTAGAAAAGAACTGGAAAATCTAGAGGAACAAATACCACCCGAATGTCTTCTGAACTCGCATAGTGAAAGAAGCGCTTTTACTTATTGTATTTGCTTATCAGGAATAAAAACGTTTCGCAAAATATTAGAAATTTTAGCAATACAATGACATGAAAATGAGTTTATTTTACTTTTGTTATCCTAAAGCTGTCTGTCTGTTTAGGAGAAAAAAAATAAGATTTCTGAATGAAATTCTGAAAGAAAATTGGCTATGCATATTTATACATGTAAACAAAATTCCGTTTAAGTAGTCAGCCCAACAGTCAACAATCAAAGTAGAACCAACAGTTTTCCAAAACTTTTGTTACTGTGCTCGTAGGGAGAAAACAACTTAATATGATGCAATGCATATTTTATCCGATACTTTAATGGTTAGATTAAGTAACTTATTCAGATTTTCAGAAACGCCTTTCTATAATTTGTATACTTTTCGATACTGTTATGGTTTACAACTGAAACTGTGAGATTTTGTTTCTGATGATAATTTTTTCTTATGGTCTCATTTATTTAATGATTGATTACTTATGTACTTTTTAAGAGGAAGGGGGACTATAGTATAATCTTCGGTATGAAATATATTAATAAATTTGTAATCAGAAGAGGCTTCTTAAGTTTTCAATAAAGACTTTAAACTCTTATACAAATTATAAATTTCAACAGATCTACTGAAAAACGGGTTATTCAAATCTTATTATTTTTATTTATCTGGAAGCAGTGTAATTGATTATGACAGTTAATTTTCCATTAGTGATGATTGCTTTTGCTTAAGTAGCAGAAAAATGTAATTATATTAAAAAGATGTATCTGAATACATCCCATGACTTCTAACAATTTTTTATCATAAAAGTGCTAATAGTATCCTCTCATTTAAGCAAAAAATTACCGCATGCAGATTTTGAAAACAACTACTACGAAACTACGAAGTCGAATGTTAACTACTGAATGAATTTCGAAATAAATAATTCGTCTATTCATTAAACTAATGAAAGTTTGACAACGTAACCTGATTTTCCTGTTCTTTTCCACAATTTAATTTAGATCTTATCTGTCGCCGTAGTGGGCATAATTTGATGATCTTAATTTTCAAATCTGAAACTTTAAAGAAAACATTTTGGCATTTTTTAGTTACGAACACATATTTATAAATAAAATGAAAAGTTTGTATTATTTTATTAATCAATCATTTTCAGAAATAAAATATTTTTTATTTCATATTTTGTTTGATCTAGCATTTATTTCCTTGCAAAGCCTGTGATTTGTTTTTATATTTGACACTTTATTACACAACAATAGATAATGAATCTCAATGATAATTATTAATTTGGAAACTAAAACTAACTTCTGAAACATCTAAAAATATATTAAGTGTAATAATTATACCATGCGATTTTGATATGCTTAAAGATTGAATCAGCAGCAAAATGCACGTTTATTATCGCTCATTTCTTTTAATCATCTGCAAAGTTAAATGACTTTTAGATTCTTCAGGTAATTGAAATAAACTTCTGTTTAAATGCACACAAACATGCAAAAACATGCGTTGGAATCTCTTTTGTAATATATACTACATAGCTTTATATAAATTAATCTATTGTATCGATTTGAAACAATTTTTATTGCTGTAAATTAAGTGTAATTATTTGTAAACATTGCAATTATTTTTGTTTTTGACAAATCAAGCCTTATGCTGGTTTGAATAAACAATTTTCATATGCTCTTATTTTAGATCAAACTAAACTAACATTGTTATTTAACACTATGAAATCCCAAAATCCGTATTTCATGCTCAATTACTATGCTTATTTGATTCTCGGGGAATAAATGCCATGTATATGTTCATCTGATTCATGATGAATGAATATTATTCCTAAAGTTTACCAATTTACAAATGTCCTTTAATGCATGGAGCGTGAACAACCGTCACAGTTCCATGAAACTGTAGCAAATCGTTGAATAAAAGTGAACTATTTTCTGAATATATTTCGATGTTATTATTGGAATTAAATTTGGAAATTTTGATTGTAGAATTTAATTTGAATTTGAATTTAACTGAGACGTTTGGTTTATGTAGAATTTGATTTAATATGTAGCTGCAATCTACGTCACGAGCTCCAATAAAGTAAAGAGTGAAATTTTATTGCCTCGCACTTAAATTATTTTATAAAGTTGCGTAATATACGAATAAGATTATATGTAAAACAAATGTCTAAAGCATCTTATTGGATACAATGGGTAAAAATAATCATTCAGATGGTTATTAAAGATACTGCAACCTGTAGACGTACCATTTAACTAATGATGCATAACGCTGGTAAAATTAACCCCAAAGTACTTATTTTATGACTTTTTTATCAGAAATATACTCCAAATGTTCCTTTCCTATTGTCCACAAATCTCTTGCAAATTATCTAACTATTAATGACATTATTGTTATTTCTAAGGCCTTTAAAATAGATAAAAATTTCTTACATTGAATCAGAAGTAAAACTACTTTATCCTTTTTTAGGTACTATATTATTACAATTCCAATCAAAGATTAATTTTATATCCTTACTAAATTTTTAGTCCAAATTTTAACTGTTCTTAGGATTTTTGTTTGGTGGCGTTGGAAAGTTAGATATTCACTTTCTTTTTCTATTTGCTTGATGGTAATGTTGCAGTATTATGATTGTCACCGTTCTACTTGTGCTTTCAAATCAATTTTTATAGGCATTTAAATTTTTATTAAAATTAAAATTAAGAGAATTTTTTCCTCACAGCAAAGTCGGCATATCTATGCACATAGAAGCTAGCAATATTTATCATAAATATTCAAAGGAAAAATAGATTTCATTGCCTTCAAGACGAAATATCGAGATTAACAACAATTAAGAGGTGAACCTTAACAGAAATATTAATAGTGTACTTAGTAGCCCTAAATTAAAATCTTAGCGCTAGTGTAATGCAGCTTATCGCCTAGTCTAATCTATGCAAGTGCAAAGATGAAGCGACCTCAACATAAGGAAATACCTTACAGAAATTGTATTCACTAAACTTAACTGTAATTCCTTGTATACAACTAAAAAATAAATTGCAATACAAATTGAAGGCCCACCTTCTAGCTTGTGTATAATTACAACAGCTGGCATAAAGCAATTATGCTACCTAGAATCCCTACAAAATGCAATTCCAACATTCACATACAAGTAATCAATAAATATGCACTCCACGGTAATGTATCACTATTAATGAACAGCACAGTACACAACTTCAAAGCGATGAACCCTTCACTGAAGTAGGTTAGGTTAGGTTGTTTTAGTACGGAAAAGTACACGAGGCTATCTTTTTAAGGGGAGGGATGTCTTCGTAGTGGGCTTTAAAGGGAAACTGCTTCGGGTTCACGTCATGCATGTGACAAACAACAAAAGACCAACCATATAGCCGTTTGCCTGAGTTTCAAATCTATTCTAACTATGAGTATTGAGAAATTTTAAGCACTTGGCAGGTTGGCTGAGATTACAGAAGCAGAAGAAGTTTAAATTCCGCATAAAATTCCAATCTAGAACCTGCACTGTTTTAAAACTTACTCTTGCATGAGTGTGACTTGCACGAAGTTTTGGAATGGACCAACTAATGCAATGGAAGCCGAAAAAATCAGGAAAATGTAAGAGTTAAATACAACTGTTTACCTGTTAGTAAATAAATATAACTATAACATGTTTAATGTATAAAATTATTTATACAGAAGTTACATTTCATTTTTCAACTTAGTAAATCAGCTTTTTTATGTATCTATTATTATTCCAACAGTTCTAGCTGAAAACCTATTCATAATTTTTCTTAAATGTTTATTAAGAATTATTCATTTTTTATCTCGAACTATCTATTTTTCTATCTGTATCCTCAAAAATTAATATACTTAGATTAAGCTATTAAGAGTCTAGAATTATGAAGACATATTTTGAACTATTTTATTTTATTATAATCCTTATTAAAATAATTTTATGTATTGTTGCAGTTGTTTTTTTAATACACTTAGCAACTGTAGATAGAGTTTAATATACGAAATAAAGAAATGTGTGAAATACTACAATTTCCAGGATTGTTATTTTATAACATAAGAATTTTTATTGCTTTTTATTATTAAAAATTATAATGAAAATATTAATACGTTGATACACCATTTATAGAAAATTAAAAATGTTTACAGCAGAATTAGTAAAAAGAAACCTTCGAGATGTTTGCTTAACTTCAATACAATAAAAGGATAAAAGTAAGCTGCATTTCCATGAACTCCAGTTATAAGGTATATCTCCCAGATTCTTAGCGTGCCTTCGTGGTGTAATGGTCAGCACACTGAGCCGGTATTTCAGAGGTCCGCGGTTCGATCCCCGGCGAAGACGTTGCTTATTTTTCATCTCTCCTGCTTCGTAATAACCTAATGTCTCTACACTGGCGCCCGAACTAAACGGGTTGTGGATAATGACTCTCCACACCCAGGATTTGGCGACTAGGTCCCCTAAAAAACCCTAGTCGCCCTTTAAAAAGGGGAGTATATAAGGTATATCTCCCACATTCTTAGCGTGCCTTCGTGCCGTAATGGTCAGCACACTGAGCCGGTATTTCAGAGGTCCGCGGTTCGATCCCCGGCGAAGGCGTTGCTTATTTTTCATGTCTCCTGCTTCAAAGAATGTCTCTACACAGTTATTCAAAATTGTTATTACCTATATCACTTGTTAATCTTTCTAACCAAGAAAAGTTCAGTTTCTTTTTAATTATATTGTGTTATTTTGCATCAACAAAAATTAACTTTAAATTTAGTTTTAAAAAAATCACACATAGTTTTCAATTTCAGGGCTTACATAAATACAAAATTTCATTATTTAAGTAAAAATACGTACAGAAACAGATCGTGAAATTAGACAAATTCAAAGCATAATTTAATTATTTTCCTTTATCTAAAAAAGCGTCTTGCATTTTCATTTACAGAAGTAATTACAGTTAATTACTTAATTCCTAAATTTTTTGGTAAAATATGCGATGAACGTAAGACTAAAGTTCTTCCATTTATACTAAATCCGGTTTGGAAATTAACAGAAAAAAGACTGAAAAATAGCTGTTTGGGGAGGATGAATTGTAATTGGAATTAGACCAGACTGCTAGATTTCTAGAGCTCTACAATAGACTTGAGCAGATTATCGAATGAATCGTTAAAATGATTATTTCGGACATTTTTGTAGAAATGCATAAAAAGAATAGTGTACGCAAAAAAACCTTTAATTTTACCCTTTTCTAAAGTTTTTAAAAATGCTATTTTATTTTCAGTTGTAATAAGTATTCTAAAGTAATCATTTGATTATGATTAGTATACTTCATTAAGCTTTATATTTTTAACAGGTTCCCTTTCTTTTGCATTGTTATATTTTTATAAATACTTGCATAGGCTTGTTTTTCACAGTTGTAGACACATAAACACATTTTCATGATTGACTTGTAAACCTGATCCTTTTGCTATATTTTGCTGCATATATATTATCTCCTACATATATATTTTACAACTTGTCATTAGCTTTGCTAAAACTCGAGATATCATATTGTGAAATCTGGCGTCTTTTGCAATATTTAGTAGATTTAAAGGCAAATTCGTTTAACTTCTAAAATTACGAAAAACGCCAAACGCTATTTCGACGAGCTGTTAGAAATATACATATCCGACAGCGATCCATCAGTGACTTCACTGAGTTCATCCTTAAGCTAGTAAAAGTGCCTTAATCCTCCGTGCAAGATTTATCGACCGTTGTTCCCTATTTGTAGACAATACTTTCAAATTGCATTGACGTAAGAATTCCTTTTCTTATAAACTAAAAATTATTTTGGAATAGAAATCAATTAATTTGTTATTAGATTACGAAGCATTTTCCTTCAGTGTCTATAACAAAATTGAAACGTTTTTCCATAATAGCGGATTTTTCGCATTGCGCCGAGCCCTTTAAAACTATAAAGATCAAGTTTAAATTACTAATATATCTACAAAGATCAAGTTTATTTCAAACAGTTTATTAAGAGATACATATTACCATCTCCTAATTAGAATGATACATGAATAAGGTACTATTATTCTTATTTGTAAATTTCTTTATGAAATTTATCTTAATTGCGTACCGTTACTTAAACTGAAAATTATATTCCCGATTTTCCTTTTCACTTTAAAAAGAATTTTGACAAATATTTTTAATAATTCAAAACATATGTATTAAATTTCGGTCTATTGTAAGAGCATGAAATGGTATTATCAGTTAGAGAAAATTCGTTTAATATTTACATTATTTCAATTATCTGCAGCTTTGAGATGTACCTCTGATGTAACCATTATTCTTCTAAATTACAATGTTAAAAAATTTCCTTTCATTGCAGTGTTTTGCTTGATTGGGATATTCAGTGTCCTGTATTAAGCTTGCACTGATTCGGCATTTTAGAATGAAATAATGAGGCAAGAGACCTTACATTTTATTATTCTTTTATTGTATTCATCAAACTGCATGTCCGTCGTTTTATAGTACATGACTTTATTTCTAAAGTTTGATTATTTGACTGTTTCAAACAAAAATGCTGATAACTGAAATATAATACATACCAAGATCAAATTCCAGGCAATTGTTGAATTCATGTTAATATTTTTTATATCTTAAAAATTTCAAGAATATACTTAAAGCAAGTCTTATAATTTATTTTAGTGAAACTACAGATATTTCAAATTTTTCTCCTCTTCTACCGTTATTTAAATCAATATTGTTCAATACTCATCGTTATTAATTTTTTAAATTCTTTTTGATTTACAGTTTTAAAATTTCTTCCATTTTGAAACCATTTTTAAAATTTTCAGAACATGGATATGACACATATTATATATCACTCAATCAATGTAAGAGAGAGCAATATAGAGCAATTTTAAGTTGCACGTAATTGCATTTCAGAACGAATGGGACACCACAGATACGGACAGAACTTGCGAGTTGCTGCTTTAACTTTCTAGTGACAGAAAATGAGATCTGTTACTCTCTAACCTCTTAAGTGGACATTAACATAACTTATTTATATCTAAAGTTAATATCCAGTGATCAATAAACGATTTCATCGATGCGAAGCAGATTAATTCGTTTACTATAACACGGAAACAGTTGACCATTATATCAAAGATTATCCTTTGACCAATAGGTTCCACTTACGCTAACTTATCCAGTACAGTATAAACTGTTTGGTGTAATTCTGTTATTGTACAATATGAATATAATTATATACTGCAGTGCAGGTGAAATTGGTTAATGTGAACGTTTCTAGAATGTATACTAAGGCCTTCTATCCACGTCAATGCTTTTATGCATTAGGATGTACAGAAACAGACATCTGTAAACGTTCCAAATTCTCTTTTCTGCCATAAGAATGACAAGTTATGAAGCGCATTTTCATAGTGGAAACTGGTCAGTTTTCCATGTGGTTTATTAATAAAAACCCATGAAACGTTCCCGGCAGTTTGGAAATGGACGTAAAATTTGTATTTTCCCAGATTTCCATGGCTACTGTCATAAAAATATTTCTATGACTAAAGGAATTTTGCCCAAACTTGGAACTTACGATAGCAGTATGACGGCAAAAAGATTCTAAATGTACCGGAACAGCTCATCTGAAAATGTTACAGAAAGATAAAGAGCTATGGACTTCACTTGAGCCTGAAAATTCTGCCACTTCACTTTCGATGATTACAAACAAGAGTTTTGGCTGAAGAGTAATGTTTCAAACTGTTTTTGGCAGATGAGAACGCATATTTAGAAAACATTCCATAAAGCAAAGGATGTAACCAGCTGGGTTAACAGGTTCGTGTTGGCTCCGTAATTGTAAGAAACGTATTTAGCTAGCATTTTGTGGGACTTCTAGTGCATACAAATGTCTCCTCTATGTTTACATCATTTCTGATGAACTGCCCATTCATGGCCTTCCATTCATTCTGATAGTCTGGTGTTTCACAACAAGTTAATGCGTCACCACTCAAATCTACTAACTCTACTTTAGGACACGTGCAACACTCATGTGAGTTTGAGATACTATCACGGCCAAATAATTCAATACACCTTTGTGTTATTGAACATATTTAAAATGCCCATACAATATACTACTCAACACAGAAACTCTTGAAATACAACGAGACTGAAACGCGGTTTGTAGAAAGCATGGTATCACTGCTTACAAAATGCTTTCACAAACTCGTTTAGTTTCTTTCTGTAGAGTTATATTTCTGAATCTGCATGCTTTCATGAGGCATCTATGTATTATTCAACTGACATACCAGTTCTTATGTACTTCAAGTTACAATACCAGGTAAGTAGTTCATACAGATACTTTCACTTCATGGCCAACAAGCTTATTTAAAGATTAGGTGCCCGTAGGGTATAAGTAAATAATGCTGGCTTATAATCTTTCATTTGGAGCATTTTCCACATAAAAAGCATTTTCGACAACCCTTTACTATTTGTGAAATAAATCTAAGCAGACACTTCCTGAATTGAATGCTTTCATTGATTATTCCGATTTTCTAAATATAAAATAAAATATTTGATGAAAACATAAACAGTTGGAGAAACGAGACGCGCGTCCTTGCAAAAATTAACAGCTAAACAAATCTGCAATGTAGTTATTTTCAGTCAAAAATAAGAGAATTTATTTATTTATTTTCTCTTTTGTTCGTGAGTATCTCGCTCCAAAAGGCAAGTCATAACTTCTGGCGACTGTTTGTTCCAAGACTTTAACATTGAGTATTACTGGAATGAATTAAAACTTTATACAGAAGATTCATGATTAGCCTGGAGCGGATTAACCTTATTGGGCAAAACAACGCTCAGTATAAAAAAAGGTAAATTTGTTTATTGCGGAACAATGCATAAATCACTATCAATAATTCTCAGAATAAAAACAAGGAGGTTTACGAAGAACAAAAAAAGAACCAGTGAAATAACAGACGATGGTATAATATTTGGAAGTAAATTGTTCGGAATTTATGATATGCAAAAATTGTTAAATTGTCTTTTAAAAGCAAACTTCTCAGTTGCAAATACAAATTATGTTACTACTATATTAGAACATATAAAGTAGATTTCGTATATTTTATTTTGGCAAAAGCGTTTTGAGTAATTCAAACACGATCGCTATCTGCAGCTGCAACTAAGTGAAAGATAAGTACCACAAATAGGAAGACAAACTGACGAAACGTTGAGAACATTTTCATAGCTAACCGCCACGCCCTATGTAATAAAATGAGAGAAGAGAATAAAAAACAAAGCATGTGGTATTATCTAGAAATAAAAATGTAATTAAAAATTTTTTGACTCTAAAATGGATGAGAAAATGGGTTACACTTTGAGCCATTGATCAATGTATTGAGATTACTATAGTATAAAAAGTCACAAGCAAATCTAGTTCGACAACGGAGGAAGATGTTTGGGTGATTTTAGCAGAAGCAAAATTGAATTTTTGGTTAGTAGGCGAACAAAACTGGACAATAGATCTATTTGTCTCCGTTCCTCGAACATGAGATTCCTGATGCAAAATCTTAAAACTCGTATTGTTTTCTAATGCACTTTAAGTCACACTGACAAAGAACGCTATAAATTTACCAATAACAAGAAAACTGAATTTCTGTAAAATGTGCACAGTATTAGTAGTAGTAGTACTACTGAGCAGGAAAGAAAATCTCAATTTCTTGAATAATCTGTCATTCAACTCATCATCCGCTAAAAATCGCAGGCTTACTTATTTGACATTAAATAAAGCAAACACAAGGGATATAAGTTACTTAAAAAACAATAAACATAGTTGAAGAGAGTGTCAGGTAGAATTTAATATTCAGTATTTTTCACAATTTTGATATGGATTCATTTTAAAACTTAAGGAGTGTCTGTTTATTGATCAAACTGTTTAAAAGCCATATTTGCCGTACGCAACTACAAAATAATTGTATTTAGTGACTCTGCTTTTCAATTAAAATTACAGCTATCTCCTCATTTCCTTAGAACTGCCATTTTAAATAAATTTATATGCATTGTAAAATAATTTTATAGCAACATACATTGAATTGCTATTAAAATATAAATGAGAACTAAAGTAAGATGTATAAGTATGAAAATTATGCGTGTGTATGTAATATATATGAGTTCACTAAAACTTTTAATATACTTATAATTTTAATATACAAGGTATCATTATCACAGAGATCACTCATATGTATTGACACTGAGTATTTTAGTAGATTAGTGATAAGCTTCCTAAGAAAAGCCCAACAACCTTTGGTATCTATTGAATAGGAGCTTAGAATCGCCCACCATAGCGAAATGAATTGCAAAGGTTCAGGTTGCTAACAAATCCTCTCAAGATCAGAATGTACGAGAGAGCAAGATACATACGCAAACACCCGCATACAAAAGCTTAATAAAAGTCAGATAAAATAACTACAGTTTAATAAAGTCACCCTTGAAAATTCTACAAAAAATTTTAATGTCATTCAGAAAATTTATGCGCAAAATACAGCTTTCAGTCTGACTTCCCTTCAAAATGAAACCTGCAGGCATTTTACTAAAAGCTCTTATACGTTTACTATAATATTTTATTAGCCTTGTTTTTTGGTTTTGGCACTTCCCTCACAAATGAGATTCAGTGTTTTCATCTTTTCCAACCGACTAGGGCATCATTTGCATTAGGTCCGATGGTATTAAAATTAATTTTCTAGAAAGAATCGAAAAGGTAACAGAACGAATAATCAAGATGTGATTTTATAATTATCTCAATAAAAACACTATCACTGGAATAACTGAATATATAATTTTCAAGAAGCTTTCAACCATCCCTTAAATTCTTTGCATATTCAAATACATCCACATTACTTTCAGCAATAAAAAGCGAATTCCCGCATAGTCTTTTATTCTCCAGAAGATCCTTACCTAGTTTCACTGTAAAACCTTACATCAAAGTCAGTTCAAATTTATCGCTTGAACCTATTAAATGTGTCATCAATATAAATGTATTGAAGCCATTGAGAATCCTATCCTTTATAAAATGAAAAGTTCCATCAGCAGTGTAAATGATATCAAAAAAGTGCTTCAGTTTCCGTCCCCCTATTTTCAATATTTACATTTAATCTCTGAATTTAAACTATCTCCCCAAATCTATCACCGTGAGTGTTGGCAAGTAAGTAATTTACATATTAATCTTTCACAAATCTCAAAAGTGGTAGACTTCCTTTGAAAAATCACAGTCAGTATCGCCACACTAATTATATTCTTTAAATTCGTGTATGCAGTTCCAATATGGACCGCAATAGCACTTTTTATTCACTTTGAAAATATTCAGAAGTTTCAAACTAAGATTCTAAAGATGAACGTGGGTGTAAACATAGAATTCCATAATTTACAGAAATGTTAGGTACAAACATTATAATCACATTCTATTTAAAAGCGCACCTAAGCAAGATTTTTTTTTACAGTATCAAAGTCTAATTTTCAACTATTGCAACTCAGGTGCAACTTTACACCTGAGTTTCAATTCTGTGATCAAATAAATTTATTAGAATTAGAAAAAACTATATTCTACAATTCCAGCGAGCAGTGCTTACTGGTAGATGTGGGTGGAGCACATGACCAGCCACATAATTTTATGGCTGCAGGGCAACATTTTTATAATCAGAAAATTGAAGCTCTATACTAGATTATGTTTACGGTCTGAATCTTATTATTTATGTTCTGCTTGGAAAGTTTTGATTAAAATGACGTAATGTAAAGAAATTTCCATAATAATTTTGAAGTACATCAAATACAACAATGAAAATTCAGTTTACAGTTACAATCAGTTACATACAGAAACTTCAGTTACATCAGGTTTTATGATATATTTTAAAATAATCTGTGAAATGTTTTTTTAAATATGTCATCGACATAACTACTGATTCCATCTAAAGCTTACCAGAACGATATTTCAAAACCATCGGTGGATGTTCCAAAGTGAATTTCAACTTTAAAGCAGGCTGCAAAATGTTTGACCGCCTATTAATGCGAAGTATGGATGTATATCAGGAGTAAAAAGCATCAATGTCCTGAAAAATAAAAACCTAAGAACAAAAACCTGTTACACAGTCCAGTCACATTAATGTGACCATCTGTCAAAAGCCAGAATAACCACCTTTCGCAGAGCGGACTGCTGCGAGACGTGCAGGAAGAGAGTCACATAGGTCCCTGAAGGTGTTCTCTGGGATGTTGAGCCATGCCGACTCTAATGCCGTGGCCAGCTGCGCTAGATTACGCGGTTGAGGATCCATGGCGCGAACAACTCGATCGAGATGATCCCACAGATGCTCGATTGGGTTTAAGTCAGGTGAGTTTGCTGGCCAGGGGAGGACGGTAAACTCATCCTGGTGCTCTTCGAACCACGCACGTACACTGGCAGCTGTATGGCACCTCGCATTGTCCTGCTGGAAGATGCCATCATCCTGAGGAAAAACAATGCGTATGTAGGAGTGAACATGGTCCGCAAGGACAGATGCGTACTTGTATTGATCCATTGTGCCTTCCACAATGATCAGTGAACCTAGAGAATGCCAGGAAAACATTCCCCAGACCATAATGCTCCCGCCTCCAGCTTGGACCGTTCCGGCAATGGTTGCAGGGTGGTTCCTTTCAGAGGTTTCACGCCTTATACGCCAACGTCCATCTGTCCGATGGAGCATAAAACGCGATTCATCCGAAAACGCAACCTGTCGCCACTCAGTGGACGTCCAGCTGCTGTACTGGCGTGCAAATTCTAGCCTTCGCCGTCGATGAACAGCAGTCAGCATAGGTGCACGAACCAGGCGTCTGCTTCGGAGGCCCAGACGCAGCAATGTTCGCTGAATAGTACTTTGGGAGACACTTTTGGTAGCCCCTTGGTTCATTTTGGTGGTCAGTTGCTCAACGGTAGCCCGTCTATCTGCCCGAACGCATCTCCGCAACCGTCGTTCGCCTCTGTCATCTATGGCCCGTGGTGCACCACATTTGCCACGTCGCTGATTTTGGACAGTCCCATTTTGCCATGCACGGTACACTTTTACCACGGCGGCACGCGAACAGTTCACAAACTCAGCCGTTTCGGAAATGCTTCCACCCTTGGCCCGAAAGCCAATGATCATGCCCTTTTGGAAGTCGGATAAATCGCTTCGTTTCTGCATTACGCCAACGATTGAAATGTTTTCCGAAGCCCTCACACACCCTTTATATACGCTCAACTGCACTGTGCTGCCACCTGCCTTCTGTGATTGGTTATTTAACTCTGACATGGAAAGTACGTGGTGGTCACATTAATGTGACTGGACTGTGTATTGTCTAATATACTTCTGCAGAATTCTGAGCACAAGCTCGGGTTGGTAGCGCAGTTGAGAAAGGATGCAACATAAAACATTAAAGCACATCGAATGGTATATCTAAGATCGCAGAATTTAAAATTTTCCTAAAACAGATTTTAAATTAAGAATCCTTTGCAGTACATACTTACTTGATTAACGATTATTTCTAAAATATCTAGGCTACCTCCTTCAAAATATTCTTTCTAGAACACTAAGATAAATTTACAATAAAATAAAAAAATCACTCTTTTATTTTAAAACACTCTGAAAATACTCAGCACTGAAGTTAAGGTAAAATAATATACACAATATCGAACAATAGAGGATTTCAAAAGCGTCTGTTATATTAAAGAATTTTATGAGCACTTAATGGTTATTTTATTTACACAAATGTTACGCCACATATTTAAATATAACTTTCAAATACTGATATTGGATATTATTACAAACATCATCTAGTGAAAGTAAAGCAATTCCAGTTCCATACTCATAACTACGATGGATAAAACTTGTATTATGAGCTTTAAATTAGGACGGAATTCAATTAACATTTTAAACTTTACATAAACTCGTTCTTCCTTAGAATTAGCTAATAAATGCATAATAGTACATTAATGAATTTTAAATTCTAAAACGCTTTCGATACCTTTTAAACTTTTTTAAAACTTCCATTTATTTATGCTTTTAATTATAACTATTATAAAACACAATATTCTTTTTTTTTTTGCATTTGTAATTTTATTCACATTACTAACGGTACATTCTAAGTAGAAAATAATTAAGAAATTGTATTCTATTTCTTAATTATCATAATCAATTTCCATGTGAATATTATCCATGGAAGGGTAGTACATAAAGTCTACCCATTTTAACCTGGGAATGCTCAGCGCATTAGTTTTAATATTAAATCATTATCTTAGTTTTAAAGCATTTGAAACATTTAAAATGATAACAGTTTTTATATAATAAAAGACATGAGATATCCTAATCCTCAACGTTATTCTTTGCTAAATGAAGAAACACTCTTTGCTAAAGTTTAAAAAATATCATCGAGAGACATTAACATTACTTTTTAAACTTCATTTCATGAAAACAATTGTGATCTCTCTGAAACTCACAACAGAGTTTTCGAGAATATAACTTTTTTCTAAATCTTATATGGTAATCATTTCTACGTGAATATATTTTTTCTATTTGTAAGCATTTCTAAGTGAATATATTTTTTTTATTTGTCAGCTAAACATTTAAGTATTGTTACCATAAGACTGTTGCAATTTGGTAAATTTTTTTTTCTAAATTGCATAATAAAAATTCAATTTCTCAAATCATTTACCATAAACAGGTATGTAACTGTTTTACTTGTGCAAGATATTAACTTCTGGGACCTTTTCATTTAAATTTAAAGGTCTCTTAATAAATTATAAGTCTTAAATTCCCAATATAATTAAGTTCATCGTTTACTCATACTATCTTTAATACTATTGAGTGTTACAGAAACGAAAGTTACTTACGACAGCTTTATGTCCAAAGAACATATCTTCACTTAGAATAACATTACTACGTAGAATTGTTAACTAAACCCCCAAATTTCTCAATGCATAAAAAATAGAACAGGAAAAATTTGTTTAAAAATTATTACATCACCAAATTGCCATTTAGGAACTTTTCATGTATACCTTCAAAATATAACCTACGTTAAAATCCACTAACGAATCGCTTTATTAAGAAATTTTCTGCGCAGTTAGACAAAACATAGAGTCAATTAAACATCATTTTAATTAAGCCAGTTCAACGTTTTATTACATTACTTATCGGTATTATTCCAGAATACATAGTTTTGCTACGTCCCTGATGCATCCTAATGCTCATTATTAGAAACCATAAAGATCTTATTCAGGTTAAAATAATTACACGAAATCATGCAATAGCTTTGTGTTTGATGTCCAGACAGACCTACAGAAATAGTATTAGTTTCCTTTCTGATTCTATAACTTTTCACTCAACCAAAATCTTATTTAACCGAATGTGAATATGCTTCGAATATTATTACGCACAGATCACACTTTAAATCTGCATATTCGTTTGGAAATTTTTAATTACTTTTCAGTACGTTATGCATACCAAACCATTCATTTCTATAATTCGTCTTTTACTTCATAAATATATATGCATAAAGTATCCATTTTGTCACATTTTTTTAATACAGAAAAGAAGTTTTGAACCTTTAATCATAATTTTAAACGTAAAATTAATTTAATACTGATCTAAAAATTTTATATCTTAAAAATTGAAATTTTAAAGCAAAACTAAATTTCGAAAAATGTACTTACCAATCTGTGTCCAAGCAGTACCACCAGAGAGCCAAAATAATGCGATGAAAAAAATTCAGCGGATTAAGAACTGCCCAACATATTTTTAGTCCAAAATGCCTCCAAATGCCGTGAATAAAATCGTGTTTTAAAAAAGGGTGGATAAGCAAATGCACGAACGAAACTTTTGGCTGCGAAACACGTCTTAAATCATAGCACACCTGTCGCGCAGTGGTTTACACAACACAGAAAGAAACTTCGCCAGCTCTGCGTGCAACAAGTCTCATACCTGTTGTGCCTCAGTCTCAGGATCATCACTCAAAAACCGGAGCGACCGCACCAGATTTTCCAGAAAACGGAATCACATCCTTTCTAAAATTCGCTAAAATCCACCCGAAAAATGGAATGCTTCCTCTAACTTTTTTCCCAAGAGTTAAAATTTGATAATCGGAATATCGTCCGTTTTTTGCGGAACTTGTATCCTAAGAAGCGATATCCGTGAACTTACTATATGCCGGGTTCGCTACGAGCTCTTGCATGCCCATTGGATGAAGAGCGAGAGACAGAGGCAAATAACACTGCCATCTGGCGGAGGCTTTCCACGTCTGCTCTGAAAACTCGCAACTAATATATAATCCCTTTTATGTTCAAGCAATTCTTCTTGCGTAAAAGGTGTAGATAAAAGTCTGGGATTTAGAGAAGAAAATCCCTGATGCTCAATTTTTAAGTGTATTCTTTTAAAATACCAATCTATCAGCACTCACAAAATTCCTCTAATATGTAGTTTATTACAAATCTAATTTAAATTTTTTGTTTGTTTTTATTTAGCTTTGTGTTAATTTTAGTGTGTTTTTTAAATAACAGAACAACGAAAATAAGTACACGGCAATAAATCAAAGGATATTCATTGCAGAAAAAATATAATTGAATAAAGTATCCGTACTTCCTAACTTTATATTTTTTACTAATATTTTAAATGAAAATGCAGAAACGTAAGAAATAATTAGCAATCACATTTAAGTTCCAAATTTACAATCTTGATTCCGAATTCTATAGCTGTATTATTCGTTAATACTCGTTGAATAATAATTAACTCCAGAAAGCATAATTTCCAGAATAAGCATATATAAATTATTATGTAGAATTTCATAATATAATAAGATTCTTGTCTTTCAGCAGCTATTTTACACTTGCCTTGTTGACTGACATATGCATCTGAAACCAGTTCATCCTTATTGAGTGAATAAGAGTCCCTTTTTTTGATGAAATATTTCAAACTTTTTCTCATCTGAGTACTTTAAAGAACTAACTTATTAAATATACGAGCTAAGTATATATATTTGTATCCTCAGTCAATTATTCCGTTTGCTAATGTGGACAGAGGATGTTCAGAACTTATCAGTCTTAAAGACGGTTTTAATTTGCTATAAGAGATATCAAAATCTTTATTCCCACCCAAACTTCACCAACCACCATTGGCTTCATTCGAGGCGGAATGGCTGGAATCCTTGAATACTGGTAGTTCGAGCTGAATTCGTTTTCCCTTTGTTTAATATGAATACAAGCCAGCTTCCCTTTACTTCAGTCTCCATCAAAGTGTCTGAACTGTGCAGCTAAGCGGATAATTCTGGTTTTCCTAGCTGTATTCAAATAGCTTAACCTAACCCATCTGAAATTCTGCAATTTTATTATTTATAAATTTTCCAATGCTTTGTTTTTATCTATCTTTTTCTTAAAAAGTTAGCGATGTTGTTGATAGCAATAAAAATGCAAATTAATATTGAGTTCATAATGACACATACAAAAAGGCAGTCAAAAATCTAACTGATAACAAATTAAGTTAAATTTTCAATAAAGAAATCATTTAAATCTGCTCTCTCCAAATCACAAGGGTACTAATTATGCTACTAATTAAAGAAGTCTCAACAAATTTTTAAAACCTTTCCATTTTTCATTTTACTTTTATATTATATATATTCAAAAGAGATGTTTGTTGATATTAACATTTTACTGTAATTTAATTTCAGGGTATAATCAGAAAACAACACAATAATAAGTACATTGAACTATCAGTTTGCATTGCTAAGAATGTTTCATGTTTGGATAAACACATTACTCTACATGCAGATAATTAAGAGCTCTCCTTTTATTTACACAGTTTCAGTTTTTACCATTCATTTGTATTAAGACAGAGTTATAAAATTCAGCGTAAATAAGCCGTGAAACCTTTCGTATGTTTTTTAAGCACAAAATTAAAAAATCCTCAGATTTTACCTCGAAAAGATCTGAAGTTCAGACAGACACGTTATCCAATATACAAAAAATTCACAGCTCCTATTTTATTTTCGTGATTTTAACTTTTATCATTCATCTCTATTAAGATAAAATTAATGAAATTTTAAGTTCAATATAAGTAAGCTCGTATAGAGGTGCACAGATTTTTTTAATTAAGCGAAACAAATTAATTTGGAATTCAGTGCAAATATTAAATAGGAACTTAAGTAGTAACTTAGAGTTCAATAAAAAAGTATAATTAGAATTATGTTTGAATTAATCATATTTGTCAGTGGGATATCCCTCTCTAAATATATTTCTCTATAAACTTCCTTCCATATCCCTCTATAAATCTCTCTTTCTATATAACTCTATAAATTTCTTTTAAAATAATTAAAATTGCTATATTTGTTTAAAAGGATTTATTACTTTTTTAATAAATCATGCATAATATGTTTTATGCAGATGCAAATTGAAAGACGCTTTTTATAATGCAGCATTGAGATTATAATATATTTTCCTTCTTCCTTCCGCATACCCTCGTTGTATAGCTAGAACCACATTAAAGGCGTATACGAAAAACCCCGAGTTCGAATCCCGTTGAGGACAATGCTGATTTCTTAAGTTTCCTTGGTTTATAAAACTCCAAAATAACTCTACATGTTCTCTAGTAAAATACAAAGCATTTCGTTAGCTTTCTTTTCTGCGGTTTTAACAGTTTTTATTGAATAATAATGCAGTTATTTAAATTATCAACGCGAATAGTAAAGAAATTAAATAATTCCTATAATGATTGAGATATATATATTTTTAGAGATGTCTAATAATGAAAAAAAATTTCATTTATAGTCTAATCCAGTTGATTTTGGACGAAGATAATTGCCCTTTTTCAATGATTGACAGGTATCCCTTTTTTCCATTAAACAGAATATAAGCGGTATTCATTTCATAATAACAAGTATAGAAATGTTCACATTTACAAAACTCGGACACGAATTTCAAACATTTTCAGTGTATATTTTTTTTTAAATGGCAAAGTACACGTAGACTGTCTTCCTAAGGGAAGAAAAGACTTCCTGGATCATTTCCTAAGATAAATTGGTTAGTATTTTTCAAATGTGAAAAACCATAAAAACACCGATATGGCCGGTCACATCCGCCACTGAATTACCAGCGTAGCTGTCTAATTTACTTGGACAATAGTTGGTCATCCAAAGTTTTCAAGAGATGTATAAATAAACCTATTCATTTATCAAAAGCTTATTAATAAGAATATATATATATATATAGTAATATAGTAAATAGTATATATAT
>KK121669.1:163072-193054 GCA_000611955.2 Stegodyphus mimosarum | reverse complement strand
ACTATGTACCCATAGTTTATGTATTATGCAGAAGTCATAAAATTAATTCTTCACAAGTCTATTGTTCCTAAAAATTATAAAGTCAATGTTTCGCAAAACGTCTTCTTACACCGAGGGTTCACAGATAAACAGAGAGTTCATGATCAAAATGTGTGATCTTTGTTTTAAGTTACTGAATCAACTAAGGTATTTCATAGATGTATGTAAACTTGAACAATGGTAATTTAAAGATATAGGTAAGTGCGATATTATATCCTATTACATATTATATCATTAAGCTTTTTTAATTGCTTGACAAATGCGGACATTTTGGCTAATCATAGAAAGCAAATTCAACATTTTACTTCACTGAACAAGATTTGGTTTCGTAATGAAATTAATTAACCTAACTTCAGAAAATGTAATATGGCATAAAGAAAATAAAGTTTACCGTCATACGCAGATATGAATTTAATTGAAATTTCCTTTGCAAACATTTTAATTTTATGAAAATTACTTACTATACTTTAACTAATGTCGCATGAAATTTAAAAAGTAAAATATTACGAACTTTTGGTTTTGAGAAAAACCATAAATGCTGCTTTTTGAAATCAAATCATTTAAATCCTAAAAGAAAGGGATATCTTATGAAATACATTTTCTATTAATAGGGGAGGAATACGAGTATTTTTCATCTTATACTTTGTCACGGTTCATGCCCAATATCAATCCAACTCTATAAAACAAGAAGATTAAAGTGATTTTTTCCAGATCATGTAGTTTCTCAGACTCTTAGCACATTTTCACTTCTGCATTATATAAACAATAAATATGAATGACACTACGCAAAATTAGCAAGTTTGCGAAATAATTCTTCTATCACGACATAAAGATCTATCTGCGTTACGGTGATGTGAATATTTTCGAGAACGACTCTGGATGTTGAACCATATTCTAAATGCATTTCACGAATTTCAAGAATGCCTTCTCAACGATCTCTCATATTGAATTTTCTTACTTAGAGACAGTGATCTTATATTTGACTTAGGGTCCGTTCTTTCAACCCGTTTCGTTATGTTTAATTTGTTTTCTAAACCTGAATTTTTTGTTTTATGTTATTACACTTTCACGTATGTGAAAAACAAAAAAATACGTATGTGATACGTATTTTGTAATAAAAAAATGATTAAAAAATACGTATGTGATGCGTATTTTTTGTACTTTCACGTATGTGATACGTAACGAACTGAAGCATTAACCTGTGAGTCCTCGCATTGTGTAAGGGGTTAATAATGTTAATAATGTTCAAATGACAAGTGGAAGATATGTGATTTGAATACCGGAGAGGCTACAACAGACTTATCACGTCCATTGCCTCGAAAAGTTTAATTTCTACAGTGACAGGTAAAATAAATTGTGATGGGCGATAACTCGTGACTACCTGGATTTGTTCGAATAGTATTAATGCCTGTACGTAGTAGAGTACAGAAAATACAGAGGTAGTTCTGTACCTCTTAGTACAGAAGAAACGTGAGGAATCATTACATTTCTCCATGTATACTCTCACTACGTAAGTCTATCTAACAAACTGGAATGTCTGTGCTTTGAATCTCAAACAAAGCATTTGTCACGTTCCTTGGCTTCGGAATGTTTAACGTTCTCTCTACCCTTAACCTTCCAAGCCCAGTTGGCCCATCAGCGGCCAAGCGACAAATTAGTGGAACACTGGTAGTTCGATGCGAGGTTCGTATCCCACGAACGGGCGGGCTGCATCGGCATTTTCGTAGTTTTCTCATGTGTAATGTGTGTACAAGCCAGTTTCCCTTACGAAGCCCTCCACGAATGAATCCCTCCTCTTATGCAAACAGCCCTAGTGTGCTTTAATGTAATCTCATTAAAATAAACCAAATCCAAGCTGAGTCGTGCCTAGATACTTTTTTCACCTAGGCAACGAGATGAATTTCTGCCCCAGTCTCGCACCAAATTGTCAAATTAACTGTATCTAGACACTTTAATATTCAATAGAGGTAACTATTTTAAAATCATAATAAACTAATTCTGGTATGTTTAATCGTAGTTTTACATTTTAGAAAAATAATATCTATAACGATTCATAGTTTTAAGTGAGCACATTAAAAAGTGCATTTTTAATATATAGCTGATACTTTGGAATAATGTAAATACTAATTTTAATTTAACATACCCTGATGGATTTTCAAGCTTTTTTATAATGTAAAAAGGAAGTAACTTCGTCAATTATTTATTATTTCAAAACCTGTCTAATTTCCAAATTTATGATTTATTGAGGAAGAACCATGCTTGCAAGTTTTTCTAAACTAACTAAGGATTTTACATAATGTTTTATCCTTTTAAATATGAAACTTCTTTCAGTCTAGAAATAATAAGTGGAAACAATAAAACTATTTCTATTTAAGTTTTCGAATTTAGATATGATTGAACTAAACTAGATTCAAAAATTACCCGTACCTGTAACATTGCTTGAATGGCAACAATCGTAGTAGTTTCATGAATAACCTTAAATGAAACCCACTGTACTCTTCTGAAAGAAATCAAATATGCTCAAAAACGGACAAAATCTCGAGCTGTGCGTTTTGTTCAACCGCAAATTTTATAACGAAATCTGGAGTAAGATGAAATAAAAAGGAAATGGAGCGATATATGTTATACGTATAAAAAATGCGTTATATACATAAACGTACATACGATATATGTTATTTCTAGATATCGTTGTTTAGTTTCTTGATGCCATTTCAGTGGACCATTGCATGTTAGATCCGTTGAATCAAATGCTAAGAAATTCCAATTCATGAATTCAGAAAAATGCATTACGGGAATATTGAACTGTATGATCTTTAACTGGATTTGTTTTAATATAAAGGAAACTGATCTCAGCCATAGAGGCTATTTACACATTTTTAGAATGATTTTGGGACCGTTTAATTAATGTTTAAATTATGAAGAATACTCTTTTCAACGTTCGATCTGATATCTTTATCTTGGGCCAAGGTTTTTCGCGAAATTTCTATATGTATTTATTTCCATTCTTCTTTCACTATTTTACAGAGTTCATCAATCGTGGTGAGATTGTGTTTAGAAAGAGCTCATTAGGAAAATTTAGAAAGTATGGGGAAACACTGTGCTTTTATACCGTGAGCTTCTGTTTAACATTTATTGCTGGCTAACGTGGCGTAACAGCTATTACTTTGCTGCCACTAGATTTTCGACGCTCTTTTAGGAAACAGGATAGTCTGAGTCCTGTAGCGTAATTCTACTACTTGTTAATATGTTCAGATTTTTGTTTAGTTTTTGCTATTTGCGTTACCGCCCGAGTGAGGCGTAGTTTGTTAGCGTCAAGTCGACGCTTTGTGAATTTTAAGAAGGAGTTAATAAAGGGTTCTTTTCACCCTTCTCCCATGTGGGTTCTACACGCATCTCAGCTGTTACCCTACAAGATAGACCAGAGAGTCCCACAAGGTAAATATGTAGTTAATGGAATATCTATATCAGTCTTCATTTTTTCAAGGAATCATGTGGCACTTTCCAAAGTATGACTAGTTGCTTTGTCTTGATGACGTTTCACTTTTTGTTTAATTTATTTAACTAATTAATTATGGCAAAGTACTCAAGGGTTTTCTCCCTAAGGGAACAATGTCTTCGTGGAGGATTTTTAAGGGAAAATGGCCCTCATACACCTTACCCATGGGGAAAACCATGAAAAGGTCTCTGCAGCTAGCCCGTTCGTAGGAATTCGAACCCCAGATCAGAACTACCAGTGGTATTCAGCGATCAGGTGGATCGCTCCGCCGCTGGTGAACCCGTTTCATTCTTTGAAGGTCATTGAGACAAAGAAAGAGAAATTATTCTGTAAACATCTGACGTAAATCTTTCTCTTGATAGTACGTTCAGATGATTTTTACAATTTTTTTCCGTTTCTGTTTTTAATTTCCCCTTGTAAGAGAATCCTGTTGCAATCATAAATCTCTCACTGCAACATTATTTACATTGACGGAACTAGATTTGTAAGTTGCACTCAGTTAGATAAACTCATGTTTCCATAAGAGCAGAATGTATTTCCATTTATCTCCTGCTAAATACTTTTCAAACAGGATTCTACTAATTGTTCTGTGTTCAGCACATGCAAGTTTTCTTAATGCAAAAGCTGATGAACATTATGATCTTTAGCTTTTTTAAATTGTAGATATTGATTTACTCTTTTAAATTTATTACTTTGTTGCTACAGAGGTATTTAAAGACTTTGGAGTTGATTTCTGCATCTGCAAGTTTTCTCTTGTTAACAAAGATTTAACTTTAGAAACATAAGAAAGCACAATACGTACTTTTTCAAGCATTCGTTTGGAGTCTTCTATCGGTGTAGAAGTAATGTCTGACATTTTTACACTTTCCAGTTAATAATGTAGCTCAATTTTTTTGAAATTTTAATACCATGCATTTCAAAATTTTTTTGTGATATGTAATAGGGATATTTCTCTTCGAAAAGAACAAAAACGTATCCTTCAACCCACAGCTTGTTTGCGTGTGTTACTTTGAAAGAAGAATAACTTTCAATGTAGCAGACAATATTTCTCATTTCAAATAATAAACTATCGCCAGAAATCTTTATTTCAAAAGATTAGCTTTTTATAAATTCTTTATCGAAATTGTTCCAAAAGTGGGTAAACACCCTCTGTAATCCAGACTAATCGCACACAACAGAAAATCAATGACACCGGCAACATGGAATCCTCTGAGTATGTTCAGTCTATGTAGTTTATTATTATAGACCCAGTTTCCATTAGAAATTCCTCTACGAAGACCTATCTCCCTTAGACAGATAGCCTTCCAGTGTTTTGCCATAATTAAATTGATCAAACCAAACTATTACTATTACGATAGATGTAAATCAAAGTTTTTAATTTTTGTACTTGAATCTTACTTATGTTATTGCGTTAATTCTTTAACACTTCCGATGATTTGACTTCGAATTTATAATTTTGTAGAAAACATATAAGAAGGTTTGTCGAGACATTAGGTATTTTTTTAAAGCAGGAGAGAAGGAAATGAGCAGTGCGCTCGCCGGGACTCGAAACAAGGACCTCTCGAATACGCGTCGAGCGTGCTGATCTCTGCACCACGAAGACATGCAAAGAAGGCGTGATAAATACCTTATATACACCCATTTTAAAGGGTGACTGGGATTAGGGGACCCAATCGCCAAATCCTGGCGATGGATAATCCTCATCACCACCTTTTTAGTTCGGGCGCCACTCGTAGAGATATTAGGTATTTTTTTGAAAGAAGGAGAGCTGAAAAATTAGCAATGCCCTCGCAGGGACTGGAACCACGAACCTTTCGAATACGCGTCGAGCGTGCTGCACTACGACGGCGTGCAAAGAAGGCGAGAGAAATACGTGATAGGTTAACAAAACAATCGACATTTCATGCCACAATGCCTTACTTCCTGAGATACCGCACAGTAGCTCTGGGTGAGCTCTAATCGGCAACAGAGAAGTAGAGCCAAACACATATAGATCGCTCGCGAAGTCTGCTCGGTTTCCCTGGGACAAGGCTACACTCTTGTAGAATTCCTTGGGTACTCTAGACGAAATTCTCTTGCAAAATCCACTCGGTTTCTGGACTTGATCGGATCCTGTTTCTAGGAAGTATTTAGTCTTTGTGGCGCTGCAGGTACCTAGTCTGTTTGGCTCGGCTTTTCTCCAATCTATCGTTACTATAGCTGGAAATTGCTAGCTATTCTAATTGGGCGGTGCTGTACATGCAAATTCCCGGCCAATAGTTGATAAATATCGTTAACTTAGTTTCATTAATAATTTTAAAAGCAGAATACACATTATTGTAGAACCAAAGCATTAGAGAAAATAAGCTATAAATAAATATCAGCTGATTTATTTATGATACAAAATTCTTCTTAAATCCTTTCTTCTAATGAATGTTAAATTCATAAAATTTCTTTTAAGGTGTGTTAATAAGCTTGATTGTAAGAAAGTAACAAAAATGTAAATTAGTTAATTCACATTTAAATATTTTTTTTGCTACTTTGATACTAAGTTGTGCTAAACATAACCTAAAAGAAGTCATCCTGACGGAGAAGATAGCTACAAAAGATGATTAGTGGAAATCAAACACTTGGGTTATGTAAGAGGGAAAATGAAACCAATGTAAAAACTAATATTGACTTAAATTATAGAAAGTAGCACTAAATAAATTCATTAATTTAAATATTATATTTTGAAATCATGTTTCTTGATGTATTTCAGTAGCTAATAATAATAATTTATTTTGTAATGAATTTCTAATTTCTCATGGCTAATTTGGCATCACTTACAGTTGTTTACATGAGGTAAGTGCATGATTCCCTTGCCTCGCCTCTGATTCCAAGTACGACTCGCATATGAATTTATACTTATTATACACAAAATAAATTTTCTATATTTATATAACTCAATTTACTTCTGAAAAGTTTTTTTTAATAAACGTCATAGAAAGTTCTAAATAACTTAATAATTTTCAGAAAGCACTTAGGTAAAATTTAATTTAGTCAGTGATTGTAAAAGAAAAGGGATATTTTTCCATTATCTATATGAAAGTTAGGTACTTATCTAAGTAACTATTAAATATAACGCACGTGCGAATAAACGTCTCTTAAGGAAATGTAGATAACAGAGTTGAATTTAACTGCTCTTCGTTTTTCAGAATGTTTTTTTTTAAATAGAATTGTATGTTTTTAAAAGAATGAATATTTTTGAATCAATAACACTACCTGATAAAATTTCAGTTATATGGAAGAAAATAAGGGTCTTAAATCATTTTTATGTGTTCTTGAAGAATATAAATATGAAAGTGTTTCATCGCGCTTTATTTAACAGGAAATTATTAAAGCATCTTTCATACTAAGCTATTGCTGAAGGAAATTAAATGAGATTGTATAAGTTCTTGTTTTTCAGAAAATTTCATCATGTAGTAATGAGTTTTGCCTTGTTTAACGTAATATAAAAATTTAAAACATCTTTCTAATTGACTTACGAATCATTCAACTATGAGATATTTTTAATGGCCGAGCGCTTTATTTAATAGCAATTAGACTTACGCCACTACAAGGCGGTGGCCATTTCATTACGGAAGTACCTAATAGGTGGCTACCGTTACCTCCTGTAAAGGGATGGACAGTCACAATCATGCTTTCTCTGGGATTCAAACCCTGGGTCCATTGCTACGGCAGTTAGGGTCAGTAACCTCTATACCAGCTGGGTGGCAGCTATCAGATATAGAGTAGCCAATACAAAAGGAAACTCAGGAAGTTTCTAAACAAATACCTGCTTTGGGAGAAATACTTCCATCGTTAAGGAAGCCATGGGCTCAGAGATATCCAGTTACCTTCTACCGCCGAGCTAGTAGGACGTGTTTCTGCTACGCTGAGTGTACGTTTTGTCAACATGCTTTTTCGATGTCCTTCGATTTTTCTGTGAGCTATTCGGATTATTCTGTATGCTTTAGTGACATTACGTATTTTCGAGGGCTGATTATTTTGAATTGTGTAAAATTTTCTTACTACTGTGTTTCTATGTGATTATTGACGCGAATTGTGAACCACGTGTATTATGGAGGGGAATGAAAACTCTCCGCCCGCTAATACGGACGCTGTGGAAATGATTCGGAAGCACGTGGCTGCGCTTCCAGAGGACATTCACGAAGTTGCTTCCAGTTTATTAGGAAATAATTGGCTAGGTTTAATAAATACGAAATCACTCTCTTTGGAGGATTACATGTGTGTTCTACAAATTATCGACCGACTGAAAACATGGATTACATCGATGGAGATGGATTTCAAGGGACGTTTCGCAAGTGTTAAAACTGAACATGAACAGCAGGACTTAAAAAATGCGTTTCAGAAAAAGAGTGGGATCGCCGAGGGACTCATGCAAATTTATAAAGGTAGGTGTGAGTTTTATGGGGCTTCTAACATTGACTGTGTAAATATGTCTGTTACTGATGTTGCAGTGAAATTACGACAAACAAGCTTAAAAATGTTAAGGTTGATTTATATGCTAATTGTAATGATAATAGATCTGATGCTACTTCCAATGTTGATGTTAATTTATTAAATGACACTGTTGTAAACTCTCAAATAATGTTACTCCTAAGCCCATACGGTCTTCTAAGAAAAAATAAGCGTACTGTTACGGAAATCTTGGATGCTCATGGCTTCATTCAGCCGCGTAACCCGGCCAGGCTATCCAAAATAGTTAAATGTAATGTTGATGTTTATGTAAGCAACAAATTTAATAGTCTTGATGATAATGATAAAACGGATGTGCATAGTGAGCCAGAAGTCGTTCAAACTCTGCCCCCTGAAATTAAGCCTGTTATGGTAAAACCTGTAATCAAATTTTCAGACTTCGCCAAACAGCTTAAAGCGGACACCAAAACTGATTTTAGTGTTAAAATAAATGGAGAATATCTTAAAGTATTTCCTAAGAGTGCAAGCGATCACAGGAATATTACCCGATAGATGACAAGCAGATTGATCATTACCTAATTGTTATTAAAACTGAAAAACCTGTTAAAGTCGTATTCAGGGGCCTCCCAATTGATTGCCCAAAAAATGAAATTCAGGAGAAGCTAGTTGTTCTTGGTTATAAAGTTAGGAAAGTGTTGCAAATGCACTGCCTTAAATCCAAAGTACCTATGCCTCTGTTCCAAGTTTAACTGGAAAACACACCAAGAGTAGATGAGATTTATAATCTAACTTATTTTATGTGTTACATCGTAAAATGCTATCGGGGGTGTTGTGCCGTGTCACAACTGCCAGCACTTCCACCATTTCGCCGAAAATTCCAAACTAAGACCCCGTTGCGTCAAATGAGCGGAGCCACACAAAACAGAGAACTGTAAAGCTAAGAAAATAGATAATGTGATGTGTTATAACTGTAATCAGGCAGGGCATACTGCAAACTATCGTGGGTGTCCTCGGTTCCCTAAACCTCAAAAAGAAAATGCTCAAAACAAACCAAATGCCAATAAGTTTAATGTTAATGAAAATAATGTTTCTAAAATTAATGAAATTGTGCAGGGCGTTAGCTTTGCTAGTTTTGTAAAAGGTAAAACCAATTCTGTAAATGATAAAATTTCTAACAATGTTAAAAATCTATCTGAAAACCAAGATGCTAAAAGGCGTGCTGAGAATGCCACTCCAAATGCTTTTATGGACATATTCAAATTTATTAAAAAATTGATTGAAATTTTTAAAGGCTTTTCTTTTGCTGAAATTATTAGAAAAATAACTGACAAAATACCTGAGCTGCAGGCCACTGAACATGCAATTGACAAAATGTTCATTCTTTTTTAAATATTTGAAAGTGTGTTTAGTTCTAAAAATGATGAGTAATGTATAGTACTGTAAATAAGTTTGTTAACATTGTTACATGGAACGCGAACGGGCTGTCCTGTAAAATTAATGAACTGCGAGACTTCGTAAATGAGCACAGTCCTGATCTACTTTTCCTACAAGAACATAAGCTTGGCCCCTCTAAGCCAATTTTGATTGCCAATTACCGTGTGTACATATCTAACAGGGATATTATTGCGAACAGACAGAGAGGAGGAGGAACAGCTCTCCTAGTTAAACGTTGTATTCCTCACTATCAAGTAACAACTCCACAGCTTTCAGCCATTTAGGCCATTACAACAGACATTGGCACAACATGCATTTTTGTCTCCCCTTATATACCACCATCGAAACAATAAACAGTTGTTGAGTCCGATCTCAATGCGCTACTCACACTTGGTACACACATTATCAGAGGTGGAGACTTAAACGCTAGACCGGGCATGGAACTATTATAATTCTAACACAATATGTAATATTCAATTTGGCCCATAGGGTCCGTTTTCAAATAGCAGCTCAAAAAACCCCAAGACGGTATACTGCTGGTTCTTCGGACATTCTAGATTTCTTCCTTCTCAGAAACACCAGCGCTCCGTTAGATTTTTCTGTGTTGGACGAACTATCATCGGATCACAATCCTGGACATCAGTAGCTATACCACAGCAGTCAAACGAGCCTTTAAAACTGACTGGTAAATCTTCGCCAAAGCTCTAAACAACACTCAGTACTCTATACTAGCTTTACGCACGGGGAATTACATTGATAGTCTAGTCGAGGAATTTACTAGCACAGTGCAAGAGGTTCAGAAAAAAGTCCACATTGCATTAACAATTAAATGTTAGATCGCGAAAATTATGTCAACTAATTAAACAGCGAAATGCTGCCAGGAGGCAGTTTCAGAGTACAGCAAATAGGGTAAGATCATCTTCAATAGACTGTGTGATGCGGTCAAGACTCGTACTAATTATTGTGGACAATTTAGCTGCGCGAGCTACCTTGAGTCTCTCTCCAGAGATGACAACTCTATATGGAAAGCAGTGAAAAGGCATAAGACATGCTACCGCTCCTTAAAGGCCCCCAGAGGATACATTACACTGAAACTGAGAAGGCAGAACTTTTAGCACAACATCTGGAATCTCAGTTTCGCATAAACAACATTCACAACCCACAACATAGCAGTTAATTTCTGACTTTCACAACAACTACATAACAAGCTCATACACAGACAACACGATCTCAATCATGCCATCGGAAGTCTGTGCTTACATGAAAAAACTGAAGAATAATAAGAGTCCTGGCCGTGATTCTATAAACAACAGAATGTTATAGAAGTTTCTGGTCAAGATCATAATCTACTTCATCAAAATAATTAATCTCATACTTCAGTGGCAGCAATTTTCTACTAGCTGAAAGCTGACCAAAATCACTCCCATTTTAAAACCACAGAAGCTTGCAAGTATGCTTGAGTCGTACCGCCCAATAAGCCTATTGTCGTCGCTCAGCAAGATCACAGAAGCTGTTATACTTCAACTCATCAATCAACATATCGAGCAAAATGATATTATAATTCCATACCAGTTTGGATTCAGGAACAAACATTCGACAGTCAATCAGCTTTACCGTGTAGTAGAGTTCATTAGCGAAGGAATGCAGCAGCATAAGGTCACTGGAAGATTATTTCTGGATAAGGGTTTTCGATCGTGTATGGTTAGATGCACTTATATACAAACTACTCAACCTGAGAATCCCAGATTACTTCCCAAACATAATTAAATCCTACATAACAGGTAGACGCTTTGTCGTTCATGTTTCAAATACACTCTTCACACGTAAACCCATCCTCGACGGCGCCTCCCAGGGGAGTCTGCTTGGACCCACTCTTTTTAACATATATCTGAACGACATTCCCACTACACCCAACACAACACTTGCAATGTATGCTGATGACACTGCAATCCTCACACAAAGCGCATTTCTTCGCCCAGCTATAGAACGGTTAGAAGTATACATTAACATGCTCGAGTCTTGGCTGCAAAAATGGCAATTCAAAGTAAATGTTGACAAAACACAGGCAATCCTATTCACTAAAAAATGAAGTTCCCCAGCAAACTACAGCTTTACGGAGAAGAAATCCCATGGGCCAAGCAAGTCCTTTATCTTGGGGTGATCCTCAATAAAAACATTATATGGGCCCCACACGTTACATCTATCATCAGAAAGTTTCGAATTAGTAAAGTTACACTTCACCCCTTAATTTCTCGAAACAGTTTACTTTCAATAGACAACAAGCTGCTCATTTACAAAACCGTTATGCGTCCCATATTGTGTTATGCTTGCTTAGTCTAGGCATACCCTTGTAAATCTTCAATAAAAAAGTTACAATCTGTACAAAATAGTGTGTTAAGGCAAATCACCAACTCGCCATGGTATGTTCGGAATCAAAAAAATACATGAAGAATTACGAATTGAAAAACTTAATTTCTTCTGTTGTCGGCTAGCCCGGAAATTTTATGATAATCTACCTAATATTAACAACCCAGTTATACGGGTCTATGATTATGATATACATGATGTAGCCAATAGCAAACGGCCTATGGCCATACTCAGTAATTATCTTGACTAACTCTGATATGTGTTCCTCTGCTGTAATAGATTTTAGCTTTTATTCTTGTAAAGAGAATGTAATTTAATTAGTAACTTAAGCCTTAAAATCTCACCTACCTTTAAGCACCATGAGACTCACACTTGTATCTGTTTATATGCTTAGTAGTAAGTTTCTTTGCAGTTTCTCGTTTTTTCTGATTGTCGACACGCTGTAATATATTAGACATTATTAGTCTGTCCTGTTCATATTAAGACATGGCATATATTATGATCTGGTTCTCAAGTTATACACTTGACATTATTCTCAATTACTTAACTGTTCTACATGGGGTAGGGTTTTTTACCCACGCACCCTGGTGTTACAGAGTTTTTCTATAGTAGATTTCCAGTTAAGCTCAAAAAATACTTTTTATTACTAATAAATATAGAATACATCGGCACATCAAAGGTATTGATAAGAAGAAAACATAACTGATTTAATGATAAACAAGATTACGAACACATTCCCGATGAACGGAAAATTTTTTATAGATTCGTTCCACACGATTTTTTTCTTCCGAAATCTAAACAAGATTTCATTAAAATTCAGCATGCATTTCCTTTGATTCTTAATAGCATTGCCATGGTGAGTAAGCAGTTTTTATTTTTAATATATATTTTTACATGAAAAATCTTTCCGCGCTTTTTTAAGAATAATGTATAGGAAATTTCTTCATTTCATATTAAGCTGCAAGGAATCAAATACGGCACTTAAAAGTACCTCGGGATTTCTTTACCAAGGGATAATTACCTCGTGTCATTTATCATTCAAGCATTTGGAATTTATTAACTAGCAATCGTCACGTTTAAAGTTTGTTAACTTGCAATGGGACATTTTTAATTTAATTTAACTATCGCTATAGATAATAATTCCCACATCATTGCCTGATAAGGACTTCGTCAAGTTAGTCTAAGAAATGACTTAATAGAATATCTTAATAGAAAGCATAGAATGCCTAAACTAATATTCAGCTTCAAGTACTTTTCATTTTGGCTTATAAATTCAATTCTAATATTCAGCTTATAAAATGAGTTATCATTTTATTGCGTTTCTGAATCTCATTTATGAAATTTTGTATGAACTGCCATTACCCGTTTCGCTTTAAAGGTCCATTATGGTATTAGAAATTTGACTTTTATTTCTCTTTCTGAACTTCTGGTTATGTGTAACAATACGTTTAAAAATTTCTGTCACATGACATTTACAGACCCATTTTAGATTTTTGAGCATTCGGTTTTATTTTAAAAGAATGTATAACTATATTATAGACTTACAGAACGTTTTCGTTTAACTAATTAAATCAGAGGACAAGTAGCAAATTTCTGATTTTAGCTTGACAAAAATTAGTTTTCGACTTGCTAATAATATGTAAATACAATGTGTCAGGACTGAGTGTTCTGTGCATAGCTTTAGGGAACATAGTGAAGTCACTCCTTCTAAACTACAGTCCTGCTCTGGAACAGGGAGCGGAAAATACGCTATGTTCTGGTGTAGGTACTGTGTTGGCGAATAACTGCACTTAAAAGGGATTTGAAATCCTCTTTTATTAAATCACTATTATTTACACACTTCCCAACTCGGGAGAGATACAGAAAGTAAAAGACCACACTTGGGCCTAACTTAACAATCAAATAAATTTAATACTAAACCTAAAATAGAAATTAAATTAAACTTTGCTCACAGAGCAAATCGCGGAGTTTGGCTTCTAACTAACTGGTGCGTAGCAAGAAGTAATAATACTAGCGCACTTCAATTTATTTCAATATGCAATCACGTAGTAAGCACTATGGCTTATAATTTTAGCTACTAGCTGGTCAGGCGAACGTCGAGCAGAATGACCGTGATCTGAGACTAAAGCTCTCTCACACTGAGAGGTTTCTACCTCTGGTTTAAATAGTACTTGGCTGTACTTCAAAATTAGCATAAGCTGAAAACGCGCGCTTCTTCTGACGGGAAGTTGAAACAGAGAAGAGATAGAAAGATTTAAATTAAAATAAAACTTGGTTAGTTTAACTAAAACCTTACATACTTCCCGCCAGAATTGCGATAGTTAAACTACTGTGGTCCAAACGGACCATGTTGAAACTCGCAATTCTAAACAAATAGTCAAAATTTAACTGTTCTAAACTTAGGCCAACTCTTACAAGGCAATATCTGTTTGTGAAAACTTTTTACAGAAGAAATTTTCTTGAACAACAGTCTTCAACATTTATTTTCATAAGTCTTACTCCTTCCAGCAAAATCTGGAAGGAAAGGAATTTTAGTACAACATAATAACAGAAAATTTCTAGGTACAATTCTTTATTCTCACCCGTGTAAATTCGCACACACACATTATCATTCAAGCACAATTAAATTCTTCCCCCAATGCTCTCTCACCGGTGTTGGATGCAAAGCAAACCGCCATTGCGGGTTTTCTGTGTTCGGGGGTGTTCAACTCTTCCACCTACGATCGACTAACATTAGTTAGAACTTGACATACGAGACCTCAAAAGACGCTCTAAAACCAGTTAAACCTGAGGTTCTCACCAGCTTTATGTCTAACACTTTAAGTGTATTTGGTGGAGAGCCTAATTAACATTTGCATTCTAAAATTACGCAAACTTTAACTTTTCATGCATACAATTCGCAGTTTGCACACACAATTCACATTGATATTGCACTTAACGTGCATTGCTAGCATAATGTTTTTTGTTACATTTTATAACACTTTAACAATTTTATAGCAATCATGAAATACAAATGTAGGTTAAATTTCTAAGCTTACAGCAAGTGCTTCCTATTCCTTTCTCAAGGTACTTTCTTGAAATATCACATTACATTGAAATAATAGTCCACAGACTAAATCGTGTTCTTCAATTTTCCGATTTTTCATTCTAGACATTTTACAAGTCTTTCGACAAAGCGTCATACAAAATCATTTAGTTAACATTTTTCTCTTCAGCAATTCATTGCTTTTACAAAATTAATCTATTTACAAACATTAAGAATCTACTTTACAAACATTAAGTAATTTTAAGTCTTTAAGAATTACAATTTTTTTTTAAAAACATTTTTCTTTCACGATGAGAACTTATCGCCCACTTGGCGTAAAACTCAACCTCGCTTGAGGTAAAATCGACCCTGCAACTTGCAGTGCACTCGAAAATTAACTAAACTTTTGAATACGAAATTCTACTTATCTTGTTATGGTCATCCATCCTTTTCTTGGCCCAATCCTTGAAAGCTGAGTATGTTGCAGCTTGGTTCAGTCTCCTTGACTTTGGTTATTGGTCCTTGGGAGGCTGCTCATCTCCTTTCCTTTTAAAATTCCGTCGTTGTATCCTCGCGTATTTTCTCTGAGGAGGAGGTTGTTCTGCTGGGCGTTTGGTGGACTGGGCCCTTCGCTCTTGGGCCCTTGTTCGTTGCTGCTCCTGGTTCCTGCTGTATTCGGGACGTTGATTCTCAGGCTGCAGTCGACGCTGCTTGCTTCTCAGGCACCTGTCCGATGATTCCGCAGTTATTTTGGATACATTGGGCTTTCCTTGCCCATTCTGCTTTCTTCTCTTGGTTTGATCGTAGGTCCGTTCGTAGATCTGCTCACCTGCATCGTGAGACTTTCGTTTGAATCCACATTTTTGGTTCTTACTTCTACTTTGTTGAGGGGGAGCTTTCTTTTTCTGACTTTTCGATGACGTTGTAGCTGGTTCCTGCTGTTTTCGCTGAAGTAAATCTTCCGTGTGACTACGTTGGCTTGGATCCTGAAAAATATCTTTAAATATTTCCATTCTGTTTCTATTATAGAATGGTTTTATCTGATCCACATTTGCCTTGATTGATTGTCCCTCATTTCTTTTCAATATAACCACTGCCTGTGTGATTTTTTCAATTATGAATGGGCCTTCAAAACGCGGAAAGAATTTCCCCACCTTTCTTTCTGGGGCATTTGACAAGTTATGTTTTATTTTCAGAACTTCATCTCCCACATTGTACTTGACCCCTCTTCTTTTTTCGTCATAATAAAATTTTTGTTTTCTCTGGGCCATTTCTATATCTCCCGTCGCTTCCCGTATCAACTTTTGTATATCACTTATTTTAAATTCTTCTGCCCTTTCCTGGACAAAGAAAAGCTTATCTAAGGGTGTTAAAGTTTTTCTTCCAAGAAACAGTTCAGCGGGTGTTTTTTGTGTAGTATCGTGTTTGGCGGTCCTAAGGGCAAATGCAAATTCATTTATATGGCTATCCCAGGTAGAGTGATAGTTTTTCACATAACTTCGAATTATTTTCACTACATTTCTATTAACCCGTTCCGCTATGTTTGACTGCGGACGATACGGGACCATCTTTAGATGACGTATGCCCAGTTTTGCACACATTTCCTCAAAAATTTTACTAACAAACTGGGGACCATTATCGGAAATAACTTTTAGGGGCGCCCCGTATTTTAAAATATACTTATTTAGAATTGAATCTACTACAATTTTTGCAGACGCGCGTTTTAACGGAATTAACTCTAACCATTTGCTAAAATGATCCACTATAACTAAAAGATATCGGCTTTTGTTAACTTTACTTCTAGGGTAAGGTCCCAATAAATCGATGCCTATTATTTGATTTGGGAATTCTGATTTAATACTATTTAGGAACCCGGCCGGGCGGAAATTAACATAATTATTTAATTGACATGTTGGGCACGACTGGACATACGCCCTAGTAAACTTTTGCAGTTCTGGAAAGAAAACTGCCTCGCGAACTCTTTGAACAGTTTTTCTTATACCTAAATGAGCCGAAATGGCACAATCATGCAACTCTTCTAATACATTCAATCTCATGCTAGCTGGGATAACCGGTCTATATTCATGATTCTCATTAGTAGCTTTCGTATAGAATAACAGTCCGTCAATTAATTCGTAATTTTCGGCCCTATTTCTTATCGGCACAATATCCGGATGATTGAAATTCTCAGGGTCGGCCAAATAATTGTATATATTTTTGAACTCCGGATCTTTTTTGAGTTCGGCTATTACTGTTTCACGAGAATCTAATACTTTGGATGTTAACATGGCTATCTTAATTACACTTCCATTTTCATCTAAGTTAATTCTGCTTAAAGCATCTGCCACAACATTTTCTTTTCCCGGCGTATGTTTAATTATTAGGTTATATTCCTGTAATTTGAGAGCCCACCTTATTAATCTGGGTGATAAATTTTTTCCAGAATAGAGTCTAGTGACCGCCGCGTGGTCGGTATATACAGTTACTGGAGAACTTCCAAAGAACACACGAAATTTCTGTACTGATGCTAACACTGCGAGAGTTTCTCTCTCTGTTGCGGAATAGTTTCTTTGGGTTTCATTTAATGTTCGGCTGAAAAAAGCCACGGGCTGACCATTTTGGGAAAGCACTGCACCAATCGCGAAATCTGAAGCGTCCGCTGAAATCTCTAATCCTTTATCCCCTTCTGGAAATTTTAAGACGGGAGCTTGAGTCAATGCGTCTTTCAATTTTTGAAACGCCAAGTTGGCTTCTGCTGACCACGAAAACCTAGCTTTTTTTCTTTTCAACTTTAGCAGTGGCTCAGCTATTTTTGCAAAGTCTTTAATGAAAGCCCGGTAATATGAACACATCCCGAGAAACGACGATAATTTCTTCGCTGTTTTAGGAACAGGATAATTTCTAATGGCTACTATTTTTGACTGATCCGTTTCGATTCCCTTTTGGGAAATTTTAAATCCTAAATAACGTAACTCTTTTGCGGCAAATTTACATTTAGACGCATTTATCTTTAAACCAGCTTCGTTTAACAATGAAAATACTTTTCTTAAATCTTGTAAGTGTTGTTCTAGAGTACTACTCGTAATTATAATATCGTCTAAATATATGAAAGTGCTTTTACCAAGGACTGGTCTTAAGACGATGTCCATACATCTTTGGAACGTTGCCGGCGCGCCGGATAATCCGAACGGCATTCTAAGAAATGCGTACGTACCAGATTTCGTTATGAACGCGGTTTTGTGTACGTCTTCGGGTTTTACCCCAATCTGAAAATAGCCACTCGTAAGATCTAACGTAGTCATGTATTTTGTAGACGAAATATTTCGAATTATTTCTTCAATTATCGGCAACGGATATACAGGATATTTTGTAACTGAATTTAACTTGCGATAATCTATAGCAAAACGCCACCGCTTCGGGTGCGTAATCGGATAATCATTATTTTTCCTACACAGGACAACGGGGCTAGCATAACTGCTAGAAATTGGCGTGATGATTTTATTCTTTAACATCTCTTTAATATGACATTCAATTATTTCTTCCTTGACCCTGTCATAGCGGTAAGGCTTTTGCCTAACTGATTGAGCATCCCCCGTGTCAATGTCGTGGTTCACAACCTGTGTGAAACCCGGTACATCACTAATAATTTCAAAAATTGACTTACCAGTACCTGGATTTTTTTCCTTTTCTTCTGCTGGTAAATGTTGCAAGTCCAGCTGCGGGGGCTTATCATTCTTGACTTCTATTGGCTTCATATTTAACGTCAACTCTCCCCCTTTGAAATAAATTTTTGCTTCTGCCAAACTAAAATCGTCATCGGTAACGGGTAAAATCGTTGCCCCCCGAATGTTCTTAATTGAACGGGCGGGGTATGAGTTTAGTTAGTTACCAACGAACAAGGGTACTTTGCCTAAACAGCTGCACTTCTCCCCTTGGGCCGCTATGACATTCGTGTCTCTTGCACTAAAAATTCTGTAACGGCGAAAGTGCTTCTTGAAAAGCCTTTCCGATATAAAGCTGCTTTGGGCTCCTGTATCTAAGAGAGCCGTCTCCGGTATGTTATTAATTAGAACTTCAATCTTCGGTAAACTCAAATTCTTCACGACTACGGTGTTTAAATTGATTTTGGAGGGGTTTTGCGCTGCTTCGGTCTTCTTCACCTTCCTTGAAGAAATCCATCTTAGTTTAAATTCTTATTCTGGTTGCCCTCGAAATCTTTGCTTGTTCTTCTATTGAATTCCCTTCGTTTGTAGATTTAGGAGACACATCTTTCTTCGGCCATTGCTTCGCGTTATTCCCGTAACTTTGAGTTTGCGTCTGCTGGGGTCTTGGCGAACTCCACTGACTTCTTCGCTCAAATTGGCGTCGTCGCTCGTTGTCGGCTGTTCTTCAGCTTTCAAATTGTACTGCGAGCTCAAATAATCTGTCTAGCGTCGTTGGGTTTCTTAGCTCGATGAAATCTTGATTTTGGGGCAGTAGCCTAGGAAGTATAATTTGAATAACTTCAGGATCCGGGCGACTTCCATACAACAGCTTGAAAACTTGAATTTTTCTCAAAATAAAATTAGACAAATCTTCTATTTTTTCTTGATATCGACTAAAAAGTTCCGCTTCCAGTCTGGCTCGATCTCGTACTTCGGGACATGCTTTCACCAAGGAATTCTTGAAATTTTCATACGTATATGTGGGGCTTCCTGGTTCCCCCAAGAGATTTTTTCCAGTGCACTTGAACCAACTTAGCGCTTGGCCCTTCAAAGCGCTGGTAGCAAGAGCGACTTTCTGAAATTCGTGAACTGGATATAGCATGAAGTCGAAGTCTAGCTTTTCTAGGAAATTAATTACGGCTGTCTTGCCGTCAAAACTTGCCGCTGGCTTCATGGCTGCTCTCATGGTTTGTACGATGTAGCCAAATCCTTCTAGGCCAGGAGGTGCTATCTCAGGATTCTGGACAGGTACAGCAGGTATCTCAGGTTCGTCTTCTTGTCTTTGAGGCCATCCTCTTCTTTTTGTTCGGGCACCACTGTCAGGACTAAGTGTTCTGTGCATAGCTTTAGGGAACATGGTGAAGTCACTCCTTCTAAACTACAGTCCTGCTCTGGAATAGGGAGCGGAAAATACGCTATGTTCTGGTGTAGATACTGTGTTGGCGAATATCTGCACTTGAAAGGGATTTGAAATCCTCTTTTATTAAATCACTATTATTTACACACTTCCCAACTCGGGAGAGATACAGAAAGCAAAAGACCACACTTGGGCCTAACTTAACAATCAAATAAATTTAATACTAAACCTAAAATAGAAATTAAATTAAACTTTGCTCACAGAGCAAATCGCAGAGTTTGGCCTCTAACTAACTGGTGCGTAGCAAGAAGTACTAATACTAGCGCACTTCAATTTATTTCAATATGCAATCACGTAGTAAGCACTATGGCTTATAATTTTAGCTAATGACGGTGATCCGAGACTAAAGCTCTCTCACACTGAGAGGTTTCTACCTCTGGTTTAAATGGTACTTGGCTGTACTTCAAAATTAGCATAAGCTGAAAACGCGCGCTTCTTCTGACGGGAAGTTGAAACAAAGAAGAGATAGAAAGATTTAAATTAAAATAAAACTTGGTTAGTTTAACTAAAACCTTACAAATGTTATAAATGTCTGCAGTAACCTCTACACTTGTTCTACTCGTTATTTTTGTTAAAATATAGAACATCAGAAACTCAAGTGTCTTCAAAAGTAGTGGATTTCAGATAAAGAGACGTAGTTTGCCCGAGTAATGAGCAGGCATGCTTTGTATTCTGACAACAAATGTTTACGATTTGCAACTATGGGAATAGAACTTCATAATATAAAGTCCCATGCTAATATTCTATTAATATATTTATATTAATTTTTTACGTTATTTAATAAGTTCCATTAATTTATTAATTAATTTCTATTAATTTATTTACATTATTTGTTAAGTTAAACATTGTAACAACATGTAGTTACGTATAATAATTTTATAAAATATTCACTTTTGACGAAATCAACAAAAAGTACCATGTTATTTTATTTTTTTATTCTTAATAAGCATATGGTATAAAAAGATTCAGATAAAACAAATTATCACATTCTTAGAACTTTCTGTTTGCATACAGCAACAAATGTGTTCGTTCAGGAAGAACTTATTCATTCAGAATCAAGGAACGAGAATGTACATACCCAAATCTGAACCAATTTTAAGATTAAAATAAGAAACCTTTACTCGGTTGTTACAGTTTAAGTAGAATGCGAGATTATTTAATCACGTTTGAGGGAATTTAATTTAATTAAAACTGATACAAACATCAAAGCACATTTAAAATCCAAAATGTTTGCTTCAAAATTAATCGCGAATAGAAAATGAGGAAAAGTATAAGTTGGCGTGAAAAAGGTCTGAATTCTGAAATTAACATACTAGTTTCAGTTCATACTAGTTTTCATGTAAGAATATATACTAATAGTTAAAGCAGGGAAAAGTCTTTCTTCCAAAGTTGCCAAAAGAACAAAAGCTTATAACTTAAGGGCGTATCATTGACGACGTGGATCATCAGATGTATTTTACGCCATTCAGAAGACATTTATTAAACACTGAAAAAAGGGAAACTGCTGAAATTAGTTAAACTACCAAAGGGCAAACCGTAAAAATCTAAGAAACATAAATGGTTTTCTTGGAAATGCAGCGAAGTACGTCTTACGTGACCGAAACTCTCGTTCTTATTATCAATACACTCATTAATAATTAGTAAGGATAGTTATGTGCAAACTGGAGCTAAGGAGAACACATATCAATCTTTTAATATTACGGTCACAATGAAGGAAAGTGATCATCCTCTAAATAATTTTTTACAAACAGTGAAGCTCAGATTCTTTACAACGATTTGTAAACCACACCGAGAAGATATATTCCACAACAGTACCTTTATATGATTCGAATGAAATGAAAAAATTACCGATCTTTAGTGTAGGATTATTAAACGCTTCTCAAGTATGTTCAGCGCAAAGATTTGCATACAATAATCATATAAAAATGCACAACTTTGCGGTCTGTTTCTTAGACACAACAAAACTAATAGCCAATCTGTATGGATGTGTAGCTTATATAGAGTTTCTTATGGAAGTAGTAAAAGCATTAAAATATTGCCATTATATATAAGAAGATATCTGAAGATATTCTAGAGACGAGCCATAAGGATTTTAAAAATATATTCAGTTGTTCCTTCATACAGAGGTATCGAGAGTGGACACGACAAAGTACTGAGACACTGATTATGGGGATGATGATATCATGAGTTTCAGTAATTACCGCCCGTATGAATATAATTAGACAAACTCAGAAAAACTGTTTCAAAAGAGGTGATTAACATTCTCCATATTTCAGACTCATGTAGAGATTATTCACAGACCAAGCTGAAAATATTTATGTTGACATTAACACTGAATACCAATGCATGGTAGTGCTCAAATTATGTTGTCACCTTTTAAATGTCAGAGAAAGTAAAGACGATTTTTGACTTGAGTTTCTTCTCAATGGCACGTGTAACAATTAAAAAATTACCAGGAAGTTACCAGGAGACGCTTATGATGTGAAGAATAGAAAGATTATGTGATTATGATGTGCTTATGATGCTTATGATGTGAAGAATAGAAAGATTCTTATGATGTGAAGAAAGAATAGAAAGACACTACGTAAGAGAGCAACAACAGAATACTTAAGTATGGAAACAGTGTTACAGACACGCATATGCCATAAACAGACACTGAAATGACATGATGCATGATTGAAACTGCCTAAGCTTCCCTTCCCACTGAAATCATATCCACCGTCTATCGATCTGTTCTACAGCGTTGCAGATACATTACTGCCAGTAGTAATCATTTTGAACATCGAAAACGTCAAGGTATATGACATGAAAAATACCCATGCATGCTGTTATTAATGCTACTGGTGTCAGTGCTCCAAAAATACAAAATTTATTTCTGGACACTTTGCACATTTATAATATTTATCTTAAGTTAATAAATGCTTAGCTTTCAACTTTTATTACACTTTTGTTTAGTACCATCTAGCAAATTTATAACAATGAAGTATTTTGTATTCGAAATATTTTTAAAAGCTTTATATTTAATGCACGATTCATAAAGAATGAAATTTGTTTCAAATCTCGCCTCGGAAAAGATTCTGAAGAATTTGTATCGGGTTTCATCGATCTCAACTTAAACAATTATTAAAATTATTATCAAAGGCGTAATATTTTTGTCGATCTAAGCAATGCATTAAATTAATATTAAGTTAAATTTTAACATAGGATTGGCTAATGTTTAAAACATAAATAACCAAATAAGCACAATATCTTTGGGAAACATTCCATGAAAAGAAATTGTACTAATGGCAAGAGTTTATCTAAAATTATCGCATGGAAACTTTAATTAAAATGCGTAAAATACTTTTTAAATAAGTCCCTTTTTTATTGAAAACTGTGCTAAAATTATACAGCACTAGCGGAAGTACCCGATGGCAGTTAAGTTAGATTGAAAGTAATGAGCATCTAACAACAGAGAGAATGATACCTCTGTAACCCTTCTCTAATAACGATGCAAAAAGTACCATTCATCGGATGCGATATGGAACTCACATAAAAAATTTTGATAGAAAAATAAGCTAATTCTCTCTCATTATATCAGCAACAATGTCATGCAGTTTTTAATGATTTTCGTCTTTCTAATCAAATGGTCGTAAAAACTCAAGTTCCATCCAATATTTCACCTATATTCAATTTTAGCCGAATAAATGTGACAAACCATTTATCATAATTAATGAGAAATCAATAAAGCGAACAAAAACACACAAACAGATATTCTTCCTTATATATATATAGATAGATAGATTTTGTAAAACTTATAAATTTTTCGTTAACAAATCCTACGATTTGAAAGCGAGCAGTAACGCACTTTTCGAAATAAAGCATTTTTATCTAAAAAGCGCGAGACTGTTACCACGCGGAAAAATGAGTGCGAAAATTAGCGCTTTCAGAGTTTTTAATTAAGACTTCGGCTGATTTAAGTCGTAAGAAGATGGGAATAGTCGAAATGGCTTCCTACGAATTTTTGGAATCGGGAATAATGTATTTAATGTTTGGCAATGCTACTGTATTATCGTAAAACTTAATTAACATTTTTTAAAAATTCTTATTAACATATTCTGGGATTTGAAAGCGAGCAATGGCAACAGTTTTCGAAATAAAGCAGATTTTCCTCTCCAACTTGCGAGACTGTTGCCACTCGGAAAAATGAGGGCGAAAGTTATCTTTTTTCGAGTTTTTAATTAATATCTCGTATAACTTTGGAAAACAGTGGACGTCGACCTTTTCCAGGAGCCAGAAAGGAACTGTAGAAAGTTTGCGGACGATAGCTACGGTAGTGACTAATTATTAGACCACAAGCGCACAGACTTTCTTCTTTATGTATATGGACTAGAGGAACGTTACGTCACAGAATAAGTATGTACAACTTTACGTTTTATGGAATCTTTCAGCCATCATAAGTCTCATGGATTTCATGTTGCATCCCTTAGATTTCAGAAAATTCCAGCATCAGAAATCCATTGGTTGGAGGTCAAGGGTTAGCGGTGGCACAAAATTTGCCAAGCTACGGGAGATGACACTATATTTTGAAATGTAGTACACGTCGCACTATCTGGTATGACTGAAAAATAATTAACCTTAGAACGTTGAAATTTTGCATATATGGACTGCTATAACATTTAGTTCTGCACCTTTTCAAACATACTTTTCGTAATGTTTCGCTTTACTAACTAGATGCAGCTTTATTATTCCATATATTTTAATACTAATATCAACAGGGGTAAAAACGGAAATGACCTAAAATATTTTTCTAAAAATTCGCTAAATTATTTATAAACGAAAACTAAAATTTTTTACATTATTCCTAAAAATATTACTTCATTAAAATTTTATAAATGACGAATTTAATTGTATTGTATATTTATAACTACCATTGCATATTTATAATTTTTTTAACATTTAATACAGGATTTATGTTCCATTTTATGTTTCCCCAGTTTTAATACAGTTTTGAAGTATGATAGTCTTTTTGCTAAGATAGCAGCATGAATCAGATAATACAAGTTTAATACATTTCTTGACAAATGTTTCTCTTGATTATGTAATACTAGAAAACCCGGCGGTCATACGAAATGACCGCTGTTCTAGATATTATAAATTGTAATTAAAATGATTTGTGCAAAGGTGTTTGCTAATTCAAACTGAATTATCCAGCGCGAGCGGCGAGGACGCCCCTTTGCTTACTGCCCCACAGGGTTTCTCCCTTCTACTTGCTTAATTGCTTAAGTAGAGTGCAATGAAGGAAACCACTGGCGGTACATTTCTGTCTTTGTTCAGTGGTTTCTTTCTGTCGAGAAAGCCGTTTTTGTGCAGGTTTAGCTCCTTTTCTCTCCTCTTCAGTGCTGTATTTTCTAGGAGGCATTCTTAAAAGAAATTACATTAAAACGTAGTTTTTATGTAAAACAGATGATTGCCGATGCAAACAAATGTTCACCTTCGCCCAGACACGCTCAATTTGCGTTCAGTTGTAAACCATTTCAAAAACAGATGATTGCTAATGCAAACAAATGTTCACGCTCCCCGTGACACGCTCAATTTGCGTTCACCTGAAAATTCAGTTTAAAATACAATGTCGGAATAAAATCGGGCAAAATTTTAAACTTTTTACGCGAAAGGATATTTTAGCACAAGAGTTTGAGTAAACTTACCTGATGAGATGTACTGCGCACAACTCGTTAGTTGGTTTCGTCTCCTTTAATGTCTGAATGTTTGCAAGTTTCTACGTAATTCATGTGTAAATATACTAGTTAAATGCATAATAAGCAACAATTGTATGAATTAAAAATATTTAAATATCATGATAATTTAATTAAAACAGTGATAACTATTGTGATAAAATTTATTTTATGATTTGAATGCCGTAGCAACTTCACCTCATTGGCTAGTACAGTTACGCAAGCAACCAATAAACTATCGGCGACAAACAGACACTTAAGCCGCATATAATAATGATGATGATAGCTATAATATCTTGTTATCTATAATGACCTATAATATCTTAGATTAAATCCCAAAGAAGTTTGAAAAGAAAAGTGTAACTACAAGACTTTAAATGCTCGGCATTTTACACTAAAATCCAAAAGGTTTCTGTTGTCTGCAAAAATGATAAATGATTCAGTATCTGAATCTGAAATTCCACTACAATTTTTGCTTACGTATAATTAAGGAGGAAACATAGAAGTGAAGTACTGAAATACTACGAAACAAAGCAAACATAATTAATTTACAGCCTTTAGCAAAGGAAATTCTTCAATGAACTAAAATCCTTCCGTATCCTATGCTTTTCTTGAAGTATCTGCATGAAGATATGCAATGCAGTTACTTAATAATGAGCGCTGTCGTATGACATCCGAGGATGTGTTTAAATGGAACATATCTGACACAGCTAGACGGAGAACAATAACGTACAATAACGGGTAATGCTAATGCGATAATTTTGTGACATCAACACGTATATATAACTTTATATTGCTGTCCTACTGAATTGCAGTTGCAACATTTATTTTCTGTTTGCTTTTGCCTAATTCTCAATTAAGAGAATTCAAATTTTTTAGGGCGGGCAACAATAACGTTATCATGACATAAAACATTACAGTAATGTTACTGAAACTTAACAAATATACAAATACTTTACTTTAAATATTTCCCCTTTATAAATCTTTAATATTTATTTAATGCTTATTTGACATTTTTTTGCAACATATCATTTAATGTTAACTGCTGATCAAAATCACGTGTATTACAGTAGCATCAAAATTATAATGTCTATTTTGCATTTGATAATGAAGTCTTTTTCTCGTTGAAAGTATTGCAAATTTAAGTGCGCTAATACTTTTAAGTTTGCATTAACGTTTTAGTATAAAGGTAGCTTTTTAGATTCGCTGCAGAATTCTTTAGAATCGTAACTGGGTCCTAACAAAATTGATTTCAGAAATTTAAAGATTTCATATATTTATGGCATATTTATGTGATATAAAATTTACAATACAAACAGTTCTTTTGAGTTCAACTGCTAGAAAACTAAAAATTATATTAAAAAATGATTTGAAGCAGTATCGTACATACAAATAGCGCTGTACTCAAAATGTTCTTTTGTACTATATTAGTACTACATGCATCAAAGTACACAATTTTGTTTAAATGTGTTTCTTATTTTAATAACTTGGAATTTCTTTTTAATCTTGATTAATACCACAGTAGTTTGCTCTTTTTAAGGTCGAAAATTAAGATAAAAATAAACCTTATTTGGAAAAAATTGCACTAGAACTGTTTTTCTCTATCACTCCATGAAATGTTACAAAATATTTTTTATGTCTAGTGAAAAAATAATGGTATTAAAGTAAGATGAATTAAATAATAATTACATCAATATCTGTGCCAATAATATCTTCCTGACTTAATTAAATTTCGTCTTTACAAATACCTAAAAAAATGACATCATCAGGTCGGCAAAATATGATATATATTGAGTCAACTGTTGCATAAAAGTAATCATAAATCTAACTACAAAACTGGTTAGGAGCTTCTAAGGAAACGAAAACTAAATGACTAGATCAGAATGTGATGCAGTAACTTTGTGGGTGTAAAATCTTAAATCCCTCGTCAAAGTTGATTTTTGAAATCCTCGAAAATATATTAATCCATTTCATACTATAAAGCTACTAAATGTTTTTCTTTCTTAGCAAGAAACCTGAAAAATCAGTTATATCCTCACTAAGGTCAGAACAGCGCGTCTTCTAGTTGCTAAGAAACCAAAATGACACTTGGATCACACGAGCGAGCACAGAGGAAAGTACTAGTTAATTATGTTCACCCACACGTAAGGATCGGCTGGAAAACGGCAGGAGACACAGTCTACCAAACCCAAGCGGAGAAGAATTATCATTTACCAGATTCCACTTCGAATGCCAATATACAGATATTAGCTTCTTTGATACCGAAACGTGAAAAATCAACTGCCCGCTGCTTCGAATTATCATTTACCAGATTCCACTTCGAATGCCAATATACAGATATTAGCTTCTTTGATACCGAAACGTGAAAAATCAACTGCCCGCTGCTCCGAATTCGAAATACTGATCTTCCAGTTGCTAGATTGATATGTTATAAGAGAATGTATGGAGAACGCATGGAGAATTCTTTACAGCATCAACAGAGTACTGAACTGAGAACACGAATGAGGCTGCGATGTTTGTTTGCTTGCATACAGTAAAAAGGCGATACAGCTGTACGTTTAAGTAGAAGGTTGCCAAGTCATTTCAGTGAACACCGACTTCGTTTCTTCAGTGAACACCGACTCAATCACGTAATACATCGGGCAAAGCGCAGAAACTTCTCGTCAACCAGCTTGTTCATCGAAGTTTGAATCCGAGTGTGTATCAGCTATCTCATCTTTTATGCTCTAATGTTTTTGCATCCTTTTCTCTTTGATGTGAAGCTTTTATTGCCATTGATATTTTCTTCTCACACTATATTGGTCTAGGTGATTTTTGCAGTGGAAGTCGTATTGAGTTTCTTGGCTGAATTTATGTTTTCGCAAGCCAAAAGAGAGACAGCATCAAAAAGGAAATAAAAATCTAACGAACATGGCCATTATTTCAGTAAGTCTTATGCAGTTCAAGAGAAGAAATACTATTCAATGAAGAATTATTAATGTCTTCTTCACACATTCAAATTTCATACATTATCAGAAATCTAGTTATCAAAACATTAATATTAGGAAACTGATTAAAGAATACCACAACGTTGATGAAAAGAAAAGCAAAAAACATGCTTTCGAACTAAATATCGGGACTTGTTCCGTCACACTAGATGAACACTAAAGAACTCATGTATTTGCTGTTTTGATTTGAGTTCGTTAAATCACTTTCATTCTAAGAATATTTATTTCCATTGTAAATCAATACGACAGTGCTTCACATGGGGAGAAAAAATTTAATACTACTATATATTTTTGCTGTCAAAAATGACATTATTTTCCTGGAGATCATACTATTAAAAAAGTCAATAAAGTAGGGAAATGCTAAAGAAAGTCTTCGCTTTGCTTTCAGCCTCCGCCCCCGTTTATAGTGTCTACATCGCTGCAGAGAACTTGAAACAGCTCTTATAACCTCCCACATGTGGCATAAATACAAACCAGTCGTCTGTAAAAAGTCGTCTATGAATAGATTTCTTGCAAACGTTAATCTTTTCTGCGCAGGTGTGGATCTACTACGGGGACATTGAACAATCAACTCCAGCAGCCCGAAGGAAAAAGGGAAGAATGGGGTCTTTTTCTCGTTAATGGCATTTGTAAGCCTTACACAGTCTCCAGACATCGATCAGCAGATTAAATTAGTTCAAAGAGCAATTAATATAAATGAATAACTCTTTTGAAGATTTTATTTCAGAAAATGGGCTCGTCATAGAGGAAGTTAACGCCATTTCATCATTATTAGAAGTAACGTGATATTCTTATTCAGTCACAATTATCTATTAATTCCAGTTCCCTTTCCATTATACTTTAAGAATGATTGATTATTTAAAGCTATTTTTACTGTGAATCTATATTTACTATGGAATAAAGGTTTATTATTACTTTAAAATAAAGTTCATAGGGTGATAAAATAAATAATCTCTTTTTTTCTTCTGTAGGGGGGAAACCTTCTAAGTTTTTCTATCTCGCAGGATAAGTTTCCATTTGTATTTTTTACTCAAAATACATCTACCTACTTCTATACTTATATTTCTACCTTCCCATGTATTTAGATATCAAATGTATATGTCTGTCTATTTAAGTATCTGCAACTTCCTTCATTATGTGCGTCTGTACCTTTATCTGTGGTTTTAGATATCTTATTTTACCAAAATTGTTTTTCTATATCTCTACGAATTATTATACCAGTATGTGTCTTTCTACCTATATGCAACTGTCTCTATTTATATCTATATACCTTTCTATCAATTATTCTAGCCATACGTATCAATTTACCTATATATATATATATAGGTATAACATAGAGACTGGTTTATACAGGTAAAT
>KK121669.1:76690-159137 GCA_000611955.2 Stegodyphus mimosarum | reverse complement strand
AGTCTGTCTCCGGCCTACTCAGCAATCATTCATGTATGCATTTTAATAAAATTTAGTTTCTTTTTTATTAATTAGTAAAAATTGAACTTGATTTACTTATGCTACTGAATTTAAATGATATTATAGATTAGTTCATAATTAGCATTAATTTGTTTACACAATTTCTGTTTAAATTATAATTTTTATCTTAAAATTACTATTTTAAATAATTACCTTTTACTATAATATATATAATATATATATATATATATAATATATATATCTTTCTATCAATTATTATACCTATATGTATCAGTCTATCTATATACACTGCAGAAAAAGTGACATTTCTGTATTTCCCTTTCAACCGCGCAAATTGACGAGTTACAAATTGCGTTTTCCATGTCTCGAAATTGCAACTTAGGATATATATTACATTTATACATAGCATTATTCTAACATAAGTATTCTGACACAAACTCGGACATTTTTTGAAATAACGTATTTCCATATTTCGATTAACAACATTCCATATTTCGATTCTATGACACAAATTGTGCCTAGATATTAAATTTTGTAATTTTTAATGAGAAATTTATGGAGAAATTTAAAAATTTATCTTCGTACATTTTTTCAGTTTGCGCCAAGAACAATTCACGTGGCGAACTTCTTAATTTATAGCAACCTATTTTCCTTTCCCTTTTACTTCCTTGTACGAAGAAAAAAGGAAATATTTTAATTATAGACGAGCAGAAAAAAAAATCATCCTTCTTTCTTTCAAATAATTTTAACAAAGTCCATGAAATACATTCGCCGTTATTATCGTTTATAACAAATATGCCAAATTTCGAAACGGGCCAGTATGTAAATTCAAGTATATCTTAGTGAATTTTCTATAGAAAATTCTAAGTTTTCGCAGATATACTTAGACATACATCTACTTTATGATGATGGTAAAAGTTTCATAGGTTATAATTCAAAATGTTTTTTGAAACATTTATAATAATTATTTTAAAATACAAATTTTAAAAACAAATCATAAAAATGGGCGAATTTTATTTGGAATGAACTAAATTTCGAAATGTAAAAGGAAGAATAAAAAACGTTTAATAGAAAAAGAGATATTAATAAATGTATACCAAATTCAAATAACATTGAGAAGCTAAAATGTTTAGAGATAACTTTTTAAAAACTACTCGTGCAATTTCTAAGGAACTTGTCAAATTTTTGTCAATCGGTCCAGTAGAACGGGAGATTTAGAACTGTCCCATATTTTTTCCCCTCAGTGTGCGTTAATCTCTATGTTATACCTTTATTGTACTAGCCGCTTAGTAAAATCACTTCCGTTCCAAAATATTTGATCTTATTATACGACTGAATTTCATAAACGGCGATTTGTGCATTAAAAATTATGGTATCAGTTTTGAAATTTTCAAATAAAATAATAACTGACAACTAATTCATTAAATAATTCTAAAAGAATAATTAAACATTTTTGAATTATTTTGAATTTTTGTTATTTTTGAATGTATTTCAAATTTTTTTATACAAATATTTGCATAATTGCATTCTTGATGAATTTTATCTTTTACGAACACCTATTCTGTCTGCAGTTGCTTCATGTAATACAACCACAGCTTTTCAACTGTATTCTCAATTTTGTAGAATTGTTGAAAGCTTTTTTGATCGTCATATTTCAGTTGAAAACTTTTCCTCAGAATTTTACTTTTCGATTGATGAATGGCATGTCATCGTTTTTTCCTTCATCACTTTCTCAATCAGTTTCTGAAAACAGTTTTTCATACATAGCCAGTTTTTATACACATTATCGCAATACTTTTGTGAATTAAAACACAGTCTAAGATTGAAACGTCATAACTTCCCTCACTGATGTCTGAGTATTCGCTATAGTTCATGATTCCTTTATAGATTCTCTTCTACAATAGTCACATTTCTTTAAAAAGCTTTAACTGATTTTAAGAGATTAACACCTTGCATTGACTATAATATGTGTGACTTCTAGCAGAGGTATCGACTTAGTTTTCTCTTTCTATGTGCTTGCATGTGCTGTGCAGTTCTCTAATACAGTAAGCCATTTTTTCATTTTTCAATTCACTTTGGCCTTTAAAAGGGGTCAGTAAAAATAAAGTGTCCTCAATGTCCTAGTTGAAATGTAACAGCTCTATGTTTGGGAATAGAACAGCTTATACTTTGGATATTTGTCACACATTCACAAACAAACATCCAAACTTGTATGACAAGTGATTTAAGTTACATAACTTAGACATGCACCACATTTACCTCTAGTTGACGGTTCTCCAACTGTACACAAATTTTATTAATCAATATACCGAAGTAAACTTCGGCTGTTTATTCATTGAAGAAAAATGGTCCTAAAATCTTGTTATGCAGCATTCCACACCAAAGATTCCCTTTCGAGCTATCCCTCTCTCAGCTTTTTATAGCATGGGGGTTTGTGGATTCCCAGATCCTCACACATGTGCATATTAAATTAAAACAAGAAACCTTTGATTTAAGTATAATAACACCACAAACATTTATAGCACTACATCTTATATTAGGCTTGAAATAATAGGCTAAATTTGTTCAAGGACTTCAAGAACACCCTATAATATTTGTCCTCCATTACTTCTTACTGCTATGGCAAGTTAGAAATAAATTCTTGGTTCCTTTCAAACATCGAGGTTTTCTGCTTTTGTCCATAACCAGCCATATCCTTTTGGTTGTTAGCTTCATATTATAAGTTCATAACACAGCGACTTTTTCTTTCAATTTCCTAAACTAACTGTTGTTTTACTTTTAAATATAAATCTGTGTTCTGGTCATGTTCGTTAATACAATCCAGTTTCATCTGTGCTGTAAGTTTTGTGAGGCTTGTATTCACTCAGCAGATCTTTTATCCGGTTATCAGCTAAGAGATAATCGGCTTCTTCTCATCATACAGTTTCTTGTGAACAATGCCGGATTTCTCTTTCTCCATCTTGTTAGCCATATGTCAGTTGACATAAAATTCTTTCTTAGGATTTAGCGAATTAGGGAAAAAAGCCGTAGGAATAGAAATATTTTTAAACTTTATACCTTGAAACTGTTCTAGAAAAGCAGTTTCGACATCTCTTGATTTTCTCTTTTTTTACAGCTTCCTTGAGACATTTCCATTTATTTTTAGTTTATCAATTATATCTTTTCATTTAAGCAAATTGCACAGTGCTGTTCAGTAAATAAGTGGAACATTTTTGGGGTAGAAAGCTGCAATTGTCAAGACCATCAAGTTCTTTTAATTATTTATTCTTTCTTTTTCTGGCTTAATATTTTAGCATAGGCATTTTCGACATGTTACAGATTAAGAACACAACAGATTAAAAGAATGCTTCGTTAAGTAATTCATACAACTTACGTTTCTATCCAGCACAGATTACATTTTATCTATCAAGTCTATCTGCGGCTTCATGACTGCAAGCATGACCAGTCCTTCCCTTGCTTTTCCTTCAGTCTAGAGTTACCACTGCTTTTCCAATCAAAAACTCTTAATGTGGGGTAATGCTTGGAATCATATCAGGAATTTTTATACCTCTCTGTAGACATAATATATCTATCTCAAACGGAAGATAACGATTTATCAAGCCTTAGAAGATGAGAATGAGGTACAGAAGTTTAACCTCCACCTCCTATCAGCTAATATTTGAGAAGAAACATTAAGTCATTTACAGTGATTCTACTCTAGAGGATTATTTTTGTTAATTAAGAAATGTTACCACTTTGGAATCCAATGCGGACTAAGACCTCTAAAAACAGCGGCTCAGAAGTACTGGGGTCGGAGGGTAAGAAAGTTCCGGTCAAACCCACTTTTATTGAAGTATTACATACCTGAACTGTAAAGCCACTGTCCACAATACGTTTAATTAAAGAATTGCAAAAACCTTTGATAGTTAGAAGTAGGATATTCTGGCGCTGATGAATTATTCTTTACCAATCTGAGAATAAGCGGAGGAAATGAGTTTGATAAACGGCGTTTTTTTAATTGATTAGTATATATTTGAACGTAATAAGCGATTGAGTTTACTAACCATTGAGTTTAATAAGTGGAGGGTACTGTATATCTTTCTTTCAGTTATTATACTTATATCTATCAGTTTACTTACGTATACCAGTCTCTATGTTGTACCTATATAACTTTCTATTAACTATTATAACTGCACTATATAGCTCTCTCTCTATGTCTCTCTCTCTCTCTGTATATATATATATATATATTATATATACTTATACCTGTCTTTACGTTATGCATATTTATACGTTTTTCTATGCATATAACTGATGGAAAATGAAATCTCAGTATCAAGAAGGAGAAGTGCTAGTTTAAAGATATTTGGGAGGCCTCTCTGCTCATCTGAAAGATAATGCCTATTCAAATTTTGCGCTAGACGAATATGTGTGGTACTGCTATGAAAATGAAAATTCCGTTAGCTTTAAAAATGTAGTGTAAACTTCATATGCTTCATTTATCTTCCGAAATGTACATTGTTAATGATGTTTGAGTATACTTAAGTTTGAAAGAGGTCGTGTAATAGACTACGAAAAGGTGGCTTTTTTCCTCCAAATTCAGAAACTTGATCTGGTTTTTTAGTTCATGTGATTATGACAAAGCCCTAAGGGTTATCCGCCTAAGAGAAGGCATGCCTTCGTGGAAGATTTTCTCTAAGAGAAACTGGCTCTTATATACGTTTACACATGGAAAAAAACTACAAAAGCCCCAGACAGCCAGCCCGTTCGCGGAATTCGAACCTCGGATCGAAATACCAATGTTCAGCGGCTTTACCGCTCTGCCGTTAAGGGGGCCTGCAGAAAGATTTGAAAAGGATGTATCCACTCAGCATGCATTATGGCATCAGAGGTCAAGGTATCGTCTCAAGACGTCAATAACAAAGACCTGTGACAAATTGATTACTTCAGGGACAACGTTTAGCCAGACGGTCTATATCGTCCATACCATTAACTCCAAATTACCGCCAATTGCGACCTCAGAAGTTGAATTTCGGTGGCAGAGCCAGTGCTAGCTAAATGATGGTTAGAAGGACGCTAGGTAAGCGCTTGGAACAGAGCTCTCTGTGAAGTAGACACGCTTGAAAACAGGATTTACGGCCTCGGAAGAGATTTCAGAAGCCGTAATGTGATAACAATTGCAAGAAATCCCAGCAAACTCTCCATATACGCTACAAAAAAGTGTCCATGCTTTTTACCTGACACAGAAACTCCTTGTGATATATCTTTAGATGTAGCTGGTCCTTTTGCACTGCAAAATTCATGAAAATTATTTCTAAGAATCTCTACATGCTTCTTATCCAAGAATTTCAGCTTTAACGAAAGACATAATAACTCAATATTTTTGGATTAATATGAAACAAAGGATTAAAATCTAGACAAAAGGCTACATTTCTCTCTAGCGTTTTAAATTTCTTATAATACTATTGAGGCATAATGATACTGAGCAAGAGGTGCAGTTGCTCTTCCAACATGCGCATTTTGGACACATCTATAAAGATTCAATAGGGCTATTATTCACCTCAAAGCTATTATTCAACAGTTTCAGACCGTTTATAAGATGACCAGAAGTTGTATCGATAACAAATATAACTGCCGAAATTGAGTTCAAGGCGTTGCTGAGCGGATCGATTTAAAGTTCTGGTTTTCCCCAAAATAGATCAATGTTCTCTGCTCAGATTCAAGCTGTTTCAACGACTTGTGGGATTCATTGGTATAAATCGCATTAGAACCGGAACTTATCATTCTATTTCTAATGAAATTAATCACTATTTTCACTGACATTTCAAAAGCTTCTTCGAGGCTTGTGAGAATTCTCCAAATGGGCAGAAGCTTTCCTTCAGTTTTTCTCAGTAATAGTTCAGCACTTAAAGCTGAGATTCAAGCATCATGCTCAGAATTAGCTTATGGCATCGGTCTAAGATTACCATCTGATTTATTTTCAATTGAAATTTAATAATAAATAGCACGAACACCTTGGTGGAAGCTTCGAAATTTTTAGAATGTGCTGTATCTTGCTAATCCTGCGCATAACAATTCTTGAGGCAGCCACGCTTAAAAAACTTTTTCGATTAAGTAACGTTGCAATTTTTGTATGCTTTCTTTCTCCTGTATTCTAATTTTTGACATATTTTATCGAAAAACTGCAATATTTTTTACCTGAATCCCAATTATAAAAGATGCGTTTATTGTTATCTTGGAATATATATTAGTTGTGATAGAAAGAATTGCAACATTTTGTTAATTACTGAAATACTGGTGCCGTACCAAAATAAAAAACTCTTTAAAATCTGACTCTCTTAACGGATATAGGATTCTAAAAACAATTAATTTCCTTCCAATGCTTCTACAGTAAAGTAAATTAAAGTGTTATATTCTTCTTTATTAACTTGTATTAAAATCACAGTGATGTATTTTCAGTAATATTGAAATTGCAAAGTCAATTCAATGCAAGAATAATATATGTTTACGAAAATATGTAATGCCGAGAATGATCAAAATATTATGAAAGATATTTTACTTATATTTATAGATGATTATGTTTGTGGCCTAATAAACCTCAAATGGGCAAAAGACAAACCTTGACTTATACACGTAAATAGTGTCAAAAAATGTCAATATCTTCACATATAAAATGAACATATATTCAAGAGCCTTAATACTGTAGTAGAAACTTAGATCCATATTAAATCACATAGAAATCTAGGTAATCGCAAGTCCCATGATTAAATTTTTAGAGTTCTTCGTAAAAAAACAGGACACGGAAGGAAGAAAAAAATTTTGCAATATCGCAAAAGTCATTCATTATTTTTTTTTTTTTGAATTACACGTAGAATTTTATAGAACCTGGTAGGAATGAAAAATGTACAGATATTTTTTTGACTAAAGTCACCACTTAGTCAACCTGGCTTCTCGAAGTAAATATGGCTCAAATAACTTGCCTCCTGTATTGAATCCGGAATTTACGAAATATTCTTCGTCCTAGCAAAGTGTTTGAAGTTGACTTCAGGCTTTATAATGAAGAAATATTGAAAAAATTCACATGCTAATCAAAACAATAATTACATGAAGAAGCACGAAAACATGCTATTCAAAAATGTCATGTCGAATCAGCGAGAGAAAATATCCAAATATCTCTTGCCGAATCAGTGACGTATATGCCGCGATTTTGCAAATTTCACAATGTGTCCGGTTCAGAAAAAAAATGTTGCCTTAAAGGCACTTCACGCAAAAATACTTCAAGGAAGATTCCCAAAGGAGAAAATTTTAATAGACGTGGAAAGAGGGGAGACCATTTCCTCTTAGGTTTGAAAGATCGAATCAGAGTTCGAAATGATCGGAATATGAGATGAAAATCATAATGCAGACATATAAAAATTGATACAAAAAATACAAACAAATTAAATAGAAACATAAAAATAGCTATATATAGTAGATACTAATACAGCAGCGCATGTGTAGAATTTACGTTGGGAAATTTAAATCAGGTAGATGGTATTCACTATAAGGACGTGAGTCAGAGAAAGCAAGCCGAAAAAATTCCTATATAAAATCATTAAAACATATTCATTGAATTCCTTAGTGCCAATACCTCAAGATGCTAGAAAAGAAGAACTGACATATAATGCATCAGTCACCAGCTCACAAAAGTATATCGATTCAAATTCAACATAATAAATCTGACAAAACAAGCTAAAGCTTTCACTAACGTTACATTATATTTTTTAAGTTTATAGACACCAGGCGTTAAAATGAAAACCTCGATAACTTCTAAGTATTTAGTTCCTGTTGCTAAGATTCACTAGCTTTGGCTCCATTATTCATAAAAGAGCCGCCCAGATGATATAATGGTTAGGGAACCTTGACTGCGATACCAAAAGGCCCGCGTTCGAATCCCGTGGAAGACATGAATGTAAATTTGTCTGCCCTTTCATAGGAGGTAGCGGTAGCCACCTGTTAGGTGCCTCCACAATAGAATGACCACCACTTCTGACTTTATTAATGACCAATATCATTATAGGCAAGTGCCCGCCATTAGAAAAATAATTATTCATAAAAATATCACCTAAAAGAATTAACAATAAAACACATTCATTAATTTCTAGGTTAATATGATTACTTAAATAGCTAACCAGTCTACCCTTAGCAGTCATATTTTTCCTTGCATAACTCATATAAAAATAGATTACAATTGAAGCGTATATGAATGATTAATTAAAACTACCGTATGATATTCCTTTTTCTTTGTACTTAAATCTATAATTTCTGCTCTTTTGCTTAATAAAACTTACATACATAATAATAGCCCTTAAAGTATTCTTTCAATTATTTTTGATTCTCCCAGTTCATGGCATAAAATTAAAATTACAACAGTTACACATAATGCTCGTACTTAGCTTCCAAACATGCAGTAATTTATTAATTCCTTAATGTAAATATTTTTAAATCATTAAAAACCGGACACCTTATGCTCAAAACAAGCACATATTTTCTTCAATTATTAATTAATTATTTGCTATCCAACTTGTAACATTTAAGCACTGGAAATATTATTTTGGCTTAATGTTTAACCTATAAAAATCTTTTTGTACTTTACAAAACCTATTAATTGTAAATTTTAATATTCTTGCCATTTCGTACTTATTATCTCACTGAGGGATTCCAACATGTGTGCCTCTGTCACATGTTCATGGTTTGAAAAAAGGGCTTGAGATGAATAGGGCTCATAAATGTTTTGTTGCATTCAGAATTTCTTGGCTTGAGTGCAGCACCATGAAGAATATGGCATATAACTGTTATACTGCACTTAATATTTCAGAGTCTTGATTCTACTACATCAACTGCTGATCCTTCATAAGATTCGATTGGCTCGGATACGAACTGCGGATTATAAAGTTCCTTCTTGGAGAACTATAGATTAGGCGAAGATCACACTTTTTCTTCTCATTCGGTCGGAGATAAAGGGCCAACGCTAGTTATGATGACAATAGCACGATAAGATGAGATCCTCGATAGTGCACAAGGGTTTTAATGATATATATTTCAGTGAGATTCTCTCTGTCCCCAAAACAGCTTGTGAGACAGACATAAGACCTTCTTAGACGACAAGCTGACTCGCAGGCCCTGCAAAGCCCATGCTCTTAATCTCTCTTTTTTCAGAATCAAAAACTCAGGCCTCAGTTTACAATCTCCTTTCCAGAAATTCTTGAAGAAAACTTGGTTGAACTGTCCTCAGTAAACAAATTAATTACTTAATTGAAATTTTTCAGTCAAGAACTTAAAAGGTATTTCCTCCCTTCTTCCAGCATGCCTTAGCGGTGTAAGGGTTAGCACACTCAGTAAGTATTCGAGAGGTCCAGTTTCGAGTTCTGGCGAGGACATTGCTCGTTTTTTATGTCTCTTGCTTCAAAAAAATCCTATGTCTTCCCTGAACAATGTCTACATTCAGTGGCACCTGAACTAAAAGATGGTGGATGATGATACTTCACCACCAGGATTTGGTGACTGAGTCCCCTAATCCTCAGTCGCCCTTTAAAAGGGAGAGTATATTTTATCCCTTCTTTCTGCATACCTTCGTGGTGTAACGGTTAGAACACTCGGCGCGTACTCGAGAGGTCGAGGTTCGAGTCCCGGCGAGGGCATTGCTCATTTTTCACGTCTCCTGCTTCAACAAATCCTAATGACTCTACAAGCTCAATATTTAATCCTCCCTTTTAACCAACCAAACATGAGATCATAAAACTATTGACTCCCCTGCAACAGAGAAAGAACTCAAGAAGTGAGAAGAAATTGAAAATGTCTTCTTAGCTTTCAAAACTAAGCATTTTTAAATAAGAAGAACTTGAAGCCCTATAAGTTCTTTACTCGCCAAATTTTTTTTGCCCACTCCTGTAGTAATCCTTTACACGTTGCACTTCTGTTCTGACCACGCAATGAACGCTTAACTACCTTTCAGAAAAAGGCTAGGCACGAACCCCCAATTTTAATTATCTAAAGAAGGGAAAAACCTTTTTCTCAAGTTCTGTTAAATTGAGTATGGTTTAGACGTTTTGTGTAACTCCTTCTCCATATTCACTAGACATTGCACTCTCGTATTTTCATCTCTTGAGGTCACTTCCCATTTCTCTCATTGGCCTGGAGTTCACGCTGAATACTGTCAAACAGCACGCCGATAACTTCTTTATGGAAAAAGTCTAATAATGTTTTAAGAAACAAATTTCTGACTTCTTTAGAGATGGTCAAAATGTAGTAAAATGGTACTTAAGGGATGCAATGAAAATTTCTTCTGTTTCTATCTTGCCTCGTTTGCATTTATCATCAAAACATCAAAACACCTCAGACTGTTTCGGAAGATCTGACAAACCATGAATATAAATACTCAAAAAACGTGTGTCTGAGATTTCAGAGTATTTCATTCTGTGCTAAGATATACCATTTCTACTTCTGTTTCTTGTATTTATAAAATTATATATAATGTTGTTGTGACAATAATGTAGGAAAAAAATCTTTTCTTTATATTTTAAAAGCAAAACTACTACTTATTACAATGCAAGTTGAATTAGGGAATTTCACTGCTTAGCTACATGTGCATGCAACTGCAATGTTTGAATTTAATTGTCAAATATCCTCGCATAATCTTTACAAAAATAATGTGTTAAAAGACATCATCTGAAACAACATCACCCTGTTTTAAGACAATCGGATTCAAAGTATTGTTTGACTGCCCAATCAGTGCAAGGCTGAATTGTGAGCAAAGGAATTCTGGTAGAGAAGTTTAGGTTTCTTTGTTTACGATTACAGATATCTTTCTTTCCATAAAAACCTTATTTCCAGGTCTCTCATTCTCTGGCCCCATTGCTATCTGCCAAAATAGGTAGCCCTTCGAGTATCCAAATGGTTAAGATCGCTGAATACTGGCAGCTCCAATCCACTGGCAGCTGTTTCTGTTTGGTGGGTTTCCGTGGTTCTTCTCATGTGTAACAGGAACAAAATCCAGTTGTCTACAAAACGTTCTTTATGAAGGCACTCCTTCTGCTAAGTAGATAGCCCTGTTGTGATTTGCCATATTCAAATGACTAACCTAACTTAACTATAATCCAATGTTTACAGGCAGTTCAAGCTATCCAAAACGGGATAACGACCAGTCAGTTGTGCGTGAATTAATGGCCAACTTATCAATGTTTCCAGAAGAGTCTGTGTTCAGACGCCAGATGGTATTTAGAAGGTGAGTATAATAAATTTACACAGTTCAAATAAACTTTCCTTGCGAGCATTTTCCATTAATTTTTTAACACAGTTGTCATTAAATAAGAATGCGACAATTAATAAATATCTTCTTTTTTCGAAGTTAGTTTCAGTAAACAAGAAACTAGATATTTTAAAAGAGAACAATGTAATCTATTTTCTGTCAAACAGACACCTTTTTTATTGAATTTATAGGCAATGTAATGTCAGCTTTTGATTTTCATCAAGTTAACTGCTATCGCTAAGATGAGCTATTATAAATCATTGGTTAAAGAGTGTAAATCTTTTTTTAATTTTATTTGTTTCCTAAATAGACGAAAAGCGCATTCTTTATGCATTAAGTATTTTCTAATCCTAGTCGCAGCAACAACAAAAAGGAAATTCTCTAATGTTAGGTACCTAGTTCATGCAACATCGAATAAACTTTCATGAATCTTTCGATGAATATCTTTTAAAGACACAATTTCCAAGCCTCAGAAATTCTTTCCATCCCATGATTTGCTTTCGTAGTGCTATCAGGAATTGAAAGTAACATTAAATTAATTAAGTTCTCAGAGACTGTCAGTTTCCTCGACCAACGGAAAAAGAGATTATTTTTTAAGATAATTGTCTTTAATTTAAATTGCATGTAATATAGACCTTGGATTACATCTTTCACTTGTGAAAAGTAAACTAAATGTACATTTTAAAGGAATTGGAATTGGTGATGCAATTAAAACTTAAAGGGGAAAATGCTCGAGATAAAAATTACGTGTAGACAGCTGGTATTTCAACTTTATCGTGCATCATTAAAAATTTTTAAATTTCAACTTAGATTTTTAATGTTTATGTATAGATAACTGAGGCTACTTCAGGTCAGGTATTTTCAATTTCAAGTTCTTTTTAACACAAATATTTACCTCTTGTAAAGTTTTAAGCAACATTCAAACAGAATGATATAACTTTCAGATTAATCCCCTTTGGTTTACATGCGCGGGGTTCTATAAGCACATGGTAACAAGAAGACGGGGCATGTATTAATTTATAATTAGGCAATAAACTATCTCAGTTCTAAAGAGTCTACTTTTGGCTTAATTTTAAATTTTGTATTGGCGTCTTTCTCTTCCAGTTTCATGTAGTAACTGTATGTAAATATTAATAAGGACATTTTCTTTTTCATCACTGTTAAAAATTCTCCTGATTATACCAACCTATGCATAAGATTTTGAAAACGAGATATTACGTCAAATGCTTTCTCAAAGAAAATAAGGCATATGCTCTCCTCTAACGGAAAAAGTATGATATAAACACCACGTGACTTCCTTGTACGGCCTATTAAATTATAGACATTTTTGCTGCATCTCATTTCAACTTATTTCCTCTAATTTTATTAGAGATATATTTCTCATTCAACTAAGTCAGTTCTCACTTCGTAGCAAGGAAAAATACATAAAAATTCAAAATATCTTCATGAAAAATCGAAAAGCATAGAAAAATAAAAAACTCGTAACTACAGTTAAAACAATTTTTAAAAACTTTTTACAATGAAAATTAGAGTTTCTACACAAAGCAAGCAATTCGGTCGGCGAGAAAGGAGGCAGATGTTTTGGTTCACAAAACTGAAAAGTTTACGTTTGGTCCCACTCAGCGGAAAAAAACTGAAGGTGCATAAACTGACTTAATTCAGTATTCTGCTAAGCTTCAAATGTAAACAAAGGGCTGCTCCGTTAGGCTTAGTCACACATAAAACACTTTTAAATTGTTGATAATTCTACAACTATTGCATGTAGATTAATTAAAGACTTAAAAAACTTACCCGGAACATACGAACAACATAATTCAATCACTTTCAAAGCAAACATTGCACAATTTAAAAAAAAAAAAAACAAGAATAAAAAAGTGAGCTGACCGCTTTCCCCAACAAAGTGGATATATATATATATTATATATACTTTTGGTGCTGCTGATTGCAGCCAAAAAGAAAGGTGCACAACTGCATGTTATAGCAGTTCCATATACAAAATGTCAACGTTCTGAGGTTACCCGTTTTTGAATTATGCGAAATACATACCTACGTACGTACAGACATTACGAAAAACATCTCTTCTTAATCCATTGTAGATCCATTTCACAATCCGTTTGGGGGGAAAGAGACCTTTATTCTGTCCGTACATGCAGATGTCACGCGAAAATATTGGTCAGATGAATTCGAGAACCGTCAAAACGGATATTTACTCTGAAATAATGATAACCAAAATTTTTCGCGATTACAATACCTCCCTTACTTCGTACAAGGAAGTAAAAACTACTTCTTAATTTCTTTCCATGTTTAAAAGATCCATTAGGCCCTGCTGAATTAAGCAAACATTCCACTAAAGCAACAGATGTGAGCTTCTGGGGCTCTTAAAGGAGCTAGTACTCCGCACCTGTCTAATATATGACACTGAATGACGTGTTCAATGTGATGAAGGTTAGGAGTTCATGGTAGACAAAACATTTAGATAATATCCTCGTTTGAAAATAATCAGGTTTTGCAGCTCGATGAGGTCCAGCATTTTCATCCATGAGCAAAATATTGTGACCTACTGCACCTGTAAACAGCCTTATTTGAAAGAAGTGGAACCTTATTTGTGCATCGTTAACGAATCTCTACCAGAGATATGTTCACGTGGTTTTTTTCTTGCGACTACTTCCCAAATAAGTATATTTATACCATGAAAAATAGTGTCTGTCAAGGGCGTTACTGTTAAAACTTCTAGACTCTTTCGCGCATAGTACATGGGCTTACCTTATCTTAGTTTCATTACCAATGAAGAAAACGGTAACTGAAAAGGCTTCTCTTGGGAGATAATAGAACGCTCCCTCTTCTTCCCCCAACACCTGTCTTTAGCAGGTCAGCCATTTGACGCCGCGCTTTCCAGTATAGCTGTGCCCATCTTTCCATTGTTTCTTCTCGGGTTTCAACATTCAGGGCGTTGTATGTGGCGAGGTGATCAGCATTCCTTCTACCGAGTAACATAGGGGATATACGGTGGAGCTGACCATCTCCATGGACCTGACAATGCTGATTTTGTGGACATGGCTCTGGAGGTAGTCATAGCCTATGGTCAGCATTTAACCAGCACCAGCTGTTCTCCACGCATCGTCCATGATGGAGATGTCGAAAGCGGAATGAAACGCAATAGAATTCTTGTATAAAAGGTCATATCCATGAAGCATTTGATGAATAGTAAGTCTTCTTATTTTATTATGACTGACTGTTGAGGGTTCTAAAGCCGGTTGCCTAGAATTACGTAATAGTTTCGTCGTACCAAGAATGGCAACAGAATTCAGATATTACTTTGGTGAATACGCATTTCACTTTATATTAAATCAAAATAGATGCGTGACATCGGAATGTTTATTCCATGATTTCATGCGTCGTTGTATATTGCGTGTAAGTATCTGAATATAAAATCCGTATTTTATGCATAAATATGAGGACAGAAGTAGATATTTCTTATTCGTAATATGTACTTAACAGAAACATTAACTTCTAAAGTTTGTTTTTAACTAATACGTTCTATATTTTTGCTGTTTCGTTTCCTTCCATCAAAAATTATAAATTAGAGAAGCTTTAATTAAAGAAGATTGGAATTGGCCGTCAGTTAAAATTTGTCTCAACTGATGGTGATAAAAAATATGTCTGGAAAGGGGAAAGATTTACTTAATAAAAATTTGAAAACTTCTCAAAAGCTAAATCTTTAAAACTTCTGAAAAAAATTCATTATACGTAGGTCACTGTGAATGTTTTTAGACACGCGCAGACTATGAGTGGCAGAAACAAGTTAACGGTTATATTTGAAAATATAAACTATTCTAGCCTAACAGACTGTTTTTATTGGCCAATCACAAGTAGTTTGGCGTAAAATAAATTTTAGGCAGAAAGAAAAATGGATTTGACGCAAGAACATTATCACACTGTGATTTCTATGAATTTAAACTGCAATTAAATACAGAAGAATGCTTTAAACGTCTACAATTAGCATTTGGAAATAAAGGTCCGGATAATGTGTTTGATGTATCAAAAAATATTAATCCATGATAATCGCTGCACCTACCAAATGATACAAAAGGATCTTAGCATTGGATTCCCCACCATACATAAAATTATTCATGAAGAATTGTATAAGAAAAATCTAATTTTTCGTTGCCTTCCCCATCATTTAACTGAGTACCAAAAAGAGGAGTGTGTCAAAATCACTAAAGGAACCCTTAAATTACTTAAAGACTGTAGCCACCGCAACATTTCTAAAACTTTTATTGGTAATGAAGTTCCAACGCGTCAAGAAAGTAAAGTATGTGTCTTTGAATGTGATTCCACGCCTACAGTGGTGAAAATAAAAATGTACCAATGTAACGTGAAAAGTAATGCATATCCTTTTCTTCACAAGCACGTGAAAGGTAATGATTACCCTTTTCTTCGCAAGTGCAGGGCTGGTCAATGCCATCAAGCTGGAAGGACAGAAGGCAGTCACAGCTAACTGGTACACCACTAAGTGTCTTCCAGAACTTTTTCAAGAAGTGAATGTTAGAGGACTTGGGCTTCACCATGACAATGTATCTTCTCGTTAAACAAGATCAACAGTAGAGTTTCTTGACTAAAAACACATCAAAGTGATAGAATATTCACACTATTCATCCGATCTAGCTATTTGCAACTCTTGGCTATTTTTCAATCTAAAAATGAACTTACAAGACGTCGTTTACATTCCGAAAGTGAGACTGATGAGACTATAAATACATTTTTTCATCGTTTCCAAGAAATGAATACCTTCAGGCTTTTAATCTCTGGAAAATTTTGCCTACCGAAGTGCATTGATGCTCGAAAGTACTACTTTGAACACTCCTAAAACTTCGTCCGTATAACTTCAGAAATCTATGTGTATCTCAAATGTTTTAGAGTGACCTTCGTATTGTTCACCAGCAGGCTCTTTAGGGGAAACATTTCAATCTGTTATTTGTTACTGAACTTGTGGTGTCAAATATTAACTTTTTATGGCTATTGTTATTTAATCATCGTCAGCTTCACCTTTTTTTATTACAGATTAAATCCAAATATCCTGGTTTGCGCTACCATAAAGCAGTCCAATGGCTCCTCAATAGAAGAGTCTCATTGACATATTTTTAACTTTTATTTCTCATGGCGTGCACTTGTCATCATAGGCATTGGATACTACTAACGCCGGAAACGGTAGTCAGTTTCGGAAACGGTAGTCACTTTATTATTGGACGTACATAATAATTGGTCACCGTTGCAGCCTATTTGAAGGAGCAAACAGTTTACATCCATGTCTTCTCCGGAATTCCTTGGCAGTAAGCGTCACTAACCACTTTCCGGTCTGGGCTGTATTTTTTTAACTTTATAATACAAATTTTCTAAATGAGAAAAATTGCTTATAATCCCTATTACCGAATAACGAATTGCTATGAAAATTAGCATTTGCAAAAAATATCACGGGATATATTAATGAATTTAATTTAAAGTTGCAGAAATAAGCAGCGCTCATATGAGAAACGGATTTTATTGTAAAGTCATATCGCCTAAAATTTGCCTTGCTTCGAACGCATATCAATTTAAAAAAAAATTGAACTATGTTCACTGCTGTAAAGTACTTCAAGAATAAGAGAAATCCAGATCTTCCCCCTCCAAAAAAAAACAATTCGCGGCAGGTATATTTTCTGAACTTCAAACTATAGCAAAATAGCTTTCAATAGATTTTGATTGTATGTGTAAAAGACATTTCCATATTTAAAAATCCCTTTGAGTACACAACCGAAAATTCCGTCAAACCTTCAGCTGGAAGTGATTAATCTTCAAATTTGCTGAAAACAATATTCAAAGAATTATAACTAATTCAATTTTACAAATATCTTTCGGAAAACAAATATCGTCTATTAAAATTATATGTAGGGAGACTGAGAGTACTTACCAATGTTTTTGAAAATGAAATTTGTAAAATCCGAATACAGATCATTATTACAGACGATCATTTGCAAGCAACTTTAATTATAGGAAGTAATAACTAAGAATTCCAGTATCATGAAATTTTATGTCAGAAAAAACAATTACATTAGCATTAGTACAAAATTTACCTTGCTCTATGATTCGTTTATTAATGAATGGAAGTATTTTATTCCCTTTTTAATATATGTCAGCAAAAGCGCATCGATATTACGTATAATATCATTTCTTAATAAAACCAATTTTGAACTTTGTTTGCTGTTGTGGTTATTATTGCTCTATGTGTAGAGTTACACATGTAAATAAATATCTTAATACCTGACCTGCACAGCCTAATTTTTTTCTCAATCTTGTCATTTCCATAAGAGTTTCGTCTATCCCTGCTTTAGATGATAATAATACGTATAATGCCTAATTATAGCAGCCAACTTTATATGACATCTGCTTTGCTAGAAAATGTTCTTTGAAAAAGATATTCTATTCTGTATGCATTCAGAGAAAAAGAAATGGGACGATCTTAAAATATGGGCAAGTTAGAAATATTTCTAAGCATTTTCTGATATTTTGTTACTCAAGCTGTTGCATCATTTATGACGATTTGAAACCAATCGAATGCAACATTTCTTCGACTCAGAAAGTAATGGCTTTTTGAAAATAGCGAAGAGTTCAGATGCTTTAAAAATATGTATGTACAGAAAAAATTTTGTCTTGCGTGATTTTCTTTGGAATTTCAATAATTTCTCATGTTTTACATCAGAAAAAGTTTTAGAGTACATTTTACTCAAGAAAATTATGAATATAAATTCTCCTACTGTAAATACGAATCTCAGGAATAAAAACGTAATCTAATATTTAGTATGTTTGGTTTCGATTTTTTATACTATATGTCGAATCATAAAACGAAATACATTTTTCAGCCTAAATTTCTAATGAATTGAAGCGTTCTGTAGTTGACATGAATGAACAGTTCCAAAAGAAATGAAAATTGTTTGCATTCAGCACTTCCTTTAATTCCCTTTAATATATTTTTACGTTCCACTTAAAAATAAATTCCATTTGATTATGTTTCAGAACGTTCTACTTTAAACATTAATTCGTTTCCAATTATCTAACTTTTTACAAAAAATTTCATTTTTAAGCTAGTATTAAGTTAATATTTTTACAGCAAAATACCTGTTGTCTTCTTGTTATCTATTTGAATTTAAATAACAACAATGAAACTTCCATTTTATTAAAAACAGGTTTATTCAAAAATAAACAAAATTTGCATATTTTGTTTTGTTTAAAAGATGTTTTTCAATAACAAATGTCAAATTTAGTTTTCCAAAACGTTCTATCAGGATCTTACTTTTCCAATATCATTTACATTTCACGATTTTGCATTTGTTTAAAACCCTAAACGTATTCTAAAATGAATGCTTGTTTCAGTTTAAAATTTCCATATAAAAATGCAGTCATTTCGTTTCGTGTGAAAGCAGTTACTTCCTTTTTACCACCTCACCATTTCGCTGCTTATATTATGGTGTTTTTGGTTTATAAATTGACTGATGATGTTTTAATTGATGACCGTAATAAATGAAAGTAATTATTTAAATCCAAATACTTTCATAACGGCTGAAACGATACAGGTAAGTTCAGATTAATTAGTGATTGCAGTCACAAATGATCAGATGAGGTCATTAGATAATCATACCATTAATTATCGGTCTCCAAAAAAAGAAATATTTTCGTATTCTTTTTCCAGCAATAATCTGCAATCGATTATGCAATCAGTTTACATTATCATATAAAATCATCCTTTGGATAGCGAATCAAATGTAGATGTATTAAGCTATTATTAAGGGAAGCAAATTTACAGAGTAATTTGGTCTAAAAATACCATCACAAGTAAACGTACAAGAAATTTATTTTAGGAATCCTGAAATTATATTAATTGCTTAGAGTAAATTGCATTTCTAAAACGCTTATAATAAAACTAAGGTAATACAAGTATTTATTTTCAAAAAATTGATTTTGGAATTCCTCTGCTCTGTAAACAGTTCTGTAAGGGTTCGAATGTTATAGACTAGAAGCTTCTATTATTACAGCACGCTAATCTGCAGAAAAATTAAACAGAAATTTACCCTCTCGCTGAAGTTCAAATGCCGTCGGCCAAAACCAAATTAAAAAGCGCTGTAATGCGTTTATTTAAGCTAATGTTTATGCCAGGTATAAATGCTTGTTTCAGAAGAACAGAAAAAGAAGTAGGTGCTGAAGAACCCAATATAAGCAGTGTAAGTAAATGTACTCATGAGTAAAATGCAACATTATATTTTCGAAGTTTAGAAAAAAATCTTCTCATTTAAGGAAGTGAAGATGATGAAAAGGAAACATATATTTGCATAAAAGTAGCAGAAAATTACAGAATTTGCTAAATAACAGAAAATAAAGCTATAGCGTTAACTATAGAATATATTTAGAAATAAATGGATATATTTACTAAAGTGCGCAAGTTCCCCCTCCGACATATAACTTCTATACTTTGTAATTAATCTGAAGCTTGTGGAAAAGTCTTCGTTAGTCTTCCTTTCTTAATTCAGTATAAGCTGTGTGATCTATGACTACTCTATCTCCTCTACGAAAAGAGATTTTGTTCCCGACCGATATGTTTGTCAGCATTTAGCATAAATTGTCTTAGACGTTTGTAGAATCACTTCTTCCTGATTGTTTCTTTAATTATGCAGAGCTGCTTTTATATATTTACTTCTCTATGGAAGGGAATACCATTCGTATTTTTTCCTAATAAATAACGTAACCCTCCAGGTTTTCCTATCATAATAAATGAATTATTTAGGATTTGCAAAAGAAACTGTTCAAGATGGATCTTCAGTAGGGAACAGTTGCATAGTTCGTATTTACTGAAATAAAAAGTTAGAGATTTCTAATCCATAGACCAAGGATGTCAAACTTGCGGCCCATAACAAATATTTTTGCGGCCAGGCCAATATATCGGCAAATAATAATGTATAATAATAAAATAACATATCGACGAAGAAAAAAATGAAATGTTTACTGCTAAGTAATTAACGATAATTTATTCAGTGTTGTTAGATTACTCACAGCGAGCTGACACACACACACTACTTAAATTACAAATGCGTGTGAGTAGCTTGTGTTCAGCTACCTTCGCCTTTCGGGGGACACATGCACTCAGAACTCGTACGTATCCCCCGATAGCCGAATGTGGCCGAAATCATGGTCTCAGTTTTCCAATCACAGTTTTGTACGATATATTGGTGCATGCACTTTGCTTTATTATTAATTATTACTTAATTCATATTGTTACGGATTTCATAGTTATTTATTTAGTTAGTTTTTATTTCGAATTGTAATTAGATTTGCTTCATGTTGCCTTAGCAACGCAGACGATTTTTGAAAAGACAGCTGCGTTGGAAGGTTAAAAATAGAACAGCGCGTGCATTTAATACCTAATAAATAAATATCTCGTAATTGCTGTTGCCATCCACAAAAATCCAGATATTTATAGATGTTTCCAGTATATTCGAGAAATTAATTATAAAGCTTATAAAAGCCGAGAACAAACAACTCATCTCAGTAGTAGCTGTAGTTCTAGCGAACTGTTTGTTTACTTAATGCTGTGATTGATTTGTAGCGATTTCGCTGTGAGATAGAATTAGTTTCTCTGTTTTGAATTGATTTTTGCTAAACGTTTGACATTTTGTGATATTGTTAGAATATTTTTGAAGAAATATTTCAGCATTTTGATTTATCTCTTGTGGAAAGAATAAATTTTTGTTAACTTTTTAACGTTAACCGTGTTTATTCCAGCTCTTTGTATTCAGTATGTCTATATCAAAACCAAGTGGTAATGAAGTTAAACGAAAAATCGCTGACGAACATAGAATATTCCAAGTAAAATGGGAATTAGAATATTTTTGCTGTGAAATAAAAGATAAAATAATCTGCTTGATATGTAATAATACTATTAATGTACCAGAGTTATATAATATTAAACGTCATTACGAACAACACAAATCAAAATATAACAATTACGAAGGATTAATGAGAGAAGAAAAGTTGAAAGAGCTCAAGTTAGGAGTGAAAAAGCAACAGTCCATGTTTAGTAAAGTATTGCAAGAAAGTGAAGCGGCAGTACATGCAAGCTACTTTTTGACCGAGTTCATAGCTACGAAGCCTTTTACTGACGGTGATTTCATCAAGGAATGCCTAATGAAAGCTGGAGAAATTGTTTGTCCTGGAAATGTGAAGGCTTTTCAATCAATTTCATTGTCTCGAAATACAGTTGCGGAAAGATTTACTGATTTAGGCGCGAATTTAAGTGATCAGATCAAAGCAAAATCATCTAGTTTCGAAAGTTTCTCCATTGCCTGTGACGAGAGCACGGACATTAGTGGCAAAGCTCAATTAGCAGTGTTTCTTCGTTCTTGTGACAAGAATTTTAACATTTTTGAGGAATTACTGGAACTAATACCGATGCCTGGTACTACCACAGGAGAAGATATATTTACTTGTGTTTCTGGACTCCTGCAGAAATACAATCTACCTTTGGCAAAATTAAAGATCGAGATTCAATGCAACTCAAATTTGAAAGCAAAATTCATTGAAGTGGGCGTGCCTGAATTTTACAAATATTTACCAGCCAGGTTTGAAAATATTAGAAAATTCGCATATGAAATTATTTCCATGTTTGGTAGCACTTATCGGTGCGAGCAGTTATTTTCAGTCATGAAAGGTAATAAGTCTCCTATTAGAAACCGTATTAATGATGCTCACCTTGGGTCAGCGTTGAAAGTTATCACTGCAAACCAAATTTCTCCCGAAATAGGAAAGATAATAGCAGAGAAGAGATGTCAAGTATCAGGATATAAATATCAAATTTTTCTTGTTCTTTTCTATCTAAATATATATATATATATGTTTATTATTGTATTAATTCGAAATAAATCTACGTTTCTATGAATATTGATTTTTTTTTTTTGCGGTTTGCCTAAAGTTAAACCATGTTTGTTTGGCCCAAGTGTACCTATGAGTTTGACATCCCTGCCATAGACGAATATTATTAACTACAACCATTAGAAGGTTGATCATTTGCTTTAATACACTATCACTTGTATATGCCCAGGTTCCTTTTACAAGATAACCAGCACTCATGGTTTATTTTAAACACTAATGCACGAGTTTTTACTTTGAATTACATCAAAATACTATTATGTCTTGATCTAATTCAAAGTGAAAACTTGGGTAAAGGAAAGTTACTGTTATTCCAAATAACTTTTCGATTGCTAATTCAGAATATAAATTTTGTTTTCTCGTAAACATATTGATTAAGCCATCTACTAGATGTCGATAATAACCAACAATTTAACGGATATCAAGAAATAAAAATTGAAATTCTATATTTATCGCATCCTAAAATACAGTGATTGAGCCTTGTTACTATCTAGAAATTCTGGTTTCAGGGTTATTTCTAAATGCTGTAGATTCTTTGACAGGAAGTGTCGAGAAAATAGAAGTTAAGCTAAAAATGCAGGTGCCGGCAAAAATTAAGCAAATAGATAGGAAATAAAGGATCGTTTCGTCTTCTGTATCTGATGCAGAGAGCGAAATAATGCCTTTTATTCCGCTAATAAACATGCGAGTACTACGAGGTATGGACGGCGCTTGAAAGAGGTCTTCTTTCGGATGAAGGATCTGAAGGCTTATATGATAAAGTTAAAATTTATAATAAAAGGCGTTAAATATTAAAAAAGGTGTTATGTATTGAATGCACAAGTAGCACAAGTGAACGTTTACTTTTCCGTCGATGTCGATCTTCTCGCCGGATACAGTCTGGAGGGTAACGCATGGCGGCGTCCAGATGAGTTTGCTTTTCAATTGTTGAGCCACATCTTTTCAAATGATGGTAACATTGGCTCCTGTATCCATGGTTATATTACAAGGAACTCCATTGATGTGTCTCATGATCAAAAGTCCATTACTGCCGCCACTCACTGCAGAAATCTGAAGCACTTTAAACTGTGGCTTTTCAATATTGGGAAACCTCCGCCCCAGATGGTCACTAATTAGTTTTCCTCTTTCTTGATAGGCACGCTCTTAACATCCGTGCCTTGGGGTGTTCCGCAATTCCTTCCAATGTGCCCTTCAGCACCGCAGTTCCTCACTTTGCGGTGTGTTTCTTGTCACCAATACTCCGTTTCGAGGCATTCAGTTGTTTTTTTAAATCATCAAGACGAGCAGCCATTTGATCCTTTTGGTTTTGCACTAGAGCAGCTCTTATTGGGCGGCGGCCTCTTCGAGTGACTTGCTGGGCTGTCTCGAATTTAAAGGCATATACTAAAGCGCTTTAGAAGTCCTTAACATCCGCCATTCGCAGAGCTTTCTGTGTTTCAGGATTATAATTAAAGCCTACTGTAGTCTTTCAAACATTTCTCCCCGAAGCGCAGCTCCAATGCGCCGGATAGAACTTCGAAGTCTAGTCTCTGCGTTCCTGGAAGAATCTGCAGCATATCCGTTGCATCTGCTCTCAGAAAAGAGGCAAAATACCAAGTCTTAGCTTGAGAATCCCATCCATTCGTATCCGCAACTACAGAAAATTTTCTTGTACTCGTAACTATAGAAATATAGTCCATTCGTATCCGCAACTATAGAAAACTGTGTCTTATATTACCAGGAGGTTTTTCCATCATATATAAATAACTTCAGGGAGGAACGAGAAGGCGTAACTAAAATATTATATGCATCAAAACTGCTTCCTGCTGTCGCTGCGAATTTCTTTAAGGCATCAACTTCCCTGGTGACGAAGAAAACCCTGTCATCAATTCGTTGTTGAACGGCAAAGATTCCACCTTCGATTTCTTCTTTGACATAATCTTTAAACTCTGTAATATATTTGCTGTTTCACGGCCGAAACTCTCTCTTCTATTTGCTCTTTCGCAGAAGAAACTTTTTCTTCAACACTCTTATTTTCAACCGCATCTATCATCCCATAGACTCAAATTTATTTTCTATTATATAGGTAATCTCTTCTTTAACAGCTTTCATCGCTTCTTTGACTGATTCTTAACCAGTTTTAATCTCTTCTTTAAAGGATACTTGGCCAGCTTCGATTTTTTTTAATCGTTTTCCTCTTCTATTTAACTGAATCTTGGCCAGCTTTAATCCCTTCTTTAAATGCAACAAAGGGCTGCCATAAATTTCCTTAATTGTTCTTCCATCGCTCTTGCAACTGGCATTCTACTGAAACCAAAAAATTATTGCGTGCGTACGGGTTCGTTATGGATTGAACGCACAAGTCGTTAAAAAGTTAATAAAATTTATTCTTTTTGCAAGAAATAAAACAAAATGCTGAAATATTTCCTCATTGATATTCGTATACTATCACAATATCTCACAGTAGTTATATTTTTAAACTACTAGAATACAAACAGAACTCAAATTCAAAATACAGAGAAACTAATTCGATCTCACAGCGAATTCGCTACAGTCAATAACAGCAGTAAGCGAACTATTGTTTGCTGAATTGAGATATTTTCCTCCAGCTTTTATGAGCTTTTTAATCAGCGTGAGATCATTCTTTTATTTTCTAGATTTTTCTGGATAGCAAAAGCAATTACGAGATATTTATTTATTAAATATTAAAGGCACGCGCTCTTGTATTTTTACTTTTCCCATTCTTTTTAAATAAGTCTGGCCCTCCATTGCACGGGGAAATAAAAACAATTTTAATTACAATTCTAAATAATAAGCAAATACAAAATCCGTAGCAGTATATTAGATGGTTTATATCTTAGCATCTCAAATCATCTGCTTTTGAACTATCCTACCAAATCAGCAAAAACGAAGAGCAGTAGAATATATAATTTGGACCAAAAACGAGTCCTAGAGTTTGTAACTTCCATATAAGAAATAGCGCTTTTTTACTTTTGGTATATTACTTCTGCTCTCATCTTTATTAGCTGAAATGAGTGACAAATTTTCATGTCTAATGTAAATGGCGCATATTCCTAGTATCGTTAAATACGAAAAATCCGATTGTTTATTTCTTGCCCTTTTTCCTCAGAATCTGCTGTATTTACATTGCATTTCTTGTCAATTTGGGGATCTTCAGACATTTTCTTTGTGTAATGGCTTCATTAATTTCCTTTGAAATAGAATTTGAAAATTTAAAGAAGTGTGTGTTACCTAGTTCCGTCAAATGTGAAAAATTGGTTTCTTTTGTTTCCCGCACACAGTTTTTCGTCTGCTGCATACATATTGGGTCTTTTATTAAATTTGATTCCCATAAACATCTCCAGAGCTACAGCAATATTGCGTTTATTTTTAGATCTGAACTCTTCGGACATGTGTGCGTCGAAAATGCTTTTAGTTTCATTCGGACTTGAATACTGTTTGAGAAATATAGCAAAAGCGCATGTGACGCTAATTTCGTGAAAAGATTTTAACCCAATTCTTTTATTTTTGCTCTAATCTTGATATTTGTGAACTGTAAATATGGAATTGCCTGAAGTTCACAAAACTCACTGCAGGTTACTGCCACATTAAAACTGGCACAAAGTTTGAAAACATTCATCAAGGTTTCCGATAGATAGAATATGTCATACTTAATCCGTCATAAATATCGATAATCTTTTAATTTTTATTACTATATTCAGAGTCTGTTAAGAGATAATTTATTTTCTGTATGAAATCCCGCTGGCAAATTTAACTGTTATTAAAAATATGCATAAAAATATTCCTTTAAAGTAGCCTTCTAGCAATTTTAAGCATTTTTATGGTGATTTTGTTACGTTCTGTTGAAAATTCACTGAAAACAAAAATGCCTTATAATGATATGATACATATTAAATGCAAGTACCAAGGCCTACAACGTTCACAACAAATCTCATATGTAATAGTAGAAAACCTGGCTGTCATACGAAATGACCGCTGTTCTAGATATTATAATTGCAATTAAAATGATTTGTGCAAAGGTGTCTGCTAATTCAAACTGAATTACCCAGGGCAGACCGCGAGGGCGCGCCTTTGCTTACTGCCCCACGGGGTTTCCCCCTTTTACTTCCTTAATTCCTTAGAGTGCAATGAAGGAAATCACTGGCGGTACATTTCTTTCTTTTACATTTCTTTCGAGAAAGCCCTTTTTGTTTTTTTAGCTCCTTTTCCCTCCCCTTTAGTGCTGAATTTTCTAGGACGCATTCTTAAAAGAAATTACGTTAAGACGCAGTTTTTATGTAAAACAGATGATTGCCAGTGCAAACAAATGTCCACCTTCCTCCTGACACGCTCAATTTGCGTTCAGCCTTAAATTGTCTCAAAAACAGATGATTGCTAATGCAAACAAATGTTCACCTTCCCCCTGACTTGTTCAATTTGCGTTAACTTGTAAACCATTTCAAAAACAGATGATTGCTAATGCATACAAATGTTCACGTTCCTCCTGTTACCCTCAATTTGCGTTCAGCTGAAAATTCAGTTTAAAATACAATGTAGGAATAAAATCAAGCAAAAGTTTAAACTCTTTATGCGAAAGGATATTTAGCATAGCAGTTGGGTAAACCTACCTGATGAGCTGTATTACGCACAACTCGTTAAATGGTTTCGTCTCCTTTAATGTCTCATTGTTTGCAAGTTTCTACGTAATTCATATGTAAATACACTGGTGTGCAAAAATTAAGGACGAGACGGCTTTTTCAATATAACTTTGTACAAAAGCTTTCCAAATCAACACATTTAATACCGTAAGATCCCCAATTCGTAAGGACATGAGTAATGTAAGCAACACTTACTAAAAGAGAAATCAGAGGCATAAAAAGAAGCTTTATTGAAAAAGTAGCATGGAGCGCAATGCGACTGAAGGCCGAAACATCCCTGTGATGGGTGTCCAGCAAGAAACATCAGGTCTTTAATAGGGGATATGATCTCCCCTGACTGTTAGGCAGGTTTCACATCATTTGTGCATGCTGGATATGTGGTTGTTAATGAGCTGTTGAGACACTGCTGCTCGTTCCTCTTGTAGCACCAATCGCAGTTTCGGAATCGTTACTGGCGATAAGTTACGTGCTGCCACGGGTCTCCCTAGTAAGTTCCGTACATGCTTGACGGGATTTAGATCCAGAGACCTTGCCGACCAATCCATGTGTTCAATATCTTCACTCTCCAACAGCTCTTCGACAGTAACTGTGCGATGAGGTGGAGCGTTGTCGTCCATGAAGAGGAACTGAGGACCCATAGCCCTTGTGAAAAGACGCATGTAAGGAAGAAGAACCTCGTTACAATAGCAGTCCCAGGTGACGAACCTCCTTGGGAGATATGAAGGTCGGTCCGGCTACCAAGCATTATGTCTGCTCGAACGAGAACTCCGCGACCTCCAAAACAGTCCCTTTTGATGATGTTGAAGGGGTTATTGCGTGTTCCCCGCTCTGTCCAGATGTGTATGTGTCTAGAATCGCAACTCAGACTAAATCTGCTCTCATCTGTAAAGAGTACTCGTCCCCATTCATTGTCTCTCCAATTCCGGTGTTCCCGGCACCACAGAGAACGCCTTCTCCGATGGGCAGGCGTTAGAGGTACACACCGTACAGGGCGTCGTGCAAACAGACCACCACCGTGCAGTCTTCTGGCCACGGTAAAACGCGATATCGGTCGTCCAGTCGCCTGTGTCGTGTGTCTAGCGATTTCTCCCGCTGTCTGCCGCCTGTTTCTTCTGGCCTGTAAGGCAATATACCGGTCATCTGCGGGTGTGGTTCCTCGTGGACGACCACTACTAAACCCCCGGATAGCTGTTCCTGTAGTTTGAAATTGTCTCCAAAGTCGTGAAACGATGCTGTGAGCAATTCCGAACTCTGCAGCCACACTTGTCACACTGCGGCCTTCCTCCAACTTCCCAATGATTCGACCTCGGGTAAAAGCATTCAGATGTCGTCTAACAGATTGATTATTCGCCATTTCTCGCTGAGGCAGCAACTCGGTGTGATTTTAACTGCTATACGGCGTGCAATCTCTTTGCCAGAAATACTGATCTTACTCCGACAACATGCTTTATACTACTCAGACACTCCCCCATTACGTCTACCTGCATATCTGCGCATGTGCTACCGTACATCACCTTACTTAATCTCCTGATTGGTCTTTCTGTCCGCTCTGCCTCTTCGTTCCGCTGATATGCTAATTTTTCGACTTCGTCCTTAATTTTTGCACACCAGAGTATAGTTAAATGCATAATAAGCAACAGTTGTATGAATTAAAAATATTTAAATACCATGATATATTTAATTAAAACAATGATAACTATTGTGATAAAATTTGTTTTACTATTTGAATGCTGTGGCAACTTGGAACCCCATTGGCTAGTACAGTTACGCAAGCAACCAATAAACTATTGGTGAGAAACAGACATTTAAGCCGCATATAATAAAGATAACTAAGATGCAAAAGTTTCTCATACTATTTAATCCTTTAATGTCACTTTTTCAGTTAGTCATCATCACAAAATGAAAGTTGAATATTCTCTGAGTACGACATTTTGGAAATCATTTAGGGAAATGGTTTCTCGTTGACGCCGTCTCATGGAAGTTTTAGTTTCCAGAATCACCTTTTAATATTATGTGTTACGCTTTCTGGCATGCTATCTGAATCGCCATTGTGCTTTGGCAATGATGTCTTAGTGAAGTGTACCTCAAAAGTATGTGATTCGCTTGAATACTACAACAACATAGTGAATCAAAATCTTGGAAATAACATATAATTCTTTTAAATGCTTAATTATCACCCTATGTATTACAGTTTTTTTTATTTATAATTATGCCACGTTAGCATAAGACAGATAAAAATATAAATTGCTTTAAAATTCCCAAGGTATGTATTAGTCTAATAAGCATAAAAAAATTAAATGAATACTTGAGAATAAGAGGAATTAAATCATCATTTACCTAATGTTTAATGTAACATAAATAATCGCCTAAGAGTTAAACTAGAAATGGGTAATCATCTAAAATTAGATGTTTCGAAGATAATTGCTCAGTAATTGATCGCATAAAAATCAGTTTTATATATTCAAGCGTACGTTAGATATTACCTAAACCAATGTTCAAAACGGTTAAGCTTAAACAATGGCACTACACAAAAGAGATTTAAGCAAGATATACGCCATTAGAGAATTGGGATTAATATCGTCTTCCATTATAATGTAGGGACTAGAGTGTTTAATGAACAATTTAATTTATTTAAATATTGATTTAATATTAAAACTTCTTTTGATCGTTCAGGAACTAGCTCAGAAACATAGCCATTTTGTTGTTCTTGTAGCACTGACATACTGAAGAAGATGTTATGAGAAAATCAATGCTCCGTTCTGATTTTATTTTCTTGGTTTTCCTTTCAAATTTTACTCTGAAATATCTATTGTGCTCTGCAGTGTTATTTTTTTCTTTTTTCTCTGTATTATTTTTTTCTTGCTATTTCGGTAGGAATATGAATTTATGCATTGAATTTTTCAAAGTTTTCTTCTATTACAATATCCTCTACGTATCTTTTGTGAGTCATAACTCAACCAACTCAAAATATTTCCGCCTTTAATTCATTATATTTTTAATAAACCCTTTGAGCTGACATTCTCTTTTTTAATTCATTTTCTGGATTTAAAGCTATCTTTTAAACTTTACTGCTACTGGAATACTTACTAACCTTTGTACACAGTAAAATCAATAGCCCTCATGCATTTCATTCCTTTCTGGTGCAGAACAGTAACACATTCGGCACAAATGTGTGCAAATTTATACCGACTCAGCGCCATCTATTTCAATAGGTAAAGAAACTTCAGAAAGTGTTAACAAAGGTATCGATTCTGTGCAAATATTACATTTGCATATCAAAGTAAACATCCGGTGAATGTATCGTTGACTCTTGTTTCTTAACTGTATTATACTGACAACTTCATTTCCTAGGAACTTGAACTGCAATTAGTATATAATATTAGTATTTTGATAAGAGCTTTCAAATGTTATTTGCGTTTCAAGTAAAATTATAATTTTTATTTGAGGAGAAATCATCCCAATAAGATGCTTTAAGAGCTCTTGTATAATTTACGAGGTTGTATTTTATTAGTATTTATGCTACGTCAAACCTCTCGAAGACCCCTGCCTTCACGGAAAAGATTTTAAGAGAAACCGCACTCGTATTCACATTCACTCATGGAGCCAATCGTTTAACAGAGTTTGAAATTGGATGGAACTACCAAGCATTTAACGATTTCGCCATTCGATAGCTGAGGGCTAATATAAGACGTTATACACAATAAATGTCAAAAAGCACACAATATGATACAAAGAACACTCTAAACATGCCATGGAGTCTTTTAATGTTTGCTTTAATAAACAATATATTTAAAGTTCCATCTGAAAATACATAATATGTATTTTACGAAGTTCAATAATAGTAGCTTGATACTTTAATTGTCTAACCAGAGACTGAAACAATTTTCTGAATCCAGAAAACTTTTTCTGAATATTTTATTGTAATTTTGAAACATTTTATAAGGCGTATCATGTCTCAGCATGATCTCATTGTTTCCGTATCGTTCAGCTATGTTTTGTTAGTTACGTTTCTTACTTTCTGTTAATTACTGTCAATTACGTTCTGTTAATAAATTTGAGAACCGTGATTCAAGTCTACACGAGGAAACAGTTGATTTTTTAATGCTCCTCGCTTTGAAAACTTGGCATAATGTCAGGAATATTACATCTGAATCTGCAAATGTTGTGTCAATAGTTATTACGTTTTGTTAATTAATTTACGATCCTTAGTTTAAGCCTACACGAAGAAACAGTTGATTTTTTTCACGTTCCCTACTTTGAAAACCTGATGAGTCTTTACAGGCGCAAACAAACAAAAAATGCCGTAGACAAATTGTCTCAATCTAGAAACCTGCAGACCGCATGTGGCCACCAAAGCGATTTTATGCTACCCGCGAACACATTTCAATTAAATATTTGTTGAAAATACCGTATTCCAAAGATTTCGAGATTTCAGTTTTTTTTTTATATTATTTTGATTACCACTGAAAACCAAGCGTAAGTATGACACCAGAAAATATATAAATTAAGCTAATTAATTTACAGTGTGATATAAATCTTAATCAAAGACCTAAAACTACAGATTTGATTAATATTTATTTGTAATTTTCGAAAAATAAGTACACTCAGTTACGAATGTTTGCGTTGCGAATGATCGCTTTGTTTGGGAATACATCTTATCTAATTCAGAAACACTTTTCCAGAGCTTTAACATGTATTTTTGTTATTCCTAAAATAATCAGCCAACATGTTGGAAAAAACATCTCGAAACTGTACTCTTTTCCATCAATGAAATTTGGCAAGCTTCTAACCAACAGTTATTTTCCATCATCATCACTATACGACTCAAAAACCAATAATTTTTTCACATGAATGAACAATAGTACAGATGCCTGCACGTTCTCTTCGATTAGCGTCAGCTTGTTGATGTGGAGCCCACCTGCCAAGCTTGGACACCATTCAAATGGTTATGTACTGATGCTGATGACGAAATAACCTTCCAACTTTCAAACTGTTGCATTAGTGTTTCTTTTCAACAGCGTTTTTCAGCACGTTATTAAAAATAAGAAGGCATCCACAGCAGCTGTTATCTTTCAAACTAAATTTGCCTTGTCGAAATCTAGAGAACCATTGTAGGCACTTGCGACTATTCAAAATACCATAACTTTCCTGTACATACTATAACTTTCTCTCTACACTTTTATAGCATTTGATGCTTTATGGACTTTTGATAGCCACAATTTATGACGTGTCTGATGTGCTTTTCTTTGATCAAAATTTTCATGAGTGATTATTATAACAACCGTTTAATGTCCGAGTACTTGCAAGGAAGAATTTATCCGAATGAAGTTATCTTACCTCATACATCCTTGAAAAACGCTTCTTTAAACATATTAGAAAGAATTTTAACATTCTTCGTTTGAAAAACGACTGTTACTTATTGGATTATATGTAATTCTGAGGAAAGATTTTTTTGAATTTTTATTTATAAAAACGGTGTCTCTTGTGGTTAATCCTTTCGAAATGCAGTAGAAGAAAAGTTTTCAGCATTACATTCCGAAATTAATGCGAAGAATTTCTAAGCTTGCTAGAGCAGGAAGCATGAAAATTAACTTTTATACGCTCCAAGATTTGAACCTCCGATCTTCCAGTTACTGACATGACGTGCCAACCATAAATACCACGACAGAACACTCAAAGAAGTGTGCTGATAAATAAGCATATAATAAAATGACATGTGTTCAACATATGACTCACAGTGATTAATTAATCTAATTATGGTTAAGTCCTGGTCTGAAATTTCAAAGGCATAGTTTCAAGTACCCTCTAAGTAATTAATTTTGGAGAAAGTTTCATAAATTTTAATAACAAAATAATTTTACTTTTTACAAATATAAAAATCGAATATAAAAAACCTTTATACTTTAAGATAAATTTTGAGAAATACAAATATAGATGAACATTTGATGAAAGCATAGTTTCAATTAGAATTCGTTTGATTCTGACCAAAATGAGAAATACTTTCAAATTAGGTAGAATATTTTTGTTAGTATACAGAAAGAACAATTAAGAAAGGTTAAGGATACAGTGTTACTTATTTTTTTTTTTCAGATATACCAGTGACCAGCTAGATATTCTTATTATTTTTAGCGGTAGCTATGCAGCTTACATGCGCGGTAATTACATGTGCAGCTAACTGGTGTTTAAACAGTGTAATAATTCAACTACTAATCAAATTATTTCTTCTCATCATTCAATTTCATTTATCAAAATATCCCATTAAGAAATTTTGGAACCAAATTTTAGAAAATATAGCAAAACATTGATAAATGAATATAGTAATTATAAATTTAGGGTATTCTAAGTCATGTTTGTTTGCGATTCGTTTAAGCAACAGAACCTTACCTAGTATTGAATTCCAAACACTACAACTATTACTCTTTTACGAGAAAGTCCTTTACGAAAATTTTTCATTTCAGCTTTCATGAACACTTTGAAAGAAGCTAAAATATTAAATATACAGCTCCGTTACTCACATGAGGCGAGTAAGAAACCTCCTGATATAAATCACGTCACTAAAATATAAATGGCATACCTGCGGGCTTCATAAATTGCTTTTTCAGCTGCGTAGAGCCCGAATAAAAACGTTCAAAACCTTCTTTAGGTTTCTAGACATATAAATTGATTGAAATTGTGTGTTATTAAAAAAAGCATTTTTTAAACTATTTGCTTTTGCTATAGAACAAACGCTTCTAAGTTACGTAGCATCAACTACAAAGAAATTGTTTGAAAAGCGTCATCTGTCATATCTTTTTAATACTTAGATTATCACATTGGCAACTGCTATTTGTGAATGTATAAACTAGTTTGTCATTCAGTTTTAAACATTGCTCAAATTCCGTCGTAAAAGGTCAGATATCTCTTGATACATTTGAAACTATTACCTCTGAGAACCCCTGTGAGAAAAAATGAAGTATTTATATAACACAGAAATTTGCTTAACTTCCTAATTAACTATGGCAGAACGTAAGTAAATTATATATCTAATCGAACGAATATCTTCACGAAGAACTTACTGAGTGCAACTACCTCGTATTTAGTACCTAAAAGCTATATGCTAAAGGAACGAGATGCCTTCGTGGAGGATATTTAAGAGGAATTTACTCGTATTCGCGTTTAATGTGAGAGCAAACTTGACTTGTACAATAAAAAATATACGCAATGTATACTTCATTGGATGTTATTTTGGGAGAAAATAACATACATGTTTGGGAGAAAACCTGAAAGATATTCATTTTCTTAAACACAGTATGAAAGAGATAGGATTGAAAATTATACGCATGATTTTAATATTACATATTCCCAGGTGTATTAATTATTTGTAATTTCCTTGTCTATTAAATGAATGTTAATATAAAAATCGTTTTGCGCGTTTCGTAATAACATTTTGATATGATATTTTAAATAATCTTAACAGCATTTATATACAATATAGTCATGTTATAGTGTTATTCCTATTGTTATGAATAATTTTTATTGCATTTCTTTCCTACGCTGTTTTTTTTCTAGATGAAGAAGCAGAAATTCATTTTTACAATACGTTTTCGATACAACGGATTTTTTATTATAAAAATTTACATTTATTTTACGAAAAACAGTATATTAATATATACGAGATAAAGCAGAAATATGGCTTTGCTAAATAATGTTTGATAAATAATGTGTTTTTTACGAAAACCAGGATGTTAATATATACGAGATAAAGCAGAAATAGGGCTTTGCTAAATAATGTTGTATTAAATTTCTTAACATTTCATTTAAATTTTCATATAACTAGTTTATTATAACACGCTCACACTGCACAAATGTGAAACTTCTGTTTCGTAATAAAAGATTTGGGCTAAAATTTCAGATCATGTAAAACAACTTCTTTTCTGCTGGGGCCTGTATATAAAAGTTTTACTGATGTTTTCATCTGAAACATTCATTCTTAAAGATTTCCAGAGGTTTTTAATTAAACTTAGTAATATAAATAAAGAAATTGTCAAGTTACTTTTCAAAATTATTTCTAAACGCATACGATTATATGTTCATTGTTTGGAATTAGCCAAATCTTAGAATTGTTGGCCGACTGCTTTTGCGTAATTTATAATAACATCGCATCAAAATTTCCAGCATTTTTTAATGAAATGAGTGCAATCTGAACTTAAAAATTGTAGATAAAACAAGTAATGCTACACTTTTAATCTAGTCCTTTATTCTATCGTTAATTTGTAACACTCATTTATGTCTTGTTTTCAGTTAGGTTATTTATTCCTTGAAAATTGTAAAATGCTTACAATAAATCTCACTGAATTGCGTCACGTGAAAATGAGTCTCTGTTATTTGATTCTCATATAAAGCTTAGCTAAAGCAAAAATCTTTTAACTAATAATAATGGTAAATTTTGCAAGCCGAAATTTTGATTAACCAATATAAACAAAGAAAAACTGTAATTTCACTAGCATTCGAATTTTAACTTACAATTTCTTCTTAGTTTCTTTGCCATGCATACTCCACAGGTTCTTACTTCAAATATATTTTTAAAGTATGAAAAGAACGATCTTTGAAGAAGGGATGCACAGTTTGCCCATATTGGACTGTGTATTTTATATACTAGAATATTTTGTCAAGAATAAAGAAGTGTTTGTCCGGCCATAAATAGTACTTTTTCATGCACAAGTATTGATATCATATTCTACGTCACCACATCCAAAATGCCATTACACACAGACACACACACACATACATACATATATATATATATATATACTAGAAATTATAAAAAGAAAACTCTCCATATTACATCTCCAAGCAACGGAAATTCAATTTTAAAACATATTGAAAAGGTATTTTTCAGAATTTAAAAAAATTGTTAGAATTTTCAGTCCTCCTTGCTTTAAACACATTTAAGGAAAAATTAAATCGAAAAAATGCCAAAATCAAAAGTAAACTTTTTAAGTAATAAAAAACCAGTTATTTTTATTGATAGCAGATTAATCGACTTATCAAGGGGATTAATCGACTTATCAAGGACATATATATATACAACGTGATTCTCTACCAGATCGACAAACTTGCAGGGTGTGTAGGGGGTAAGAGACGACTCGGAATCACATAAGATTGCAGGGTCGCAAATGTCGTAGTTGCGAGTTATGATGCAAAGAAGCAGAGAAAAAGAACAGAATAGCAACACATGAGTGGGACAGAAAGCATTTTATTGAAAGGTCGTACTACAACAGGTGTTTGAAATTACGACCAGAAGTCGCCTGGCAATCCTAAGAGCAGCGCTGCATGGAATTCCTTACGTTATGCAAGATTCTTGGTATGTCGCGTATCCTACCGGTAGATTTTCGAACGACGAAGTATTCAACTGAAGGAAAAAGGGATCTCGTACACCAAAATCTTCATATGATCCCAGAAGAAGAAGTCCATGCATGATAGGTCCGGTGATCTGGCAGGCCAATGAACCGGGCCATCGTGACCTATCAACCACTGCCCAAAGGTTAGGTCGAGGTGTCGGCAGACGTCACTCGTAATGTGGAGGAGCCCTGTCATACTAGTACAACATGGATTTCTTCTTCTGAAGTCACATGGAGAGTTTGGTGTACGAGGCGCCTGTTCCTTCAGTTGAAGACCTCGTCACTCGAATATGTAGCTGGCGGGAGGCTACGTGCCAGGAATCTTCCAGAACTAAAGAAATTCCATGTAGCGTTGCTTTGAAGCCTGCCAGATTACTGCTGGTCGTAATTTTTAGCACCTGTTGTAGTACACGCTTTCAATAAAATGTATTCTGTCCCATTAACGTGTTGCTGTTTCTGTTCTTTTTCTCTGCTTCTTTGTACTATAGCTCGCGACTACGGCATTTGCGACCTTGCATTCTTATGTGATTCTCAGTCGTCTCTGTACCCCATACACACCTTGCAAGTTTATCAATCTGGTAGCGAATCACCCTGTATATATACAGGCATTTTATAACAGAACTGATACCCAAAAGAGTAAAAGATTATAGGCCAACATAAAATTTTCGTATTACAGTGTATAAGATAATGAGAAATGCAAACATAATAACACAGTTAAGTACGAAGAACATGGAGAACGAAAAGTCGTTTCAGTCATGAATATTCGCATTAACTAATGTTTGATATTTACAAGAACTGTTCAAATGAAAGACCAAGCACTGCAATACATACATTATAATGATGCCGAAAGGAGTCTGTAGAAGAATTACTTTGCATTTCGTAAATTAAATCCTTCTTCTCACTTACTGTATTTCCATATTCGCATTTCCCAATCCATGACACACTATATTTCGAAAACTGTTACTTTTGCAATGCTCTATGAACCTTAAAGCTGCAACCATAAGTTCTTCTTTACACTGCATATAAACAATTTATTCATATTCTAAATTTCATTCTTAAGCCTACCAACGACCGAGTGATAAAAGCCGCTGAATACTGGTAGTTCGGCCTGGGGTTCGAATCCCAACGAACGAGCTGCTGCATGGGCATTTTCGTTGTTTTCCCCATGTGTAACGTGGATACAAGCCAGTTTCCCTTAAAAAGACGTCCAAGGGGCATCCCTCCCTTTCTGTGTAGTGCCTAAGGGCAGAGCACGTTATAATTAAATAAAATCTTTTCATACTGGATACGATGATTAGTACTTCTAATAAAATAAAAAACATTCAAATCTTTGCAAAATCATAATGGAGTACTTTTACAAAAATGTAAATAAAAAGTAATATTTCTATGGAATATTCGAATACCTGTATCTGAAAATATCTCAAATATTTTCAAAATATCTCGGAATAATGCATATGGCAAAATAATTGTAAGTGGAATATTTCAGGATGTATTTTGGGGTATATCTGGGATATCTAAAGATAAGTATATGAAAACGCATGCTATCATACTGCAAGAAAAGAACAAAATGGGTTGGGGTAATTAAAATGCCTGGATAAACATTTTAAAGTACTCTTACTTTTGGGGTAAAAATTAATTAAATTTCAACTTTTTTACCCGTTCCTTCTCTTTTTTCTCTTATTTATGCTAAATAATTTTCTTTATTTCCGAAACTTTATGTTTGCCAATAAGTTCACAATAATTTTCCCCATACGTAAAGTGATTATGAGCTAGGTTTTCTAAGAAAGTCTTGACAAAAATACACAGTCCAGTCACATTAATGTGACCATCTGTCAAAAGCCAGAATAACCACCTTTCGCAGAGCGGACTGCTGCGAGACGTGCAGGAAGAGAGTCACATAGGTCCCTGAAGGTGTTCTCTGGGATGTTGAGCCATGCCGACTCTAATGCCGTGGCCAGCTGCGCTAGATTACGCGGTTGAGGATCCATGGCGCGAACAACTCGATCGAGATGGTCCCACAGATGCTCGATTGGGTTTAAGTCAGGTGAGTTTGCTGGCCAGGGGAGGACGGTAAACTCATCCTGGTGCTCTTCGAACCACGCACGTACACTGGCAGCTGTATGGCACCTCGCATTGTCCTGCTGGAAGATGCCATCATCCTGAGGAAAAACAATGCGCATGTAGGGGTGAACATGGTCCGCAAGGACAGATGCGTACTTGTATTGATCCATTGTGCCTTCCACAATGATCAGTGAACCTAGAGAATGCCAGGAAAACATTCCCCAGACCATAATGCTCCCGCCTCCAGCTTGGACCGTTCCGGCAATGGTTGCAGGGTGGTTCCTTTCAGAGGTTTCACGCCTTATACGCCAACGTCCATCTGTCCGATGGAGCATAAAACGCGATTCATCCGAAAACGCAACCTGTCGCCACTCAGTGGACGTCCAGCTGCTGTACTGGCGTGCAAATTCTAGCCTTCGCCGTCGATGAACAGCAGTCAGCATAGGTGCACGAACCAGGCGTCTGCTTCGGAGGCCCAGACGCAGCAATGTTCGCTGAATAGTACTTTGGGAGACACTTTTGGTAGCCCCTTGGTTCATTTTGGTGGTCAGTTGCTCAACGGTAGCCCGTCTATCTGCCCGAACGCATCTCCGCAACCGTCGTTCGCCTCTGTCATCTATGGCCCGTGGTGCACCACATTTGCCACGTCGCTGATTTTGGACAGTCCCATTTTGCCATGCACGGTACACTTTTACCACGGCGGCACGCGAACAGTTCACAAACTCAGCCGTTTCGGAAATGCTTCCACCCTTGGCCCGAAAGCCAATGATCATGCCCTTTTGGAAGTCGGATAAATCGCTTCGTTTCTGCATTACGCCAACGATTGAAATGTTTTCCGAAGCCCTCACACACCCTTTATATACGCTCAACTGCACTGTGCTGCCACCTGCCTTCTGTGATTGGTTATTTAACTCTGACATGGAAAGTACGTGGTGGTCACATTAATGTGACTGGACTGTGTAGATGAACGTAGTGTGATTTACCATTATCCAATTAATCACACTCAATATAGTAGGCTCGATAAATAAGAATTATCGAACTCACAAGAGAAATTGGAAAAAAAATAATCATTTAAAATGTCAACAGAATTATATATGAAAGAAAAGTTAAAGATCTCACTGAAAAAGAAAATAGTTCCAAAAGCGAAATAACTTTCCAATATTTTAAGATGTGTCATTCAATAGATTGAAAGCTGAATAACCTACTACAGATTTTTAAAAAGAATAATTTAATTGTAATTTTCCTAAAAGCTTAATTTTTTTAAAGTTCCCTATTAGCAGAGAACTGCTTACAAGAAAAGTAAGAAAAACTAATTGTACATATCGGTTTAAAAATTGCATCATTTTATGCATTAAATATTTTTTAGATTTGAATATGCTTCTCACTCTCTTTTAAATTTATTAGTATGTAAAGAAATATTAACATAAAGAGAGATTGCATCAATCTGAAGTCTTTAGAAAACACGAGCCCCGCATATAAATCGAGGAATTTCATGAGGTCTCTGTACAGAATGTATTATAAGAAATGGAATGAAAGTACTTATATTTGATAAAATTCACTCAGATATATCAATAATAAAATTAATAAGTTTCAATATTTGTTTCATAAACAACGCAATAAACATATAAAAATGCACGAAAACGTCACTCTTGATTTCTAACAATTCGAAACGTCACGGTACATTTCCCGCTGTAGCGTCGTTTTTGCATGGCATGCCGCCATGCGAATTTCCTGTATTTACATACAACTATAATCATATATATTCTCAATTTGCATATGTTTTCCTACGTCATTAGATTACTTCATTAACTAGTAATTCATTGCATTGGGGTTTCTTTATATGTATTTCATAACAATACATATATATGCATATATATATATATATATATATATGTCCATGTTGCATCAACGTCACGATAATTACAGTGCTTCTTTGATATATATGTCCGTGACGCAACAGCGTCACGATAATTACAATGCTTAGTTGTAATAGCAGTTTATATTTTATAATTTCTACGTGCGTGCGTGCGTGTGTGTGTGTTGGTGTTGCACTACCGTCACAAATTAAGTGCTAATTTTAATATACATTTCCTCAACTTGTACGCTGGAAAAAAAAGCACAGTTCTATATCTCCCGTTCTACAGGGCCGATTGACGAAATTCAAATTGCGTTTTTCATGTCTCGAAAGCGCGACTTAGAGCATAGGCATTTTGACACAAAATCCGACATTTTCTGAAATGACATGCCAATTTTTTCCCATATTTCTATTCTACGACTCGAATTATGCTTAAATATTAAATTTCGTAAAATTTGGTGCGAAATTTACGGAGAATTTCAAAAATTTGTCCTGGCATATTTTTTTCAGTTTTCGCCAAGAATAATTTACTTGGCGAACTTCTTAATTTATAACATACTATTTTCCTTTTCTTTTCTTTCATTCCAGACAAACGGAAAAAAAGTTATCGTTCATACTTTCAAATCATTTTAACAAAGTGCGTAAACCCAATTCGGAGTTATTATCGTTTATAACAAATATGCCAAATTTTAAAACTCGCAAATATATAAATTCACGTATAGCTTAGGAAATTTTGCATAAAAACTCACCAATTTTTTGCAGGTATGCTTAGAAATACATCTACTTTAAGATGATGATAAAGGTTTTATAAATTATAATTCAAATTTTTTTCGAAAAAGTTATAAAATTTATTTAAAAATATGAATTTAGAAATAAATCATAAAAAATGGGAGAATTTTATTTAGAATGAACCTAAATTTTGAAATGTGAAAGAAGGAATCGAGTAAGTTTAATAAAAAAAAAGATATATTTATTAATATATATCAAATTAAAATAATACTGAGGAGCTAAAATTTTGAGCGCTAAATTTTTAAAACTAGTGCGAGTTTTATAAACTTTGGTAGTTTGGCATAATTAGCGTCGTAGAATCGCAATATGGAAAAACATTGGCATGTCATTTCAGAAAAAGTCCGATTTTGTGTCAAAATACCTACATTAGAATAACGCTATGTATAAATCTAATATATATCTTAAGTCGCGCTTTCGAGACATGAAAAACGCAATTTGAACTTTGTCAATCGTCCGAGTAGAAAGGGGGATATAGAACTGTCCCTCCCCCTCCCCCCGCAGTGGAAATACTTATTACATTCCCATCGATAGTTATACCCCCACATGATTATATGGCACTATCTGCACTAGGGTGCCTTCAAACATATTGTTGCCTGCGTACGGGTTCGTAATGAATGGATTGAATGCAGCGGGACCAATGATAACTTGATAAAATTTATTTTGCCAAAAGACACACTTCACAATTCTGGAACTTTCCATAAAAACAGTCGCACAGCTCTTCACAGTATCACAGAAAACAATCGGTAGTTACTCTTCCAACTACTAAGAACGTTGGACGAACATTAAACACAGTGTTCGCCTTTTAGTTGCAAAATGCATCTAAATGGCGAAGCTCTAACGTATATCTCAATATTCCGCATTTGGCTCTGATATAACAATTACTGAGAAACTGAATCTCTCTCCTGTCTTACACAGTTTTCCCCTGGCAGCTGAGAAATATCTAATACTTCTCGAAATTACTGGAAATCATAGAGGACCAGTTACAGTTACACAAAGGTTTAAACAAACACGTTTAAACCTTTGTGTAACACCAATATTTATGTATCGATTTATTAACAGTAGCAGTGCTTTTTCTCTTTGTCTCATGTTATGCTTTAGTATTCTTTCTAATACGCCATGTAATTTTATAAATTATTTCTTCCGCCTGCTTCGCACGCCTTCGTGGTGTAGTGGTCAGCGCGCTCGCCGCGTATTCGAGAGGTCAGTGGTTCGAGTCCCGGGGGAAGGCATTGCTCATTTTTCACTTCTCCTGCTTCGAAATAACCTAATGTCTTTACAGTTTTACTATCATTATGTAGTATTACATATTCTGACAGTTCTATCGTCCATTGATGCTCTTATTTCTGCTCGTTTTTATCGTAATTTTACCTATTGTATGTTCCACTTGCTGTGAATTTATTGCTGTTCCAAGTAGCCGGATACTTGCAATTTATCGCATTCATCAAGACCCATCAATACCCGTCGGTTGTCATTTAGCTACCCCATCAACGGGAACGTTATCCGTACTACAACACATGGGGCAACCGAATTACGCCCTGAAAATGGCGATGGTATGCCTCAGTTTTGATGAGGAATTCTGAGGGGAGATAGGTCTGCTGGTCACTGTTCTTTCCGATTATCAAACTTGCTAGAAAAATGTTCAGCTGACCAGTATTTTTAATGCCCCTATAGCACACAGATACTATATATTAAAAATATCCAAGCTTTCTCGGGGTTTCGAACTCGGACCCAGCAGTACGCCAAACAGCCTCTCTAACCGTTATTACCGATCGTGGTTGCTTTGTAAACTCATTATGTCCTTACTACTTTCTATATCATTAATTTTTCTTCCGCTTTACTTTTTAAGGTACTTTCTCCCTCGTTTCTGCATGCCTTCGTGTTGTAACGGTAGCACATTCGGCGCGTATTCGAAAGGTCCAAGTTTGAGTCCCGGCCAGGGCGTTTCGCATTTTTCGTGTCCCCTGCTTTAAAATAACCTAATGACTCTAAAACTTTCATTGCTTCATTGAAATTACTCTATATTCTGCCACTGTTGGTTGTTTACCAGTATACCTTTACAAGCCTAAAATGTTCAAAATGTGATTAATATTTCTCATTTTTTGAAAAATCTACTTTTTCAGTTATATGCATAAAACTTTAAGATATTTAATTTTATACTGACTATATATTAATAGATTTAAAAGATAAGATTCAGCTTCTGATTTATTTTATTTTATATATTAATAATTTTAAAATTTTTATTTTTAAATATTATAATATGCAAATAAAAATTAATTTTACATAATTTTTGCTTTTAATAAGGTCATAAAATTTCAATGTACTATAAATACCAATAACACAAGGACAGTCACAACTTTTCGGTTTATACAAATTTACAAGAGATTAACTTGAATAGTTTTGGAAATATCCTGCGCGCAAGTTGGAAAATGTATCGTTTTGAGATAAATGGGATTAAAGTATAAATTCAAGAGTAAAGTACTTTATTCTGAACTTTCTTGGAAAAACACATTTTATTCATGTAATTATGAGTATATACTAATATATAATGAATTTGCTAATGAAATATTAAAGAATTATAAAAATATGACTTAATTATGTACACTTACGTGACATAAATATCTTTGAAAAAATCTCTATTCTTTAAAAAAGTACAAATTTTGCAAATCCACTTATATAAAAGGAGAAAATCTAAGAGTTAATTGCATACATAGCTCAGGCTAAATAATAGAAATACATGTAATTTAGTTATGATGGAATATTTAAATTTACTAGGAGAAAAACAGATATATGAATCTTTATGATTTTAAACATTCATATATCTAATAGCCTGTATTTACTTCTGTGCTTCTTTTCGTGTGTAATTTATTTGGCTCTACGAATCTAAACTCGTAGCTGAAGTACTGATTTCAGCATCACAGATTAAACTTTTATCAGCTTTTTCTCCTGATTCAGTTGCTCTTTGACCTACGTGAAAGCTCATTCTCTTCATAGTCTAGTCGACACTCTATTCGACCTATTCTTCCATCATTGAGTGATTATAAGGTGCCTTCTTAGCATGTCTTCTTTATGTAACGGCCAGCACATTCTGCGCGTAAATGAGAGGTCCGAGGTTCGAGTCCCGTTGAGGGCATTGCTCATTTTTCATGTCTCCTGCTTCGAAATAATCTAATGTCTCTATAATATAATAGCTTCATATGTAGCAACAGTGCAGTATGGTTACCCGACCCATGTATTTTTTGGCACAGTTTGCACACAAGAAAATTAAAAGATTCATTGGCGATAAATAAACTTAGCGAATACACGCAATAAATTAATCTCGAATGCTATGAATCAAAGCAACAAATGTCCAACGAATCCCAGTTTTTGCCTTAGCTTTTTGTCTTAAATTTCTACTGCAACGTAACAAGCGATGAAGACATATTAAAACAATTAAAGTCCCTTATTATCTCCTGTTATTCCTCCAGCATATTTTTATATAAAAATAGCAACGGCTAATTTCAGCGCATGAAATCCAAACTGAGGACCTTTAAATTATAAACAAACACCGCAGTAGCTGACACCATCATTGTAGGTGTGAGAAAAACAGCTACTTCGATGTTGGCATTATTTTCAACATATCGCAAACTAATGACCGTGTAGTAAAAACAATGGCAGGAAATTTATTAGAAATGTTTAAGCTACAAAAATATTGCCAATTTGAAAAGTTTTGAAAATTTTAAAGGTGTACTATCCCGTTAATTGATCAACATTATATAGTACATAAGCATCTATGTATTTTATTTCAGTAAAGTCTCGCAATACCCTCTTTGCATAATTTCTGTGCTACCGAAATATGTGTCACCTTACAGTATTACTTTGATGTCTATATGAAAATGTCTGTTGTACTCGCTGCTTTACGCTTCCTCTGATGCTTCTGTGAATTCTTCCAGTTAGCTGAATAAAGCTAAACTTTCATAAGCAAGACGGATATTCAGTCAGTGGTGAGAAAAACAAACAGTTTATAATATGTAGAGTTTTAAGTCACATGTAATATCTATAAAACTCTGCTTCTGATGCCATATGTGTAGCCAACGAAAAAAAAACTAACTTAATTTTTATAGATAAAGAAATGTTCATCTACGTTTTCCTTGGGCTTCTGATTAATTTGAAAAGTCTTGTCCTTTGTTTATCCTTTTATATTTCAGTCTACGTTTGGCTAATTCTTAATTATTTCTAGAGAATAATTAAGAATAATTAATTTTCTTTATTAAATACCATAAAGTATCTAATAATCTATAAACTATTTTATAGATTATTAGATACTTTATGGTATTTAATAAAGGCGACTGAATAAATAAATGACGAAAATAAATATTGTTAACTTGGTATCCTATTAATTACGCAAACACGATGTAATTGCGAACTCCTGCCATACAGTTAAACATGCAAATTACAAATGATAAAGGAGTTGTTATAAGATGTCCATGATATCAACACATTTTAAGAGTCCTAGCTCAGAGAAAAGTAAACTTTGCATAACTCTTACCAAATCACGAATGTGCAAGGTAAATATTAGTGATAGATAATGCACATAAATAGTAACTTAAATGAATGAAGCAACTGTAAGTCATCTATTATCTAATGCATCTTTAGTATACCTTTTTAAGTATTCTTCTTTACCATTTTAATTTTCTAACACGTGATGGGAGTCATAATTAGAAATGAATAAGAGGTCACATTCATAAGAAGCAAATTTTATGCAGGAAGAAGAGAAGGAAATTTTATGCGGGTAGCTGGCTGTAAAACTTCGTAGTTCGTCCCTAATTTTACGATTATTGAATATTTACAAGCTTTCTTAAAGTTATCTCCTTTACACTCTAAGGACAGATTAGGGATGATCTCTTTAAACAGATAACGTCAATGAAACACAAATATTATACTCAAAAACAAAAACTATATTTAATGTGATTCAAATGAGATAAGGAAATTCGTTTCTCCAAAAACTGCGGAGGTTAGCTTCTTTAAGAGAAAGTACTTTGTGAGGAAATAGACTAAAACAAATCGATTATAATTTTAGATATGTATTAATAATAATCGATTATGATTTCTCAGTTATACTGGGAAAATCACGAAAGCTGCAATATCACCAACTCTTTGTATAAGTAGTTAAAGCCGTCATGAAAGTGTAGATATTCAGAGAAGTGATCGATTTGGTTGCGTTATTTATTCCTTTAACCCCAAAGAGGCACACAAAAAACTTTAGTTGACAAAGATACAGCTATGGAGATTCCTGTAATGTAAAACAGCAAATCGTATGCTTGAATTCTGCTTCTCTAAAACGTATACATGGCTGAAGAAAACACCCATAGAAATAGAAATGGCTGAAGAAATCATCCTTAGAAAAAGAAATGTAGAATTAATATTTGTGAATGCTAGGGATTTTTCAAGTGGTTTTCCAATCTTACACTCGTACTTACCTGAGCTATCAGTTTCTTCAGTACATGCTGGTCAAATAACATAAGACTGTAGCCATTAAAATTCTTTATTTGCGTGCATGGAATTTAGTGATGTCCTCCAAATTTTCATGCATGCATTTATGTGTACAGAAAATCTATCGTTTAATGATCTAACAGAAATTTTATGGCAACTTTATTTTATTTACTTATTTATTTTTAAAAATTTCCCGATCTATAAATAAATGAATAAAAAATAATGTTAATGAATCAGAAAAGTGAATACGTAATCATTTCTTTGCCTAAATTTCAAAGAGATATTCACTTCCATCAAAAAGCATTCAAAAGCTAATTCCTACATGTAAGACAAAACTTTCTTCAACTACTTCCTTTGAAATTAGAATAAAGCAAAGGGTTTGATAGCAGAGATGCAATAATTCGATATTTCTGTTTGATGTCCTCAACACAGCATTAATTTATCCTCAGATGTCATTAGCACATCAGAGCTTTAACATTTGAACGGACTGCATAATTTCTGCTCAATCGATTTAGAATGATTATTTGACAAGAGTGCTCTCTGATGTTAAGAGGATTACGATTATTTTCGGAATCATATCGATTGGCGCAAACGACAGCAGTATACGGCAATGTCCTTACCAGTCTGATTCTATACATTAACACTGATTAATCTGTCACACAGGTACCTTATAAATCGGAGGAAAATAAGGAATTTAAATTGTATCGACAAACTAAACAGCAACATTTGTGAGTGTATGAATAGATTGTGAGTACCAATGAGAAACTCAGTACACCAGCTTTCAAGGCTTTAACGAAAATAAAGGCGTTCAGTTCTGTGAATTGATCGCATAATTTATTTTTCACGCTTTTTCCCATCCAAAAGCCTAAACACTGTATTTTAACTAATAGTTTCCTGTAGTTTCTTTCTTTCGTCATTTTTCACCAAGCATTTAAATCAGATTGAATTCAAATAACTAGCGAATTGGTATTTAGAAGAAGAATCCCGACAACTTGGTACTGTTTATGTCTTAAGTTGTTCACTTTAAATCCATCTGGTTTTGCGATTGGTCTATTTGGTTTTGCGAGTAATTTGTATTTGTTAGCTCTTATGGTTAAAGGTTGTGAAAATTAAAGCAGGTTTGATAAGGTTTTGAAAACTATTCTAGGTATAATAGAGATTTAATCCTTTCTGTTTTGTTAACCTACAAGTAGCATTAGTTAAATTATGTTAAATTTAGTTAGAAGACGTAGTTTTTAACAAACTTTAGTTCTGCTTCTTGTCTATGTTCTTGGAATTTTAGACTTCTAGTTAAGTGCCGGAATTAAAAACGTGGCCGTTCCTAACTTATCATCAACTGAGTTTCGTAGCTATATTTCTCTTCTTTCCCGAGTTGCTCTTCAAGTGCGAAAGAATTTAAATTATCATACTCTCTTCTGCGTATATCCAGCTAGGGATTAGATGATCCGTTGTTAGAAATCCCGGCGTGAGATTGTAGGTTTTTAATCTCTCTCTCTCTCTCTTCCATAACAAAAGTACATAAAAGAATCATTATGATCACAGTGATGACAGGTCGACAGCTTACTACAACGAAAATAGTCAAGGCCTCTTTCTGTTAAGACGGAAATCTTCTTCGAAGACTTTTGAAAACAAATTGGTTAATATTTAAACGCGATGCGTAACGAAAACCATGAAAATAGCTACACAAGCACTCTTTCTTTTCTTGAATTAGAACTCATCAAATACTTATCAGAATTTAATCGCATATAGACCATGTTATGATTCAGCGCGATAAAGAGAATGTATTAAGAAATTATATTTTTCTTCATTTCCAGGATGACTATGGACGTTACCCTTTTGGTCTAAGAAACAAAATGATAAGTATTGAAACAAAATAAATTTGTCACATAAATGCTATTGGTAGTCTATAAATGATGAGAAATTGCAACTGTATGCATAATATAAGCCTATCTCATGTAACATAAATAACAATCAATTTCTTCTCAATTAAGACATACCACTTGAAAAAGATAACGTTCACCTACTCTACTAAGTTTTGAAGACGGCGCTTTGCTGAACCACATGTTTATGCCCGAATAAGGCTATATATTATTTTATTTGTGGGATAGATTGTTTTAATTCCATCTAACTGTGCAATACTTCCACATTTACCTCCTTCATTTAGTATATCACATCCTAGTCAAGTGCACAGAAAGTGGATGTCACCTGTACTCGCCTGTAATTTCTTTTTTAGTCAAACTATTCCGTATAAAACCACTCTTCTGTCGGAATTCGAAACTTCTTCCTCGAATATCAAGACGTAAATAAAAAGCAAAATTTATCTGGCGTGGTTTTGAGTTAAGCTACGTTAATTTTAATAGAGATCTGATATAGATCCGTCTTCGTCATGACCGAAGAAATTTCAATAAGTTCAGCTTTGAAGAAGTTTTCTCATCTATAACAAGATTCGCTGCTCATTTCTTAAAACTTCCAACTTTATTTTAATTTTTCAGAAATTTAAAGCTTACTTTTTCAGTGTGGTTCCACATATATCGGCCAAACTAAAACAGCGTTAAAATAGCACATAGGTAACACGAATCCTGTTTTCGGGAAACAAAAATGAACAAATCTTCGATAGCTAATCTTGACTGGTAACTTAACTTTAACTCCGAGTCCGCAGCAATGTAGCTAATTCCGCAATAACGCTTTGAGCACACAAATGTCCCCAAAGCTTCTTATGTTAGTGAAACGGATTTCTTTGCAACTTTTCGCAATGGCAAAACTTTACATTGGCATTAATTCTGTTTCAAAAATCGTGTCTTTCTTTCACCAAATAATTTCTCTATAAATATGCTTGTTGCTCTTCTCACCTTTACAAAACGTCTTTGTTGCTCAAGAAGACGGATCTAGGATTTACAGTCCTAGATATTTATACAGCGGAAAAATGTTTTAGAAGAAACTAAGCAATTTATTTAATCCGTTTAATTTCAGTGTATCTCTTAATGTATCAGATCTTTAATAGCATAGTGTAATCAATGATTTTCTTTTTTGCCATAAAATTTCTTTTTTATTACATAAAATCCAGAAACAGGTACTCCGTTTATACGATTTTATAATGCTGAATCGAGATCCATACTACATTTTGATACGTAACAAAGAAACCTCTTCCAGAATCGGAATTCCTACTACGTAAACGAATAATATATAAAAGTATTACCATTACCCTTGCACATTTGTTCTCCTCTGCATCCATCTCTGGCAACCTACATTCATTCCGAAAAGGTTAAAAGGCATTCATGTGTTTATTCTTCCGCCTTTTGCACTGATCCGCAAGTAACTTTGTTGATCCAAAGTTAAGATACCGTTAACAGCTTAACAAGCTCCTTGCATATTTTAGTCTTATATGAATTATTCGTGTATTGTTATTTAAACGTGTTGTGCAAGCAAATCTGTAATTTGCACAGCAGGATTTCTTACGCGTAAATTAACCATTAAAGCTACACTGATGTCGTTGTCTCCAGTATGAAATAAATTCATAAAAGCGGTAATTCTTTCTTATAAATTTGTTTAATAAATTCAAGAGTCGCAAAATTACTTCCATTTCTAAATAAACTATAGTTATTATTTTTAAAAATTAATAAAATGGCGTTCATAAGAAAAAAGTTACAAGTTCATCTAATCAGTCTGCACATGAGTTTTCGTACAAACATTAAGTATTGAAGCAGAACTTTGTTGAATAATATATTCAGTAACATAATTGATAACGCATATTGAATAACAGAATGAAAATATTCTTAATAACATTTTCATACTCAGCTGCTAGACATGGCATCAGAAGGATGTAGGAAATGGTTTAAAAAGGCACCGAAATTAGTTTTAAAAGGGGGAGTATATAAGGTAATTTCTCTCGCTTTCTTAGCATGCCTTCGTGGTGTAATGATCAGCATAATCGGAGTGATTCGAGAGGTATAATGTATCTCTTAATCTATTGACTACTAATGGAGGCGGGACACCTCATAGGTTAGATGGTTGTACCCCAGATTCAAAACTATCGAGTGGAAGAGCACCTTTCAGGGAAACAAGTGTCTGCAATAGGCAAGCGAACCCCAACTTCTTTGTTATTACCTAAGGGTACTGCATACTGTTGACAAAACGATGGGGGCATCCTGTATTTGCTATAAGTTAATCTGTTTTGCCCACATCCACCACTTATCGAGTGGGAGAGCATCCGATTAGGATGAAAACGTCCGCAGCAGCCGAGGAAAGGCATTGTATATCTGCAATTATATTTCTATGGTTCATCTGAAAACAGGCAGCTATATCGCTATAGGTTATGAGCTTACACTAAATAATTCTAAAATTATATATATAATAATGTACAAAAGAATGTAGTTAATATACGACTGTATACAGTAATATAAATAGGTCATAAAATATAGTAGATTTCACACAATAAAATATAATGTGTTAAGTACATTGCGTATGTATACTAATACATAGATGTATGAGTCAATTAACAAATTCCGTTTTTGATTGTGCTTAAAGTGATAAATTAATATGGGACAAATATAGAAAAGTTCATATTCAAAATCTAAAATATCATTTCATATGGTCCATGAGTCAAGTGCTATTAATTCATGTGTATTTAATTGTACAGAATTCTAATGTACAATATGTTCATTAGCATATTATCCGTTTAGGAAGTACTGTTATGCCGTAATAAATTGTTGCGCCCTGAGTTATTTTACTGCGCAACGCAACACAGTTCTCCGTGCTGTCACAGCCATTCCATTATCTTGTACTTTTCTGTGTTAAGTGATGCTGATTAAATAGCTGCTGAATGTTTTTGAGCTGTTGTTTAGAAACTTCCTTATGCAGTTCTTCTGTTACTTGGCAGTTTGCTAAGTAGTGCTCCGAGGTTCCTTGCAACATACGCAACTGTCAGTGTTCGAAATTCCAAATTTGTCGGGAAGTTCTATGTCAGCACTACGTACTAAAAACGATTTGTTTCCTTGATTACGATTTCAAGCCACAATTCATTCATTCACTTTTACTTACTATTCAAATACATTTACTCATCATGCGCGTTAAAATATAGCAACAGCTATATAACTTTTAATCTTAAAATGTGGTAACTGCCTAAGAATGACACGCCACAAAAGCTAGTATAAGTGTGTATGTTTCCATTTTATATATAGCATTTGCTTTATTAAAAATAAATTGTGATTTGAAAACGGTATTGCGTCATATAAGTTGACGAACATTTTTACATCCGTAATTTTTTATTCGAATGTAACCTTCGCTTTCGCTCTTTACAGATGAGAGCAGATTTAGTCTGAATTGCGATTCTAGACACATACACATTTGGACAGAGCGGGGAACAAGAACATCATCAAAAGGGACTGTTTTGGAGGTCGCGGAGTTCTCGTTCGAGCAGACATAATGCTTGGTAGCTGGACCGACCTTCATATCTCCCAAGGAGGTTCGTCACCTGGGACTGCTATTGTAACGAGGTTCTTCTTCCTTACGTGCGTCTTTTCACAATGGCATGGGTCCTCGGTTCCTCTTCATGGACGACAACGCTCCACCTCATCTCGCAGTTACTGTCGAAGAGCTGTTGGAGAGTGAAGATATTGAACACATGGATTGGTCGGCAAGGTCTCTGGATCTAAATCCCGTCAAGCACGTACGGAACTTACTACGGAGACCCGTGGCAGCAAGTAACTTATCGCCAGTAACGATTCCGAAACTGCGATTGGTTCTGCAAGAGGAAAGAGCAGCAGTGTCTCAACAGCTCATTAACAACCACATATCCAGCATGCACAAATGATGTGAAACCTGCCTAGCAGTCAGGGGAGATCATATCCCCTATTAAAGACCGGATGTTTCTTGCTGGACACCCATCACAGGGATATTTCGGCCTTCAGTCGCATTGCGCTCCATGCTACTTTTTCAATAAAGCTTCTTTTTATCCCTCTGATTTCTCTTTTAGTAAGTGTTGCTTACATTACTTATGTCCTGACGTATTGGGGATCTTACGGTATTAAATGTGTTGATTTGGAAAGCTTTTGTACAAAGTTATATTGAAAAAACCGTCTCGTCCTTAATTTTTGGACACCAGTGTATTTTCAAATTCATTTCACGCACTGTTGTTAAACATAAATAAAGAAGATTCGGAAGTTACAGTCATTTAACAATATTCAACGAAATGTTAGAAACGATTCTGAAATAAGTACACTGGCGATATCCTCCATGATATCCTTCATGATCTCCTTCCAAGCAGTTACGACATTTGCAAAGAAACCTGTTCGTGTAATCGTTCCTTTGTGCAATGTCAAGAAATTAAATATATCTGCAATCATTTTAAACTAAATGTATTGCAACGAAACCACTTCAAAGAAAAAAAACGTTCCGATATGATAAATGTGACGAATGATATCGTAGGGATAAAAGAGAGGAAAAGGTAAAACCAAGGACAAAATTTTTCATGTTTAAAATAAATCCATACTACATGGTAAAAATCAAAGTAACTACAAAATCTCGCAAAAGCATGCAATAAGTTCATTTGCTTTTACGGTTGCTCTTTGTTGCCACGGTGTTTTGTAGTATGACTGCTCGAAATTGCAAAGTTTTATCTTAATTTTTTGCCTCCTGTCACTACATCTTGAACAGTGCTATTGTGAAACTGTGAGATCTTGCTCTTCTTTGCAATGTTTTTTCTTTCCTACTCTCTTCTTATTTTTTTCTGATACTTTTGCTAAATTGATTTCTGCAGATGTCAACTAATATAGTTGATAGATACAGTATTCTTCTACTCAAAACCATCGTCACAAACAAAATATCGACTTTCTTTTATGCTATTTAAATAAGTATTGAGCATGGATAATTTACGAGTTGTAGTTTGAAGTTAGTTGATATTTAATACTTATTTAAAGCTCATTCTACATTATTATTTAGTTTGGTTTGATTTAGTGAAATTAGAGCAAAGCACACTAGGGCTATCTGCCTAAAGTTATTGACGCCTTCGATTAGGACTCTCTAAAGGAAACAGGCTAATACACACGTTACACATGGGAAACACCACGAAAACACCCATGCAGCCAGCCCGTTCGCCTGGAATCGAACTCATGCTATTATCTAGAATTTCAGGGCTGAGAAAATTCTTACTTGACGGTTCTAAAATTTTATGTTTATGCTAAAATAGAGGGTTTGAGATTGAGATTCCTTTAAGATTATTTCACGAATTTATTTCTTAGGTCAGCAAGAACTACTGTGTCTCTTAATTTTGCGGTAAAAAAGTTTGTGTAAGGCTTCCAGAAGGACAATTAAGATATGGGTCTTCTTCCGGACAATGCTAAGACAATTGTTCTTTCGTTATTCACAGAAATGATTAAAACAAGGTTTTGACAGGTTTTTTGCTCTTTTTTCCCATAAGTGAAGGCTTAGTAAAGGAGAAATATTTCTGTGAAATTAAGAAAACTGAAAACATTATTAAAGAAGTTGTGAGCATAGCTTAGAAGAATGTTACGACATTTGTAGCCAACTAATGATTTCTGAAGCTTTTTACATACTTGTATGAAGTAAAAAGGAAGTATTGTAATCGCGAAAAATTTCTGGTATCATATTTCAACGAAAATATCCATTTTGACTGCTATAGAATGCAATTTAACGATGTTTTTTGTGCGAAATCTGTACGTAAGGACAGAATAAAAGACTCTTTTTCCACAATAAAATTATAAAATTGATTTAAAATGGATTATGAAGCGACTTTTTCGTAGAGTCTCTACGTACGTACGGACGTATGTATGTATGTATCTCGTATAACTCAAAAACGAGTAACCTCAGAACGTTGAAATTTTGTATATAGGACTGCTGTAACATGTAGATGTGCACCTCTTATTTTGATTGCAATCGGCCGCACCAAAAGTACATAAATATATATATATATATTTTTATGAGCCGAGTAACGGAGTGGATATATATATATATATATCCACTCCGTTACTCGGCTCAGTGAGCTCAGTTTCTTTATTCTTACATGTTTGTAAATTGCGCATTTTTTTGCTTTAAAAATGATTGAATTATGTTGTTCTTATCTTCCGGTTAAGGTTTTATGCCTTTAATAAATCGACAAGCAATATTTCTGGAATTATCAACAATTTAAAAGTTGTTTAAGGCCTCTAAGCGCAATTTTTTTGCTGCAGCAGCCATCTTTGTTTACATTTGAAACTTAGCAGAATAGTTGATTTGTTGCCAATCTGGAGAAACTAAACTTCGCAACAGCAAAGCTAACGCCTTGTTTTATTATTGAGAATTAAATCATGCTTATTCAACTCTGGAATTTATTCGAGGAAATAAGTGTTTAAGATTTACTTCGTAATTTTTAATACAGGTATTTTGAGTTTTTATATATTTTTGCCTTATCGCGAAATGAGAAATGAATTAATTGAATGCGAAGTACTGAATCGTCTGTGAAAAACTGTTTCTTTTTTTTTTCTCTTCCCCCCTTTTTTTTTGTTTGTTTAATTTCTTTTACGCATCGTTTTAGATTTATTATGGTATTTGAATAAACTTTTTGTGCATCCTGAGTTATAAAATGAGTGAGATGTAATGCTGTTAAGTGAACCTAGCTCCAGAGTGTCGCGATGGTAAACAAATATAGAGAATTTTAAAGAGTGTATTTATTCTATTGTGATTCATGCGCTATCGACGAGGCAAATTTAATTCAATCCAATACGTTTAAATGAAATGAAATATGCGTGTAATTTAATATTCCGTACGAGGAAGTAATGTGGTGTACACATCAGATTTTTTTCTTTCGTGAAGCAGGAAGAAATTACACGAACCTTGGTAGAACTGCATAACTGCTGAAAGAGGGACATTGAATATAACTGTATTTTAAATGTTTTATTAAAATTTCCAATACTTTATAAGTCCCAGAAATTTTCAAAACATTGGTGGGTCTATTCTAGATATTTCGTTTATCTTTTAAGTCTTAATGGCAAGTACAGCGAGATCTGTAGTTTCAAAAATAGCTTTATGCGTGTAATAATGTTAAAAGTAGTTATCGCTGATTAAAAGGCATTGCCTTTGCACATGAAATCCTATGCAAAAGGAGTTTTCAAATAAACAGCGCGTGACTACTGAAGCTGACAGCAGAAAACGGAAGAATACAAAGAGCTAAGCTTGAAAATGCGTGTGGGTAAATCCTGAAAACTTAATAACACGAAGTAGAATGAATGAAAAAAGTTCAAAGTCCGAGAAGATGAACGGCCTAAAATGAAAGACTTGCAGAGCGCTGCTCACTTATTTTAATTGTCTCGGTGTAGGGTTAAAGTTGCTAAGATGCTGCGATTTAATTTGAATATTCTGGTAACACACATCTAACACTTGGATCGTTAAATTGCTGTTGCTCAAATGCTTATATTTAATTGCCTGGAAATGTAGTACTTGACAGTTTGTTCCTCTTCCAGATGATTTCTTTTCGTTAGATTTCAATTGAACGGAAATAGGATCAAGTAATTTAAAATAAAATGGATGTGAGATTCTGTTCCAGTTTTCATTAATTAAAATTGCTTCACACTGTTGTTAGGTATCATACCGTACAGGGAAATTAATTAGTTTTGTTTTAATTAAGTTGATTACTTTGACTGCTACATGAGAAGATTTAGAATGACTTTAATACAGTTTAACTGCATTAAACGCTGCTGTATTTTAAACTGTATTTAATGCTAGTTAGAGAATTCTTATTATAAGATTACAGTGAAGCAGAGACAATAAAACTGCTTAGTAATCCAAAACTTTTTTCAGCTTCTAAATTTAAATAATCAATAATAATAATATATTAAGGTATTAATAAGAAACTGCTTAAAAGTTTGCAAATGATTAGTGATCTAACAAGCTATTTGTAAGTCTCTTGAATTATTCTGTTGCATTCTTTGAAAGGATCATAAAGAATCGTAACATGATTGTGAGGTAATAGAAATTTTTTATCCGAAAAAGAGTCCTTAAGCAAGCTTATGGTTATAAAGCATTTAGCACACTATATATCTAAAGACAATACAATCACTTAATACGATATTTGGGTGTCAAAGCCGTAGACTAGATTACTATAAAATGTGTCATTTATGAAAACTAAATAATGTACTAGTTTCTTTATTTTATTACATGAATTAAGAACACATTAAAAAACACTTAGTGTAGTATTCAACTGGAGTTTGAGAAGTGATATTGAGCCAACAGTAGCTTAGAATTTTTCTGGCCGTATATTTCGCATTTGTTCGAAATTATTATTCCATTATTTTCAAATTTCGAAATGGATTCTTAAAGGTTTTTCTTATGAAGAATAGTGAAAAATCTTTGCCACGAATTGACTCATTAAATCTTCTAACTATTAAATGTTACTGCTATATTTACTGCTTTATAAAGCAAATATCTTTTATGCCTTATAAAAGTTTATACAACTTTGGGTTAAATTTTATTATTTAATTAATTACGACAGTAATAATTCTAATAATAATTAATAATTAAATAATAATTAAAGAACAGCCGTTCGTTCTCGTAAATAAACTTTTCAAATCTCTTTATGGATTGAAGACGTTATTCATGACTATATGCAGTAGGATCATCTGCCTAAAGCGACGATTGCCTTCATGGACATCTTCCTAAAAATAATAATCCTTAACATGGTAGTATCACAAATCCGTTCAAATGATTTTAAAATCTAACGAAAGTTAACTACTAGTATTCTGTGGCAGTAAACAATCCATGAGTAATATGTTTAAAGCTTTATTTATATTTTGTATTGATTCTGACTGATAAGAGCTGCTGCAGGTGTTTTAGAATTATGTACTGTATGGTCTATCAGGACTGAAAAGCTTTACAAGCTGCAGTTAATTAATTAAACGGTTGTGATGTTTCACTTATTTAATTCTAAAGTTCTAGCTTATAACTCCTTAGAACCCCACGAGCACTAACAAGCGAATAATCGCTTAAGTGTGTGAACAAAACACGTAAGACTTAAGGAGGGTTTACAACCCTTTATTTTTCAGTATATTTACAATCAGTTCCTACTTGGAACTTTACACAAAGCCTCCACTCCGGCTTAAATAATAATGAATTTAAATTAAACTACACTAGCTAAGCTACCTGATACGTATTGCCGAAGCTATCAGAAATCTAACTAGTTGGCCCCTAAGTATTAATTAAATCGGCGAAGCCAAGCAAGGGCCTAAGGTATGGCCGAGCGTAGGAACTAAAAGAGAAATTAGCCAAAGGCAAACGCGCGTTAGTCGGGGAATCAGACTCTCTCTCTAGAAGTCGGTGAAGTATCGACTTAAATAGTACTCTTTCTCATTTGCATTTATTGAAGTTACGTTCTGACAGGAAAGTGTAAGCTAAAATTAGAATAAGATAGGAAAGATACAAAAAATAACTGTTAATAAACTTAGGATAAACCTTACATCTTTCCCCACCAGAATTTAACTACTCGAAGAATAAGGTCTCAAAACGACCTTGTTTAAGAGTGTAAATTCTAAGCAAAAAGACATCTACATAAACGTTTTCAACTTGTAGCTAGAGCTCTTTCGTGAATTCATCATTAAAACTTTTCTCTTTAGGATCAACTTTACACAAATATCTAAAGCTAGATTAAAACTAAGAGAAATGCACATTCACAATTTGAATAAGTTTTACATCCATCTACTTCATCTTTTCTTTCAATCAGATGTCAGTCTTGACCTCCCAGTCCTCTGGAAGGAAAAGGTATCAGTTATACTCTTTCTTGATATTATTTTGGCCCTCAAACATTTTCATTCACACGAAACTTTAATTCTTCTTCCCCCCATGCTCTCCAGAAATTGTTCTGAGTAAAACGAGGTTTTTATGTTGTATTTCCGCGAAGACATGCTATCACTATCCAACCGCTACGAATAGTTATAAACTCGATTTTCCACACCTTAAAAAACTCCTTAAACACAAAACTAGACCTAATGTCCTAAAATAGAGCTTAAATTTTAAATGCTTAATTGAAGCCTGGAGAGCTTAACTTTAAGCAGATTCAATCTATACTTTCATTCCATTCATCTCTTACACAAAGAATTTACAGTCATGCTAGACCAAAACACATTTGTATTCGTTTAATTTTTACAAAAGTTTAGAAGTTAACATTTCAAATTCAATTGAACATTTTAACACGTAATATTTTAAAATTCATTTTACATCATTCGTTATAGTTGCTATACAAAATTCACGAAGCTTGGCTACAGTCTTTAAGTTAACACAATTGAAGTCTTTCGACTAAACATATTCACAAATTAGTTTCTCGGAACTTGAGAATTCTAAAAGGAAAGTATTTACAAAATAAATTTTCGCGAACTTGCGAATTCAAAAATCTTTTCTGTTTAACAGATAGTTACAACTACATTCTCGCAAACTTGCGAATTCAGTTTCTTGCTTTAAACAGTATTTAGCAACTTAAAACACATGACATAAATCGAACTTTCAATACGAAATAGAAAACAAGGAAAACTTTCACTTATCTTTTTGGTTGCTATACTCCTGCATTCTCTTGGCGCAGAATTCTTGCCATGTTGGCGATTTCAAACTTCGGACTCTCAGTCGTCTCGGGCGGCTGGTATTCGCTACCGGACATTCTTTTCTTTTCTTTTCATTCCTCAGGCGTTGAATCGGGCAGCTTTTCTTGTTGGCTGAGGATTCTGGAATTATGGCTTCCTCTTTGCTTTGTAGCTTCCGTTCCTTAACTCGGAATTGTTGCGAAGCTTAAATCTTAACAATTTTAACTTTTTAACTAAGTTTTAAAACTTTTTAACTATTAACCTATTATAGTGCCGGAACAACTAAAATAAATAACTTACTACCAAAATTCTTCTGGTTAGAAGCGGAGGAAACTGACTGATTGAGCTGACTCGAAAAAAATATCTAAATTAGCTATTTCTTAAATCAATTAATTCACACAAAGCAAAGCAAATTCATCTTAATAAATCTTAACCTAAAAACACAAGAAGGAATAAATCTTCACAGACACTCGGTAGAATAAAATACTATCTCAACTAAAACATTTCTAAAATTTCACTCATTTCGAAACTTAACTCAAGAATAACAAGTTCATATTCATTAAATCAAAACCTCATAAGCACCAGAGAAGGAATATTCAAACACCAATCAATCAGTTCCACTACGAAAAATCGAGCACTAGTGCTAACTTTCCTAGCACCTAAAACAAGCATTCAAAGAATCATTAATAAGTGATAAGTACATAATTTTATATTCTGTCGTGTTCTGAAAAACTTAAATGCATAAACATTGTACAATACCCCAAGCAAAATCTCCATGTTTCTAAAAGGCCTTAAGGCTCAAACAAATGGAGTGACTGAACAGACCAACTACGTAACACAAAAAAATGCAAGTAATAACATAACATCATACTCATTTATTAATATCTTGGACAACCTAAAGATAGCTGGCCAGATTACCCTTACATGCAACAGTAAAAAATATTCCACATTATTTCTTTTAAGTCGTATATCAAAACATATTTAGAATTTAACAGAATAAATGATTATTATGATTATTCTATACGTAAACTTAGTTACTTGTAAATGGATCTCATGTAAGCTAATGTAGGAATTGCAATTAAAGAATTACATGTTTTATAGACAATAATTTTAAATTTAAATAAGACACAAACAATCCTTTTCTTTTTCAATTTTCAAATTAATTTTTTCTCTTTCTCCCCAAATTAAGCAAGATTAGTTTAAATTACACTACTTAAAAATACTATAATCATACGAATAAAAATATTAAGTAACTCACAGTTGGTCGACAAGCGCCCATTAGACTATTCTGCAAATCGGAGACAACTTAAGCATTTCATAATTAACTGAAGATTAAGTCCTTTGAACTCAGCCCACAATAAGGTGAACAAGGATGACATAATTGCTAATACGTAGGAAACCAGGCTGTCGATAACTCAAGATATACTGAAATAGATGACTCGACGAAAGTCCGCCCCGGATCATTTACCACACTGCCCAAATAAGGTGAAGAGGGATGACATCATGGATGATAAAAACTGGATATGCTATAGTAGATGAATCAAGGAGTGCTCTGACACAAAATCATTCTATCGACCCACACCTTGAACTCTGATGTCAGTCGCTCGTAAACTCTGTAGAACGCTCATCAAAAATCCAGAAGTTACCACCTCACACCTCCAGAGTAACCAGTTATCCCTCGAGCTAATGCCTGACTCTTAAAGCAACGCAAATCTCTTCAGCTAAATGCCGAGGAAGACATAACATCCGTCCGCAGAACGCAACCCACCCACAAGTGTGAAGCTTGGCCACAGAGCCCCTTAGGTCCCTTTAAACTAACTTCACCCCCAAAATCACGAATCCGTCTCACTTCAACACCCTTACAAGTTCCGAAGAAAATTCGGTTTCTCAACCCACTCACAATTATAGGTCCAAAAATTACACATAAAATTAAATTCTTGCCAACCCGGGACTTTCATTATAATTTAACAGGACAATATCAAAACCCTCAAACGAATCAAAAATAAAATCATTGTCTACAGTTGACGGTTGCCCAGCTGTAGAAATGATTCCTCCAACATCTGCGAAAATTTGAGACTAAAAATTCGACTCCCCTTGCTAACAAGCGAAAAATCTAAGGAGAAAACAACAAAAACTGCCCTTTCAAGATTTAATTTACAACCTTTCCTTTCTTCCGAAGTTAAAAGCATGACAACAATCACAAAGCTAAAGTGTAAGTGAAAAAAGCGGGAAGCCAATTATGATATTCATTTTACTGCTTCGTAACAAAAGACATGGGAAATAACACTATACTGCTCTCACTTGCAACTGTCATCTTAAAGCTTTTCTCACAGATGTTACTTCCGTTAAAAGAGGCTTCCCTTTCTTCGTTAGAAAATTGAATCGTTGAAGAAAAATAATTGCCTAAAGATTTTAAATACACTCCTTCCAAATATATATATATTCAGTATGCTCTTCAGAATTTCATATTTAAAAATCAAATACAAATAAAAATAAAATACTAAAATAATTTCTTCCGATTTTCAAATTTAAAAATAAAATACAAATACTAATAAAATACTTAAATAATTTATTACTTAATTGACTAAAAACACTTAAATTTTGAGACAGAATTCGCGACACAACACAGTCTTTAACAACTCTCTTGGTTTTCCTGCGTTCCTGAAAAGGAATAGATGTTGAGTCGTCGGGTTGTTTTCTTTTCATAGCTCTCGGCTGGCATATTCTTGTGGTTCCTCTCGAGGTAGTTGGCTTCGGTTCTTGTAGTTTGCCGTGGTCTTTGCTTATCTTCCAAGAGACTTTTCCGCTTTCCCATCGGCGCTGACTCTGTTGAAGAGGAACTTTTGTCTCTTTCCTAGTCTTCATTCTGGCGGAGCCTGAACCTTGTTGTTGTTGCCTTCGTTTCGCCATCCTTTCATCAGCGTTATCGGCTTTTCTTTTTGTTGCTGGGGGATCTTTGCTGGCCGACGGCGAAATCTATGTTCTTGGCGCACACCCAAGATCCTGCAATAAATCTCTTAGAACTTGAAAATCCGTATGATTATCGACCTCGCCGCATCAGAATTTTTGATGGCCTCATTAATAATTTTCTGAATATCATTCAATTTAAACTCGTCCTGTCTTTGTTGAACGAAAAAAAGCTTATCCAGAGGCGTTAAAATTTTTCTTCCTAGGAACAATTCTGCGGGGTATTTTTGTGTAGTATCATGCTTTGCTGTTCTCAAGGCAAAGCCTAATTCATTGATGCAGCTGTCCCAACGGTCGTGATAATTCTTAACATATCCCCGAATAATTTTAACTATATTTTTATTTACGCGTTTCGCAATACTTGATTGCGGTCTATAAGGTACCATTTTTAGATGGCGTATGCCAAGGCCTGTGCACAGGTTTTCAAATAAATTACTTACAAATTACCTACCATTATCTGATATTACTTTTACTGGGGTCTCGTATTTTAAAATATATTTATTTAGAAACAAAGCTGCTACTATTTTTCCTGAAGCCCGTTTAAGAGGAATTATTTCCACCCATTTTGAGAAGTGATCCACGATGGTTAACAAGTACACAGTCCAGTCACATTAATGTGACCATCTGTCAAAAGCCAGACTAACCACCTTTCGCAGAGCGGACTGCTGCGAGACGTGCAGGAAGAGAGTCACATAGGTCCCTGAAGGTGTTCTCTGGGATGTTGAGCCATGCCGACTCTAATGCCGTGGCCAGCTGCGCTAGATTACGCGGTTGAGGATCCATGGCGCGAACAACTCGATCGAGATGGTCCCACAGATGCTCGATTGGGTTTAAGTCAGGTGAGTTTGCTGGCCAGGGGAGGACGGTAAACTCATCCTGGTGCTCTTCGAACCACGCACGTACACTGGCAGCTGTATGGCACCTCGCATTGTCCTGCTGGAAGATGCCATCATCCTGAGGAAAAACAATGCGCATGTAGGGGTGAACATGGTCCGCAAGGACAGATGCGTACTTGTATTGATCCATTGTGCCTTCCACAATGATCAGTGAACCTAGAGAATGCCAGGAAAACATTCCCCAGACCATAATGCTCCCGCCTCCAGCTTGGACCGTTCCGGCAATGGTTGCAGGGTGGTTCCTTTCAGAGGTTTCACGCCTTATACGCCAACGTCCATCTGTCCGATGGAGCATAAAACGCGATTCATCCGAAAACGCAACCTGTCGCCACTCAGTGGACGTCCAGCTGCTGTACTGGCGTGCAAATTCTAGCCTTCGCCGTCGATGAACAGCAGTCAGCATAGGTGCACGAACCAGGCGTCTGCTTCGGAGGCCCAGACGCAGCAATGTTCGCTGAATAGTACTTTGGGAGACACTTTTGGTAGCCCCTTGGTTCATTTTGGTGGTCAGTTGCTCAACGGTAGCCCGTCTATCTGCCCGAACGCATCTCCGCAACCGTCGTTCGCCTCTGTCATCTATGGCCCGTGGTGCACCACATTTGCCACGTCGCTGATTTTGGACAGTCCCATTTTGCCACGCACGGTACACTTTTACCACGGCGGCACGCGAACAGTTCACAAACTCAGCCGTTTCGGAAATGCTTCCACCCTTGGCCCAAAAGCCAATGATCATGCCCTTTTGGAAGTCGGATAAATCGCTTCGTTTCTGCATTACGCCAACGATTGAAATGTTTTCCGAAGCCCTCACACACCCTTTATATACACTCAACTACACTGTGCTGCCACTTGCCTTCTGTGATTGGTTATTTAACTCTGACATGGAAAGTACGTGGTGGTCACATTAATGTGACTGGACTGTGTATCTATTTTATTAATCTTTGTTCTAGGGTAGGGACCAAGCAAATCAATACCAACCAATTCATTTGGGAATGTGGTTTTTATGCTATTTAAATACCCGGCCGGGTTGTAGTTATTGTCGTTAATTAATTGACACAAGTAACATGACCTGAAATACGCCGTCACAACTTTGTATAACTGCGGAAAATACAACGCTTCGCGGACCCTTTTCAGGGTTTTCCTAACACCAAGATGGGCTCCGAATTTCGAGTCATGGAGTTCCTCTAGAATACATAAGCGTAGACTCATTGAGACTACGGCCGCAATTCTTGATTATCGTTGGTTGTTTTCGTGTAAAAGAGCAATTTATCTATAATTTCATAACGGGCCGCCTTACTGCGAATAGCCGTTAAGTCTACATGTTCAAAATTTTCGGGATCTTCCAGGTAAGCGTAAATATCTTTAAATTCTGAGTCCGTTTTTAACTCGGCGATTATTGTTTCCCGGGATTCAATTATTTTCGCAGTTAGCATCGTACATCTAATTGTATTTCCGTCTTCATCGATCTTAATCCTTGAAAATGCATCTACAACTACGTTTTCTTTCCCCGACATGTGTTTTATTATTAAATTAAATTCTTGCAGTTTTATTGTCCAACGTATGAGCCGAGGCGAAAGATATTTTTCGGAGTATAAGCGACCAACTGCCGCGTGATCTGAATACACAGTTATTGGTGCACTCCCAAAGAACACCCAAAATTTTTGCACCGATAGTAGGACCGCGAGAGTTTCCCGCTCAGTTGCAGCATAATTTCGCCGAGTTTGATTAAGCGTCTTGCTAAAAAAAGCTATTGGGTGCCCATTTTGAGAAAAGAGTGCGCCAACTACGTAGTCTGAGGCGTCTGCTGCAATCTTCAAATTCTGATCCCCTTCCCGGAATTTAAGAACAGGTGCATTAATTAAGGCGTGTTTCGAATCTTCAAACGTCATGTTCGCCTCCGCTTCCGTGTGAACCTGGTCTTTTTTCGTTCAACCATCAACAAAGGTTCAACTAGCTTAGCAAAATCTTTAATGAATACTTTATAATAGGAACACATCCCCAGGAAGGATGATTGATAACTTCTTAGCGGTATTTGGCGGTGGGTAGCTTTTGATTGCTAAAATTTTAGAGTTGTCAGATTCTATCCTGTTTTTCGAGATTTTATAGCATAATTCCTTGTTTGTTCCTTATTGTTCCTAGCAAGTTTGAGCACAATTCTTTGGCGGAAAATTTGCACTTTTTAGGATTAATTTTGAGGTTTGCTTCATTCAATAATGTGAAAACTTCCTCTAAATGTTTAATGTAATCCTCTAGGGTTTCGCTCGTTACAATAATATCATCGTGATAAATGACTGTCCTTTTTCCCAAGACTGGCCTTAAAACAATATCCATAACTTTTTGAAATGTAGCCGGAACTCCGCTTAAGCCAAACGGCATTCTCGAAAAGGCACACACGCCTGTCTTTGTGATAAAAGCTGTCTTTTCGACATCATCGGGTTTTACAGCAATTTGAAAATATCCTGACGTCAGGTCCAAGATTGTCATATATTTAGTTGACCGAATTTTTCTTATAATTTCCTCTATTATCGGGAGGGAATATGCGGGGTAATTCGTTATGCTATTTAATTTTCTATAGTCAACTGCAAATCTCCACACGTTCGGATCTGCGGGCGACAGTCCATTGTCCTTCTTACATAAAACTACAGGACTGGCATAGAGGCTAGTACTTGGCTTAATTATCTTGTTCTCGAGCATTTTCTTAATGTGATACAATCTGATAGAAGTCAGGCTTTTCGTCAAATAATTGCGAGAAATGTTTTACCAATCGTTGTACTATTTTTTCCCCTTCTTCGAGGTGATTCAGCTCAAGTTCCGGCATGGCGGCTTCTTCAACTTCCATTTAGTCCATCTTGACCTGTAAGGTAGAATCTTTAATATTTGCCATAGCTGCGCGCAAGAAATCACCCCCCCATAATATGACTGCGGTTAATAAATTCTTTACTACAAGAAAATTAACTTTTTGCGTCTCATTTTTTATTTCAACATTCAGCCCCACTTTTCCCAAGCAGGCACACTGTTTGCGTTGGGCAGCAATCACGCGTTATCCCGTTGTCTTAAACAGTCTGTAGCGACAAAAATGCTTTTTAAAAACCCTGCGACAGGAAGCTCCATTGGTCTCCGGTATCCCGTAAGGCGAACATATGGACGTCGTTTAGTAGTATTTGGATTTCTGGCAAGGCCAAATTTTGTACAATTGCCGTATTCAGCTTGATTTCTAAGGGATTTACCTTCTCACACGGTGACTTCCCCGTGACTAGTTTAAATCCTTTTTTTCGCCCCCTTGGTCAAACTGTTTTTATTTCCCCACGCTTTGGTCTGACCGGCTTTCCTTCTATCCGGCTTCGCTACTTTCCTCTCTTGTCGATAGGAATTCTGCTGAACTTGAGGTTTCGTCTGAGTATGAAACCTTGAATACTACGTAAAATTCTTCGCACGCGCGTTTTCGGCCGTTCGCCTACTTTTAAATTTGACAGCTAGTTCAAATAAGCTTTCCAGTGTTAGCGGATTTCTAACTTCAAGAAAGTCTTGAATTGACGGAAGCAACCGTGGTAAAATTATTTCGATGATTTCCGTATCAGGCCTTTTCCCATATAATAATTTGACAATATGAATCTTCCTTAAGATGAAATCTGTTAATTCGTCGAAATTAGTTTGATATTTACTAAATAATTCTGATTCCAGTTTTGCGTGGTCTTTTACAACCTGGAATGCTTTCAATAGGGAATTCTTAAAGTTTTCTCAAGTGTATATTTCGGATCCTGGATCCCCCAACAAATTCTTGCCAATATTCTTGTACAGGCTGAGGGCTTGACCTTTTAAATTCGTCGTAGCGATGATTATTCTCTGTGGCTGGTTGACAGGATATAATGTGAAGTGTAGGTCCAGCTGCTCCAGAAAGGTCATTACGGATCCCTTGCCATCAAAAGTTGCTGTTGGCGTCATCGCCGCTCTCATCGTTTCCAAGATAAATCCGAAGACCTCCATGGGGTTTGTTTGTGGCTGAGGGTACTGAAAGGTGGGAGGGGTCAACGAGAAATCTTCGCTACCCAGCGACATGGTTCGTTAAGAACAATATCGGGAGCCAAATGTGGGGTTTTACTTACTCAATTCTAAAGTTCTAGCTTAGAACCCCACGAACACTAACAAGCGAATAATCGCTTAAGCGTGTGAACAAAACACGTAAGACTTAAGAAGAGTTTACAACCCTTTATTTTTCTGTATATTTACAATCAGTTTCTACTTGGAACTTTACACAAAGCCACCACTCCGGCTTAAATAATAATGAATTTAAATTAAACTAAACTATCTTAACTAAGCTCTCTGAAAGGTATAGCCGAAGCTATCAGAAGCCAAGCAAGGGCCTAAGGTATGGCCGAGCGTAGTAACTAAGAGCGAAATTAGCCAAAGGCAAACGCGCTCTAGTCAGGGAATCATTCTCTCTCTCTAGAAGTCGGTGAAGTATCGACTTAAATAGTACTATTTCTCATTTACATTTACTGAAGTTACGTTCTAGCAGGAAATTGTAAGCTAAAATTAGAATAAGATAGGAAAGACACAAAACTTAAAATAACTGTTAAGAAACTTAGGTTAAACCTTACACGGTTAATGATGCCAAAGCATTCAGCGACTATTTATTAAATGGAAAGAATAACTTCATTGTGAGTTTCTAAATGCACGTGACTTATATTTGTAGCCAGCATCGAAAAATATGAAACTACCATACATTCAGCTTGTTCAACTCCTGAAAATTTATTTTAGAATGAACTATTAGAGTTAAGCAGGTTTGACTATTCCGCCACTGAGGAGTTTTTCCCAACAGAAAAGAAAATATCTTTAAAGTTTAATATGAAGAAGAATACGAATCTCTTCTAACAAAAACGTAACATATTATGCTTTCGTATTTCACCCGCTCTTTGGTATTCTTAATCTACTATACTCTACCCTAAACCTTCTTCAACCAATGAATTACATCTTAAAAAAATTTCAACATTCATCCCTAACTGTCAATTTTAATTATGCACTCATTGCATTGAACTAACAGTATTACACACTAACAGTGAGTCTTCAAACCTCCTCAGTCTTAACACTTCATTCGTAAGCATTTCATTAGAAGCATGGGTAATGTAAAGCTCTTATTCCTTTGAGATAAGACGCGAATAGATGACATTCATTGTGTTATCTTCTCTTAGGATGTGCTTAATTTGGATAATGTTTATACATCATAACAACACTCTTGAATTAAACCTTTCCGGATCATTTACATCAAATAAGAATTGCTAACATTTTCCAGGAAAATGAGTTAATCTGTTGGGATTTCTCTTAAAGAGAATTTTATGCAAACTTGGTAATATTTTCTAAATTCTGAAAACTGATATCCGAAACTATTTCACATGCAAATTCAAAGAATTTCTAATAAATGGTGCTATGCATATTATTAAATTTAATCTTGTAGAATGGGTGATATTTTTAATTTTGATTTACATATGATCGCATTCTTAAAGTCTTTAAATGTTAAATCTATTTAAAATGAAACTGAGGAAACAGGGAATGCAGAAATAAGCTACAGTAACCTTTCGAAATTAATTCACCTCTCGGTTTTCTCCCAGGCTGTTCCGAAATTTTAAGCACAGATTTTTATAATTAAAGGTAAATTTTACTTCTACCACAACTGTGAAATTTCCGTAGGTAAAAAGATGTTTAAGGTCAAATAAATGCTTTAAACTCGTACTTAGAACACCTAAACGATAAACTTATATATTCACAATATAAACTCATTAGGGAGTTGATATTCCTAAACTAGGTTTAAAGACAAGTTGGCTGGTTTGTGAGTTTCATAGTGCATAACCTAAGATATTATAATACACAAGTGTTTCATGCAGGGAAAATTGCGAGAAATTTTAAACGTTACTCACTTACACGCCATGTTTCTGATTTTTCACATAATGCACTTCGCATCATTAGATTCTACACTTTTCGATTTGGCGAATGATCATTTTAAGTAATATGAAATTTATTTTCTTAAGAGATTAAAACAAGTTGTTAAGCATTAGAGCTATGATATGATGAACTAGAGCTGTTATATGATTTATGTCAGTCGATTTTAAAATTTTTTTATTCGAAAGGTTAAATGTTTTAGACAAAATAAAATTTATTTGTTTTCATATGCCACTATTACAAACTGCTTCAGACTGGAAAGTAGTTAGAACTAGCTGTGATGCACCAAGTTATATTCTTTTCCACTTTATGTTTCACAATCAAGCTTTTTAAGAATCGTAGACAGAGTACCCATTTCATCTGTGATTAGTGTAAATAAAAATGTTGTGTAGTAAAAGAGGATCATATTAATGTTCTTTCGACTTGATTTCCACAAGGATTTTACGGATGCAGGAACACTAAAATTAAGGAGAACTGAGCAAAGTATGAATTAAAACAAGCTTTTAAAATCATAGTTATAAATTTAAGATATTTCCCTTGTCTAGAACGCCTTTGTAGCTACTTTGCGAATCGAAATATAAGCTCTTAATAATCCAAATAAAATATTAATTAGTATGGACATAGATTCATACGATTAGAAAATCCTGAACAACTGAAGTTTTCACAACTTCGCTTTTCAACAGAATGAATAAGAGCTTAGCAAGTATAATTACCGAAATAATTTAAATGAGGAATTATTTTATCAGGGAAATGCAACAGCATTTGAGTGAAATAAGTAGATTATTAAAGGGTTTGTGATGCTTAAAATGATGTAGGCAATGAAGAATTAACATATAAGAAATTGAAGGAATACCGTTGTTAAGCCAAAGCAAAATGCAAACGTAATACTTCGCTAGCTTCGACTGCGTCTTTAAATACAGTATTATTTGTTGATAATCCTAGATATCAGTAACAATAGTTCAACGGAAGTAAATTCGAAGGAAATAAATTTGCCAAAATTACTGGTTTCTTAATGATATGAAAACTGGACATAATTTTTAATATTCCTCTGCCTTTTATTGATGATTCACTGAGAAAAATAAACAAACTCAAGTATGTTCAAAATCCTTACACACATAATTAGCTCTAATTGTAGTTCAAAGACCAAACACCTCTGATACAAACTGTGATGTTTATTTCAAAAATGCTTCGGTAAAAAAATGCAACTTATTTTTTACACTAGCCGCCTGCCAGCCAACCGTCTAAATAGTTATTATCAAAATACAAACAAATAATAATAGTTAGCCCAACCGGGAGTTAGACCAGAACTATTCGTCTCGAAACGGCATTTTGAGTCGAATTACTACAAACGGCTGTATAACTTTTAAAACTGTTGCCACCAAATATTATCGGTTCGCATTATATTCAAAGAAATTAAACAATGAAGGATCTACATGAATGTATGTATGCTTCTCGCGTTGTAAAAAAACAACGAAACGTACGGATATCAAATTTTGAATAACGTAGTCCTCCACCGAAATATGAGCAACTGGAAGGCCGAATCTTGAATTCGAATTTGTTTTATTATCTATTTCATAATTTTAAGTTTTAAGGATTTTTTTATTAAGAAAACCAATGATTTCAAAGCGAGCTATGCAACATAATGTGCGGAATAAAACATTTTAATCTCCAGCTCAAGAGATTATTTAGCGGAAATTCTAAAGATAGACTGTTAGCCCTTAGGGACGTTAACCCAAATGCTCTTGAAATGTGCATGTATGTGAAAAGGAAAAAAACTATATATAAGGAGTCCAGCTGGTGAAATTCCGCTTTGTTCAACGTATAATTAATAATAAAAGAGATGAGGAAGTCTTCTTATATTGATTTTATTTCGTTTTCAATAGCAAACAGATTAAACTAAAAGATTAAAAAAATATTAAATAGTGTATGCTTTGTAAAGTGGCAACAAACTGCTTTTAAGCTGTCGAGTTTGTTTATCAAAATATCGTTAAATTGGTACAAAATCTGAACTCAATGAAAAACAAAAATTCAAAATTCGGATTTCGAGGTACATGTTCAGGTGGTACATGTTCTACGTGCGTTCAAAATTTGGTGGTTCTTGAGCTGCCGCCGCTTTTTCACATTTCGAGGAACATGCATACGTACATACATACATACATACATGTGTACTTACATACGTACATACATACGTACATGCATGCATGTACACATACAGCTTCTTCATTATTTAGCAGTAGAAAACAATGAACATTTAGAATTGAGTTCTATGAAACCTTTTTACCATCTCAGAGAACTCCATAATATATATATGATTAATAATGCTTTTATTCCTTTAGTATTTCATTATTTGAAGTAACGAAACTTTTAAAGAAAGAAAAAGAAATAACATTAAGCATATTAGAGTTTTAAAAACTGTAGAGTTCCTCACTTTTATTCTGCTAAATGAAGTGTCGAGGAGGAGCATAGAGAACTGTTAAGCGAATTATCGCTTAGTTCAAAGAACAAAAAGCGTAAACTCAAGAAGGAAAAACTACTCTTTATTCACTCAAAATAAGATTAACATGCGGCCACTTTCTTCGGGCTTACAGTAAAGCCTCCATTTCGGCTTAAACTCAAGACAGGTGACGGAAGACGGGGATGCCTGGTGTTTAACAGTGGTAAACAGATATATGTCCCACGCCTTCCCCTATCTTGAAGCAGCAACTCCCTGGAGCCCATGGGGCTGTATCGGGAGTTTACTGAAATTAATAAAAGTATTTACAGTGCAAGCAAAGGCTGATGAACCATTGTGCTACATTGCGGTTTAGGATACATAAGCATGTTATAAATAGTCAAGTGTACGACATAAAGAGAGGGAAAAAATACAAAAAATACAAAAACAGCACATTAAATACATAAATATAAGGCGTAATTAGATACCAATACCCCTCACTCGATAAATAAACGTTAATATAAAAACTAACCAATGACTAATTAAGAGATTCAGCCGAAGCTAACACAATTCTAAAGTAGTTGACTCGTAATCTCAACCAGCCGGCGAACTGCCAAAAGGTGCGTAATAATCCGGCCGAGCGTAACAACAGCTTAGAGAGACATAGCCCAAAGGCAAACACGCGCAACTCAGGATTCCTAACTCTCTGTCTCGAAGTCAGTTGAACTTTCCTTTAATACTATCTCTTCCTCATTTGCATTCAACGAGTTCTTTAAAGCTCATTCTGGTAGGGAGTTGTAAGTTGACATGAGGCAAGATAAGAAAGCACAAGTAAATTAAAGTAACTGTCATAAAATTGCAATGTAAGTGTGCCGGGTTCTGACTTCACTATTAAAAATGTGATAATTTAAATAAACGTACTTCGAAACTTGTAAGCGTTAAATATTAAGAAGCATACCTAGTACTGAAAAATGTAAGGTACGGCAAAATAAAAAAAAATTAAAATTAGCTAAAACTCACATTTTGCTTCACATAGCCTCAGTTTTAACTCTAAACAATACTAAAGATTGTCGTGTATGACAACTATTACATTCAAGTAGTCAGAAGATATTTAACGCATGCTGCAGGAAAACAAATAGCATGTATATTTATTAGATTTGGACAAACTGTGTGATATCTGTTAGGTTAACCATGTCATATATATTTCGATAAGCATGTAATATTTATTTGATTTAGTCAGTGAGATGTTATTTATGTGTGATATTTATCAGAATGAATATATGATATATAGAGTTAGGCAGTTAAGATATTTATAGGAAAACAAGCAACGTAGAAGTCTGAAATATCAAGAAAGTCTTTCATATGAATTGAACCAGAAACTATCAAGCTGCTAGGTGTATTTGCTAAACCATTTCAGGTGAATGAACAGCATAGGTTATGAGGGGAAATTTTTAAAGATACACTTGTAAGGATTTTAAGTTCACTAACGTTTATTTTCTTTTAAAACTTTACTATCATCTCTTATTTTCCACTTCTGGCCAGAATTAGCGCGTGAATATGTTTATGCAAATTGTACTTGCTAACGCTTAAGTATTTAAGTTGTGGCTTTTTTGCCAAGACAGTAGAAGGAAAGAGAGAGAGCCCTCTTGCTACGAGTATTCACGCGAGCTTGCCATAAGTTACTGTCCGCCTTTAAGGCCAGAGACTTAATCCTCTTGAAAGTTAAAGGCGTATTGTAGTTTTCCGCAGTTTGCGTACTACAGACGTAGTAATTGCGTACTACAGACGTAGTAAGGCCAGTATTAGTGCTAGTCATCTGTGTGAAATATTAAAAGTTAGCTCTTATTTAAATTTTAGTTAGCTAGTGGTCTTACATTCTTTTACTTTCAGACCACAAGTGGTTGGTCTTTGTGTCCCGAAGTTCGGGAACGTTTGTAAAATCGATAAACAAATAAGGGTAATTTGAGCCCTTCCTATCTTTGTTGTATCTTCTACACACGCACGAACATAGCTTTTAGTAAGCTCCCTGTTCCTACTCAGGACTTCAGTTATGTTTGCGAAATCAACAAGAAGAAACACCAGTCCTGATACACTTATTTGGTTCCAGAGGGGCTCGCAAGCAAATTAAAATAGGTTACTGATTTATTTTAAAATGTCTTATAATCCATGCAATGATATGATATTACGGAAACTTAATGATGCGTTTCAACCTTAGCAATGAGAAGAAAGATTTTCAGAGTTCAAAAACAACTTTTGACATACTCAAGCACGAAATAACTTTCCCGCACTCACCACATCCAGAAAATTATGTGCGAATTTCTGAATTAAGAATGAATTTACTATATTCAGAGTATATTACGATCAACAAAGGCATGTAACATTAGAAGCGTTGATTTGTTTTGATGCACAAAGGGTTTTGGTGAAAATTCCATCCAGACTAAAACTTACAAACAAATAATTATATCTCTCACATGACTGATCTTGAATTTAAGTCACCGACAACCATTAATTTCTTTGAAAGAATTGGAAAAGTTTCTTGTGGAGTAAAAGAAAATATTCGCTCCAAATAAAAAATTAGTAAAACGGAAGCACTGAACAGAGGAAAATTAATGTAATTTGTGAAAATGGCTGAGAACACTCTCGCAAGATAATATCATATTTGTCAAAAACACGATCTTTTCCTTCCGTGAGTTCACAGATGTAAGCCAGGTAGCCGGTTGCCATTAATTACAAACTAATGACCATAAAATTTTCTTTTGTAACACATTTTAATGCAGAATTTTGGCATGTAATCCAGACAGCCTAAATAAAATCTAATTAACCCTAATAAGACACTGTACCACATCTGAGATAAGAAAAAATATTCATAAATTTTCACACCAGTTGTCATCTTTAGTAGAAAACTCATTTTCGTGTTTTTAATGGAATTATTATTAACTTTGGAAAATTCAGTGTTTTGTAGAACATAGTCACATTGTTTAGATTGTTGTTTTACAGTAGAGGCATTATATATTACCCCTCTTATGCTTATTTAATTACCTTATCTTGATAATTAGACTTTGTTAAATAACATATTTTAGCACCCAGGGAGGAATAAGGAGACACATTTTTATTACTGCCGCAGGATATCAAAAAATCATACATCTTCTATGAAACTGCTTTCCAGTGTGTACTGTATTAGTGTTAATGGTTAGCTGGCATGTGGAAGGTTCGCATTTCGAATCCCTGCAAGGTACAGTTTGATTTATCATGCTTGGAAGCTCCGATAATTCTAACAACTTCTACGTTGACTGCATTAAAAATATTATAAGATAATTCGTCTATACATGAATATGGTTTGATGAATCTCCTGCCTTTCCCCAATCACTTTTGTTAAATAGAGAAAACTTTAAACCTTAAGGGGGGTTTTACTTTTAATTTTTTAAAATTTAAACTCATACTCAATCTCTCTAGGCGCCGGACAAACTAAAATAAAATAAAACTTAAATATAAACTTACTAAAATGAACTGGTTAGAAAATAGAGAAAGGAACTAATTGGTTGATCTGACTCAAAATAATATTAAATATAACTTTTCTTAAAGCAATTAATTCACACATAGTAAGGCAAGGCAGATTCTTCTTAATAAACTTAACCTGAAAAGGAAGCTGGAATAAATCTTCTCTGGTACTCGGTAGAATAAAACACTATTTCGACCAAAGCATTTCTAAAATTCACTCATTTTAAAATAAACTCAAGAATCACAAGTTCTTATTCATTAATCAAAACTTCTTAAGCACCCGAGAAGAAGTATTCAAACACCAATCAATCAGTTCTATTTCTAAAAAAAACTAGTTTTAACTTTCCTGGCACCTAAAAGTCATAACAAAATCTATCTTAAAACATATTGAAGAATCTTTAATAAGTGGTTAGTACATATTTGCTAAAAACAGGGCGCTTTATGAGTACCCTAAAAGGCATGAACATTTTTCAATAACCCCAAGCAAAATCTCCATGTTTCTTAAAAGCCTCCCGGTTCAAACAAATGGAGTGACTGAACAGACCAATTTCTTAGTACTAATAAAAAAAAACAAATGCAAGTAATAATGTAAGTGAAGCTCGGCCGCAGGGCCAAAAGCCCTATCTGCTAATTCTCTTCTCTCTAGTTGTATCAAAACTTAACTCAACTCAAAAACTGACTTCTAAAATCGTGCAAGAATTGAGGAAAACTCGGTTTCTCCACCCACTCACAATTATAGGTTCAAAAGTTACACATAAAATTAAATTCTTGCCAATCCGAGACTTTTCAATATAATTTAATAGGACAAGTTCAAACCCCCAAACGAATCAGAATTAAGTCATTGTCTACAGTAGCATCTACGAAAACTGGAAACTAAACATTCGACCCCCTCTGCTAACAAGCGAAAAATATAAGAAACAACAAAAACTGCCCTTTCAAAGATTCAATTTACAACTTCCACCGAAGCCATAAACAAGGCGACAATCGCAATGCTGAAACGTAAGTGAACAGCGGGAGCCCAATAACAGTGTCCACTTTCCCATCTTGGTAACAAAGACAAGAGAACAACGATATACTACTCAATGTTGCAACTGTCATCTTAAAAGGCATTTCCCACAGATGTTACTTCCGTTAGAAGACGCTCCCCCATTCTCGTTAGGAAATTGAACCGTTGAATGAAAAAAATAATTGCTTAAAGATTTTAAGTACACTCTTTACAAAAATATATATATATATTCATTACGCTCTTCACAATTTCAACTTAAAAAAAACCAAATACAAATACAAATAAAATACTTAAATAATTGATTACTTAAATCATTAAAAACACTTAAATTAAAAACACAGAATTCGCGACACAACACTTTTAAGTAAAGAAGGATGTAAAAATTTTCAAGTGCAACCTTGGCGGTGCAGGTTGATAGCACAACAAGTTGAGCAAACTGGAAAGTGTGCGCGTAGAAACGGAGTAGTAAATTTATATACTCGTATTTGTGTTAGTGTAAATCCACGCATTTAATGCTAGTAACTGTCTAATTCTGAATCTGGCAACAAAACATGTTGTTTTATGTTTCTTGAATTAACAATAGAATTTTCTTCACATTCGTAGTTAGATCTTTTAAAATGTAAGTAAAACTTGTAATTACTAATGTTACGAAGAATAAAAAGAATGTTGTATATACTTTGCACGTATTTGAATTTTAAGTATTAGGAATATCGATTTATAGTTGAATTTTGTTATCGGTATTCGACACTGCGCTTCAAATTACGGTAAGCGCCCATTTCATTGCTCATCTTTCCTTAATAATAATTTCTCTAAATTTATTATAAAACCAAATAATATCTCTAATAGTATTATAAATATTTATGAATTTTAATTTTAATTTATGTTTAAACTAATAGGCTCTGTTAGTTTAATGTCAATGTTGCCATTGCGGATATATATAATAGAATTCGATCATAAATTAAACTTTTCGTTCTGTGGGATGTTTTTCCATCTAGAGTGCGTTAGTCTTGTATAAAGACGTGTTCAGAAAGTTAGCACAACTAAAAGGTTAATAAAACTAAGTTAAAATTACAATTCATTCAAACAGCAAAACGCTTTAATTGAAGTGATTAAAAGAATTTAGATTTTCTAACGTTTCTTTAATTAAACTTTAAAAGTTATTTGTGTATAATAATAACAACAGTTTTAATTGTAGACATTATAAACAATTCACAAGTCCTCACAATTTTGTGAAGAATTAAATATTGTAAATTATTTGTTTGACAAGTAGCGCCGCAAATAATAAAGCATAATTTCTTTTATTTTTGAAACAGCACTTAGACGCACTTTTCAAACTGAAAAGTGAAAACTCCTACTGCAATAGCAATAAGCATTTCACATTCTGTTTCTCAAACAAAAGCTTTCAAACTTTCAAATTATACCTGCCGACATAATTACCGAGCCATTTTGTGTTTACAAACATTTTAAGGTTTCCAATGAAATTAATTTTATTCTGTCAAAACCGAGTTTTCCAGTTACGAAAGCATATCACGTTAAATGACTTATGCGCTAATAAAAAAATCCCTCATTTAACCAAAACTAAAATCTAGCAGTTACTGAGTGACGGGCATAAGCATTAATTACATCCTAATCAAATTAAACATTAAATCAGAAACATCGTTGAAATAACATAACACTACAAGAAGTAAAGAATTTCGTAGGTTAAAAAACCTAGTGCTTATAAAACATCATCTATATATTTTAAACGAGATGTCATGCTGTCATAATTTATTTCAATTTAATTAAAAGTATCTGTTTTTCTGAATTTGAATAAAATCTTTAATTTTACTATCTCAAAGAAGTCGAAAAAGTAGTTGGCTGTACAATTATTTTCCAAAACTTTAAACTGAACTTCGATTCTAAGATTATTCTTAAATATTTATTCAATCATAAGATTATTCTTAGAGAGTTTTACAAAAACTAACTCTCTGTGAAAGACATAATGATAATTTACTTACGGTCTTTAGAAATTTCGTACATTGATGCTACCAAAGAACACAAAACTTCATATTAAAATTAATTAAAATTCATTCAATTTAATATTTGTATTAAGTTAGTAGAATAAATTTTATATTTTTAAGTAATTCAAAGATATTATAATCTAAATAATCTTTATCTTATTGAATAAAAATTAAATAAATATTGGTATTCCCATTAATGAAATGGACAATCCCGTGATTCTTGCGTAGCTATTCTATGGTTTGTATGTTTGGGTTTTTTGCCGGTGCAAAATCTAAAAATTTATCTTTTGTTGCCAGCGTGGGAAATCTGCAGATAGAGTAAATTTTACGAAACTTCGGCTTTGGAAGAAACAATAACAGACGACTCTCATGTAGAATTTTGAAATTCTGAGACTTTCAGAAATAGTGTGGTACATTTTGAATTTTACATTTTTGTCCTCTTTGAAAATCTAAAACAACCCCAAAGACAGACTTCCAGGACCAACTGTGATTCGTCGACCACAGTTTGAGAAAAACCTGATGCAGTTTATTAATATAAAGAACTTCTCCATATTCTTGATTTAGTTTTAGTCATATGCAATGCAAACATTTCGTTCTTAGATTTGTATACCTTCTCTGAATATAGTCTTAAAATTTAAATATCTTGACCAATTTTTGCGGACGAAATCACATATTTTACATTTTATTTTATTTTTATTTTTTATATATAATATTTTCCTGAAAATAAGTATATAAAGAGGAGAAACATATAAAACGTTTGAGTCTGGTATTTTTATCAAGCTGTTACTTTTTAACTTAAAAATGTTGAAACAGGAATACTATGTCATTTAAAAAAAATTATAATATAAAGTATATGTGTACAGCCAACGGCTGCGAGAAAATTTGCCGGGTAAAGACTCCTCTAAGCACGGTTTATAAGTATGGCAGATAAAGCTATTATGCCCTTTCTGAATAACAAATCTTTGAGAAAACAACTTCCACTCTTATATAAACAAAAGCCAAGTGTCAGAAATGAGTGGAATTTGAATCGTATTTGTGAATTTTGACTCATATTAGACATGCGAGTTTCAAACATTGTACTGACGGTGTACATTTAGTGGCAAAAGAAATGTACCATCTTTTCCTTAGGAAACAACCAAAGGTGAATGGGGCTGGTCTGACCGATGCTGGCAACTAGGAAAATGATGCCGTCTTCTTTCTCCGAGTTATGCACCGTTCGTCAAGTTTCAAAGACTCGGGGGCTAGGCCACTGAACTTCACAATGGTGCCAACACTTTCGTGTCGAGCCTCAAGGCACAAAAGTGCTGGCACCATTGTGAAGTTCAGCACCGAATGGAACACAATCGTCATTGACGCTGGTGTAATCCTAAAGTGAAAGTCTGCGAACATTCGCCAACTTGCATGAAGAGGCGGGCACCTTTTTTCAAGTTGACTATCGTACCCCAAGACACAGCGCAGTCCTTACTTTAAGACATAAATGTGAGGGCACTCTTATGAAGTTCATTATCATCAAGAATGTAATCCTGATTAAGATTGCTGGGCAAATATGTCATGGTATTAATCTTTGTGAATAGTTTCCTGCAAGTGTAAACATGCCATTGTCTTCATAACATTTTGTGAAACCATCCAAGTAGCGGGATCTGAAATTTTTTTGCTTTAAGAATTAAAATCAACAATTATGAGTTTGCTACTAGCGTATGACGACGGAGTTCAGACACTGAGTTTAATATGGTTACCATTAATTTATCTCTCAATTTTATAAAGTCATTAAATTCTTTTCTTCTTATAAGTTTATTATAAGATTTTTTTCTTCTTTGTGCTGCCTGAATTTTACAGTAATGATTTGCTTTTCATCTTTTTTGAATTATCGATAAATCGGATAACAAAACAGCTGACAGGCACTCAAACTTCGAGACATTTCCCAAATTCTCGGTAACTCCATTGCCCCTGGAAACAACAATAATTATATTTTATGTGTACTTCTCATATTTCAGCTCGTTGAGTTTTCTGTTTGCATTGCATGGCAGTAATTGCTTCCTCCATTGGTGTGGAGCAAAAATAAATTTCAATAAATGCTTTATCATTTATAATGGTAGCAAGATGTTATTCATAAACTGACTTAAAAGTACAAACATTTTATAGAAACTCATGTTTTTTAATATCCAGAAGCAATATATTTAAGTATGTCTTTATAGTTAGGATGATAAGTGATATAAATTTTTTCACTCAATTTAAAGTAAGAGTTAAGTCGAAAAGAATTATTCTGTTGCAAATGATTCTGGCAAATACTGAAACTGTCCCATGTTTACCTGTCACAAATCAAATTAGATTTTAACTACTCAAATTTCTTGCCAGACATTACAGATGCTCTACGTGAGATCATTTTCCTAGAGTCCAGAGTCGCTGTACCACATTCTTTACCAAGGTTTTTTCTGCGGTTGCGTGTTAAAAGTATTGTTATACCGCTATTGCCATCAGAACTCAAAATATGCATTATCCATGCTGTGTCTTTAATCGCTTCAGATATGTACGTGTCCATACACGACATTATTTTTTTCTAAGCAGAAATCATGAAAAATTAGCAATTCCCTCGCCGGGCCTAGAACCTCGGACCTCTCAAATGCGCGCCGAGCGTGCTGACCATTACACACGAAGGTATGCTAAGAAGGTGAGAGCAATAACTTATATACTCTCCCTTTTAAAGGACGACTGGGGATTAACGGACCCAATAGCCAAATCCTAGTGGTGGTGAATCATCATCCACTACTCTTTTAGTTCGAGCGCTACTGTGGAGACATTAGGTATTTTTTAAACAAGGAAATCGAAGAAATGAGCAATGCCCTCACCGGGACTCGAACCTTGGACCACTGGAACACGCGGCGAGCGTTCTGATCTCTACACCACAAAGGCATGCTAAGAAAGCGAGAGGAATACCTTATAACCTATTTTCTCCATTGCGATTTTTTGGTAAACCTGGGAATATTTTTCTTCAGATATCGTTAGCACTGAAATGTACAAATCGCTAAATCAGTTAATTACAAATGAATGAGCTTTTATGCATTTACTTGAAATTCTCGAGGAGGAAAGAACAATAAATGTAAACCCTTGGGATTCCATTCCTCGGGGTTCTGTTAGTGCAAATCTGGATTGTGCTGTGTAGAAAGCCCTCCGCTTTACCATCATTAAAATAATTGAATCCAATCCAATTCATTTACCCAACTAGAGGCTGAATTGAAATGTAAAACAGAATGTGTAATAGTTTTTTAGATTGAATTAGGTAAGCGATACTGCATATTTCATTCTGTAATCTAATTTAGACCAACCAAAACCCCAATTAGCTTTCTAAGAAATTTATGTCTGTATCCTTTTTATTATATCAACAAGCGTTTAGGTTTCTGAATTCCTAAACGCAGAAGAAAAGAAAGCAAGGAGAAAACGTCTCAGATTTAAATTATCTTCATTGAAAAATAAACTGTAAATGTATATTCCCATAAGGATTTTTGAAAACAAAAACGAAAGAGAAATATTTTTACTTCAGTATTCTATATTTATGAATTAGTTAATAGTGATTTTTTGCCAAAAACGAAGAAGGAAAGTTAAGCATTCAAATACTGAAAATGGGTAGAAAATTAACGCTACGCATAGTAGTCCAAAGAATATTAAGCTTATGTCGTTATCTATTAAGGATCATTATTTAATTAATCTCTTTTATGAAGTTTCACTGGTAGTTTTCTATGAAAAATACAGTCTAAAAAAGATTAGAAAATGGAAGATAAGTAACTGCATGAGGTTACCTTAATATAGCTTAATTGATTAGTTCTTTCGTTTTTGAATGCCTAAATTCCCTTCTTGCTTTTCTTTAGAAAATAATTACTAATTAGTTTTAAAAAATATGAAATATAGGAGTAAAATTATTCCTCGTTTGTTCCTTCTTCCGCTCACAAATCATTATGCAAAATCCTTTTCAACTTTTAAGGCTGAAAAATATAAGTCTGCGGTGTTATCATCACGCGATGCTTTGTAGGGGGTTTATTTTTTATCACGATATTTTTCACAACGATATTTTATACTACGATGTTTTAGAACTGCAATGTTTTCTCCTTGCTTTCTTTTCTACCACGATGTTTTGTACGACGACATTTTCACCTTGCGTTGTTTTCGCCGCGACGTTTTCTTCCGCGATGTTTTTGCTGCCATTGTATCCTCAGTAACCTCACTGTAATATAACTTAGAATTTACTAATAAATTGGTAATCATTTCTTACATTTACTGTGTAGCTTTAAAATGATTACACTGTAGACATAAATTCATGCATAAATAAACCTCAGTTCTTGTGCAACTTTATTAATAACTAATAAATACCAAAGCAAAAAATCCTATAAAATATTCATGCAGTAATTTATCCATAGAAAATCTGATTAATCAGTATTTAGTCTTATAAATGGTAGATTCAATTTATACATTTAATTTCTGATTGTGAAAGAGAAGTGTCAAGCCAGTTTGGAATTTTACAGATTGATCTGAAATGCAAAATTTTCCTTTTATTTCGAGACCAAATAAAACTTTTATATAACTTTTACTATTTTCTTTTATAGGTATTTTCATTCTCTTCGACTAATTAATTTTATACTTAAGATTTATTTACCTTTATCAAAAACATTTTGAAGAATCTTTAGCTTATTTTTTAATTAGATTTTCTTCTCTGCAATAATAGAATTAATGTATGTGCATTTTTC
>KK121669.1:61943-76638 GCA_000611955.2 Stegodyphus mimosarum | reverse complement strand
ATTCTCTTTCCATTGCAGTATTTAATTACATATAGCTTGTTGACACTGCTCCTTAATGTAAAAGTAAAAAGTAGAAAAGAAATTCTATCAAATAATTTTCAAATTTATTATATCAAATGAAGAAGTATGGTAAAATGATAACGTCTTTTAGCTAAGAAATAAGGAAGCAATCCAAAACTTTACTACCAAGCTAACAACTAAATTTATGTAGAGAATTAAATTTAAGTTATAGATAAGTAAATTATTTTTAATTATTCTCTTCTAACTTAGGTATTCGAATTTTGCCTGGTAAAGAAAGTTACTCCTCTAACAGAATTTTAATTTAATTGTACATGCTTTACTGTTAATCATGTTGAAATAAAGACTTTGTTTCACAACTTCCTTTTGATTCAAAATTTTCCTCTACAAATATTACCTATTTTTATTTTTGATTAAAACGTTAGGTTGCATAACACCGTGTCCAATCACTTTTGCAGAAATCCACAGTCTAACACAATCCAGATCCTAGTTTCATATAGTTACTTTAGTAAACACTTACGTTTATTCTGAAAATAAAGTAAAAGGGTTAAATTTTTAGATTACATTCAAGAATCGTACACAAATTAAAGCAGGAAATACACTCCTGGCTTCAAATTGCAACACCAAGAAAGACAAGAGATATCACAACAAAATTTATTTAGTAGGTAACGTGTTGATCAAGCATCAAATGATTAAATTTATAGACTTCTGTATTCCTTCCAGAATCAGTAGCCAGAGTATCCGCCATTCTTGGAGATCACCGCTGCAACACGCCTCGGCATTGATTCAAAGACACTCTGGATGTGTTTTGGGGGTACAGCAGACCAAGCAGCTTCCACACGTTATCAAAGTTGATCTGGTGTGGCAGCTTGCAATGTAATCTGGGTCAATCGTTCTGCAACCATGGACCACATGTTTTCTACCGGCGAAAGATCCGGAGAGCGAGCCGGCCAGGGAAGCAATTCGATCTGGCGATTGACGAAGAACCCTTGGACAATGCGTGCCACGTGTGGTCGAGCATTATCCTGTTGAAATATGGCTGTGGGCAAGACCTGAAGGTAAGGAAGGACAACTGGCTCCAACACCTCAGAGATGTAGCGCTGGCTGTTTAAAGTACCGGCAATGCGTACTAGAGGAGTGCGAGAGTGATATCCAATACCGCCCCATACCATAATACCCGGTACAGGACCAGTGTGGCGGTGCATAACGCAGCTGTTCAGCATTCTCTCTCCACGGTGTCTCCAGACTTGAAACCGACCATCATGGTGTTGCAGACAGAAGCGGGACTCGTCAGTAAAGACAATTTCATTCCATTCTGCCGTCCACATCCTTCTTTCATCGCACTATTGGCGGCGGAGACGTCTGTGCTCCTGCGTCAAGGGTAGACGAAGCAATGGACGTCTTGCGGACAGACCACTCTGGTGTAAACGACGTCGAATGGTACGCGCAGACACTCGATGATGCATTACAGACTGAATGTGCTGTGCTATGGTTCGTGATGTGACTGAGCGATCCGTCACTGCCATGCGCAGAATGTTCCTTTCATCACGTGAAGTGGTGCACTGAGCTGGATGCGATCGAACATATCGGTCCGTCGTACCCTCCTGCATCCAACGGTCACATATCTCCATTACAGTTGTTTGGTTTCGTCCAACACGACTACCGATTTCTCTGAAAGATAATCCACACTCGCAGTAGGCCACTATCCTTCCTCTGTCGAATTCGGATACTTCATCAAACGATGATCGCTGTTTACTACGAGGTATAATTGATTTTTTTTTAAACCACAAGAAAAACACAATTGCCGAACTTGCAATCGTCGAAAACTCCAAGCCTTAAATATCGCTTTGAAGTGGCGCCACAGATGCGCGTGATGTGCGTCTGCGCTGAAATTCGATTCATTTGTATATCTCACCTCCGCTAATGCATGTTGTAAATTTCATGTTATTTGCATGCTTCCTTCAGGGTGTTGCATTTACGGTGGCCAGCAGTGAATTTAAATTTCTAAAAACCTAAAAATAAAATACCAGTTTATATAAAGACTTCCGATGTTAATATGTAAAAGTGACAAATGTTGCTGTGCAAACACTGTAGTGAAATGTTTCAGTCAATACAAATTTCTCCAAAAATGTATCTTATTTACAGAAATTTATAGAATTCATGTTCTAGAAAATAATGGAAAATTTCAGCACAAACTCATTAACTAACTCTTAACATTGTTTCCATAATTTAAAAGTAGAGAATATTTCCAGTGATTTCTGTATATCTATTAGATAATGATTCTAAAATAATAAAACTATATGTAAGTATTATTAATGCATTTTTAATGTTTGAAAACATTGTTACCGTAAGTGTAAACCAAATTTAAAAGAGTTATAAATCAAAGAACGTTATAAAGTAAGTCATAAAAGAATATCTCTAAATGGCAATGATACAAATCAACATCGAGGTATTCTAATTTATTTTTTACCCGATTTCTAAACAAAAGGCCGAAAAGAACATCAAAAATCCTAAATTTTGAAATTAGATAGCTCTGTCAATTTTTTCGAATATAAAAGAAACATTATACTTTCCGCTTTTTATGATAAGTATTAACTTTTACTAAATATAACTATAAATATCGGGAGAACCTATAAAAAATTAAATTTCGTAATTTTTACAAAATTGATTTTTTTTTCAATTTTAAAATATCAAATTTTGGATATTCGTGTCATTTAAAACGTTTTTGTTACTAAAGGTATATATGTCTACGACCAACAACTGTGAAGGCAAAATGTGGTCCAAGCACTTTGATAAACTTTCATATTGTCGGAGAATTTAATTCTTATTCTCTAAAGCCTTTTCATTCTAAAACTCATTATGTGTGAATTTTGTATAATACAGTTTAAACACTCGAAGAATACCAAAGATATCTGTAATTCTACCCATAGTTTTATAGCATAGCAGTCTAGGGGTCTATACATACGTTTGATCTATGCGTGAAACACCTAAATTGATTCACTCGTAATTCAGAAACTGATGTGATCCTGTTCAATAAAAGAAGTCAAACTGATATCCGGTCCTAAAACAACTGCGTCCTATCATGGGTATATGTGTCACTCACCCAGACCTGCCTCGACAAAACGACCTCATTACGAGCATCTCCAGCCAGAGCAGAGAACCAGCTACCAAGTACTGCTTTGTGAGTGCGATGTGTTGAATGTACAACCAGGTCTGTTCAAGCCCAGATAGGCTTATCTGGCATAACTTAGATCTAGTATTCTCCATGACGAAGAGTACCATAATTAATCATTATGTGGATATTATTTTTGCTAAATATTTGGTACTGACAACATGACTTTTTCTATTGCCATTCTAATTTTACTGGAAGTTGCCTTGAAGTAGCATCCGAGAATACTGTGCCTCCTTTCCAGTTCTCTAACCTCGACTCGTTGCAGTTGCTTCAAAAAGAATAATTCACTGCTTTATTTGGCATACATACTGTAGTCATACCTTGCCCTATCCGGCATTAGAACTCTGGTAAGCAGGGTGAGATTTGATTACGATTCTAATTGGATGGTAATTAAATTACGCATATTGTAAGTCATGTTGAATATCCACTGACCACCTGTAAAAGTAATTTGACCAAATTTGTGTTCATTAATCTGTAAAATGTGTAGTCTACTCAAATCTTGAATATTACTTTCCACTCCATCTCTCTTTATGTAAGACATATTATACGATAGCTGCTTTAATAAAATAATTGGCGACCTCAAAATTAACATTCTAGATTTGGTGCTCTCTTCCTAAATTCATCTATTCTCCCAAATTCGAGATCCTACTATGATATATATCGCTGCGTGAAAAACGCAACTAAAACTAAAATTAACCAATCACAGATTAGCTAAAATTATTCATCAGATTTAGTATAAACGCTGTTGGCACAATAATTACGTCATTATACTTCTTCATTCCTTTCCCTAGCTTCTGCCATTCCTAACGTATCTTCTATGCTCTGCTTGTCCGCCTAAAATGATGTCGCCCCCGTTAACCTGTGTATATAAGAAATTTTCGTAATTGCTACAATTAAGGAGTATATTGTGTACGAGGAGGCTGAACTTCGTTCTGTATCAACTTCTTCCTCACGTCTTACCACTCTTCAATGATTACTTCCAGCTTTAAAGTACCCGGATTCCGACTACACATTAAATCATTACATATTATATATATCTAATGATATATGTATATATATGTGTGTGTGTGTGTGCGTGCGTATATATATAAAGAAAGAGAGATACCGACATTTAACTAACTGCCTGCGATAAACAGCGCAACTATATTATTCTTTAAATAATGCCTTTATGAAAGCGGCTGTGACAAGTTTAAAATTCTAAAGATCTAACAGCCACTTGTTTTTGTATTTTCCTGTGTTGGTGCAAAGTAAAGTTTCTGTGCTAAATTAAGTGCATATTTATTATAAGAAATTGTTTATTCACTGCATTAATTCAAGTAGAAGATCGCATCCACTTATGTATCTTCGATAAAATTACAATATAAGCATTCGTTAATCTTTTAATTAAGTAGTACGTATGTGCGCTATATATGCAAGACTGAAATTTGTGTATCATAATGACTAATATTTTTAAATCTGTGTTTATTATGAAGAAAAAAATATTATTATCGTAATTAGCATATGAAATAGTAAAGAGAACAAAACGCGCAGTAAAAAAATAAAATTTAGATCTTATCATTCATTCATTCATTTTTTCTAACAGCCGCCAGCCATGTGGAGAAAGAATTTAAATCTGCTAAACTTCATTATTAGACGATTCAGAATAAACGTAAAGCTAGTTATTTTTATGTTTTATTTGGATTTTTTCAAAAGTTCTCTCGAAATACCTAACCGGCGCTTGATAAATATTAACTCTTTATGACGTCATGTTCTTAACAATTCAAAAGAAAATCAACATTCTGGAACTTGAATTTAATGGATAATTTTCTTCTAATGCAAAATTTATCTTGAAAAGTAAATGTTTACATTGCAGTTCTTCCAAAGAAAAAGCATATTTTAGAGTTTCAGCGAGCAACGGCACTGTTTTTTTTTTTTTTTGTTTAAACACTGAGATCTGATTAACAAATCTCCTGCACTTGTTATAATTATATCAGCATGAAGAAAAGCGTCCTTTCAAACCTGCATGACCTTGTTGTTTCTCATACGTAACAATTGAAATTTTAAAAAAATTAGAAAAAGTTAAAAGTTATATTACTTGTTTTATCAGTAAAGAAAAATAAATGTGAGCTCATTAGGCAAACAGTTTAAATTAATACTAATTGTAAATATCTAAGTTTGATAGCAGAAAAAAACTGATCTTCAAATTTGTTTGAGCAATGTGTAATATTTTAAAGGCCTTTCTTAAGCTGTCTTAATTCGGTTGCAACATGCCAATTAATTAATCAGTACACACAATTTCTTATGAATCAAAAGTACGAGCAGCCCTGTTAGATCAATGCTGTGAATAGCAGTAAAAAATTACCAAAATATTCTCGAAACAAATAGACAGATTTACCATTAACCGATAACAAATAATAAAAATGGTTTGAAAAAAGATCCCGTTTTCTTTTACATACCTTTTTAAAATTTGATAGAGTCTGAGAAAATATTTTGATAAATGCAATTGTAGAATGATAGAAAGGGAGTTTATTGAATTGGACTGAGAGAAAGGTGAATTACTATGCATAATAATTACACTGCTTAAATATTAAATATGCCCCACAAGTTACGATATATTAATTACATTTGCAGAGACATTAGGTTATTACGAAGCAGGAGAGGTAAAAAATAAGCAACGCCTTCGCCGGGAATCGAACCACGGACCTCTCGATTACGCGTTGATCATGCAGACCACTACATCATAAAGGCATGCGAAGAAGGCGGGAGAAATACCTTATATACTCCCCCTTTTAAAGGGCGACTGGGGTTTCGGGGACCCAATCGCCAAATCCCGGTGGTGGAGAATCATCATCCACCGCCATTTTAGTTCGGGCGCCAGTGTAGAGACATTAGTTTATTACGAAGCAGGATAGGTGAAAAATAAGCAACGCCTTTGCCGGGAATCGAACCACGGACCTCTCGGTTACGCGTCGAGCTTGCAGTCCACTACACCACGAAGGCATGCCAAGAAGACGGGAGAAATACCTTATACATTGAAATATTAAATATACCCCACAGGTATATTTAAACTGCTAACTTTGGTTAATTTAATTAGCCACGTTTAACTGAGGGATATAAACTGAGGCTTTGATTCACTTGTATATCTGAAAACAAATATGTAACTCTGTGTTACTAACACTTTCTGTTTTGTTATTTTATAACCTTTAATATCACATTAAACTACTGTATTTTCTTTCATTTTAATAAGAATCACTGATGCTTTTATCAATTATTGAACTAAATTTTTGTTTTTTACAACTTATTTTAGAGTAAAAAGAGTCTTACATTCAATGAGTAGTGTTTATCAACAGATAACATATTAGTGTGCTAAAACAAAATTAATAGGCACGTCTAGCAGTTTTCTATCAAAAAACATGATCTTAAGCAGACGGTATATAAGATACTGGAATTGAAAGAAAATTACTGGTCTAACCAATTAATTAGAAAGAGTTACTTATGGTGATTGAGCGTTCCATACTCGAAGAAGGCATGGATGATTGTAAGTGTAAAGTGTCTATGTAGAATGGAGGCCCCTAAAATAACAGCGAGCCGAAAGTCTCTCGAGCTGTTTGTTGCTAAGCGAACAAGAATGAACAGACCTTCCGATCTGCCTTCAGAAAACCTAGGGAGGAACTTCACCGTTAGGGTGATGCGGCTACACCTGTACGCCTAACAGCGAAATTCTGGTGTTCCGCCCTCTTCTATTCGTACCTTAGTGTGCTAGCAACCCGGCATCTATCATCAAACTATCGCTTCAAGAATCGTCATCGTTTCGTCCAAGCCCTTGGTGGCAGTTGTTAGACCGGTTTCTGCCCTCTTTGCTGCTGGGAGTTCAAGGGTGAAGGACGGGCTTCGGCCTGTCTCTTCATCGACTGTCTCTTTACCTACCACTTCGTTTCATGATGCACGTTTAACTCTCCTGAAAAGTCCGATGATATGGTTCCTGATTTATAGAAAGCCAACTGTAGTTTTTTTATTGAATATATTCATTCTACATGCAGTTTCTGAAAATTCATCCAGGATGGAATGATATTTTTTAAACAAGAATCATGAACGATCTCATTGTGCAATTTAAGACTCATCCATTGTCTATCGCCACTGCTCAAAATTAATTCACTGGTAGAAGCTTCAAAATCAGAAGAAATTTCAGGACAAGTTTATTGCTGCTCTACATATATTTTCGATACAAGGTTTTTCGTGATTTATAGAAAGCGATGCAAATCGATTTGTTCTCCAAGTGTGTCGTTAAACGAATGGACGTTCTGCATTTATAGTAGGACTATAGTTATGATCTGATTATTTAATTTTCTTGTTTTATTTGTGTGAGCTCAGCAGTAAAATTTTTTATAGGAAAAATAAATAGAGTGAATTGTAGATGGTTAACTTGTATTTTCTTCTTCAACTATCACAACGTTTGGGGTAAGTACACTATTTTGCTATCCTCTGTAGGTCACATATTTTATCCCTATCATTCGGGTTATTGCGGAAACAACGTGATGTACTCTTAATCACATGTCTTAATCTTATGCTGGGTAGTTGGATTTCTTCGTTCTTATTCGCGGTTCATCGCTGATAAAATTAATATTCAAAAATTTAGTTATCACTTGTACACCAGAATAATTATAATTAATATTTCTCATAACCTACAGAAATTAACACAATTTTCATTACATAAGAAATTAAAATATTTAAATAATTTTTACTACATATCATATTTTTACTACACTTAGTATCTTTCCTAAAGAGAAGCATTAAAATGTTTCGATCGGAATATCTTCTTGAGAGATTGGTTGCCGAGGAAACGTGGTAATAGACTTCCAAATTTCATTTCTCTAGATAAGTTCACATGCAGTATGAGGTTATACCAACTTTCTGGACAAAGAAAAGAATATCTAGCAATAAACATATACACTGATAGCTACAAATGCATCCACCTTATGAAACAGTAAATAATTCACATTCATAAAACTCCGAAAAATACATTCAGTATACCACGCAGAATTATACAAAGTAGAAAGAATGATTTTTAGAGAAACTCTCGATTATAATTATCCCGTTCCAGTTGACTCTGGCAACTAATCTAGCATAACAATCTAAAGTGTACTTATATCCAACAAAGAGGTACTGCGCGGAATATGAAACTTACTAAAGAGAAGCACTGATACGATCTGCTTGAAATGAATCAAATCATAAAATAAAGTTCAAGGTAATGAAATACTGTTACACCTCTGCAAAGTCTAGCGCAATTTTGGCCTATCTTTCCAATCCTTCTTCTCTAATTCGTACGTAAGCAATGTTGACATCACAAACCAACTGTGGCTTTGAGGGCATGATATTGCTGACGGCCACTTTTCCCAAGGATTTATTGAATTTCCAGTCAGTATATTCATAATCGTCTCCGGTTTAGATACAAAATTGAACGATGCCTTCATAACAATTTGGTTTCAAGACCTTAAAACTCTACACCCGGATTAAGAAAGAAATCTAACGCACCATGTTTATGAGTGTTTATAGAATACCAGGTTATTTTTGTCTTTCTTTTCAATGACAAATATTCGAACTAATGCAAATCTTGGGAACCAAATGTTCACTCCCAATACGTCAGCGTCCCTTCAGACAATACACATTAGTTTAATACATCTCTTAAGAACTTGTATGTGTAGTTTCATACATTTCGCAACAACGGAGAATAGAGATCTAAAGATACTCAGTTTACGGCTGTTATAAATGCAAATTTCTCCTAAACTAATGAACACCACAAACAGTACCGCATTAGACTTATGTCCTTAAAGTTCAAACTAAGTATAGCACAGTTATATTACTAAACATTTTCAAATAGACCTTAATTATGCTCGAATTAAAAAATGACTTCTGTTTTGACGTTACCAGCATTCCTTTGGTCAAATTTGTTATATGAAATTTGTATTATTTATGTAATATTTTATGCATATTTAAATTATTCAACTTAACTGCAATGCAGCAAAAACTAACTTCAGCAGTATTTTAGATATGCATTAAACATTATTTTAGATATTATTACGTGAAATACTGCAGTTTTTATTGTATCTGTAAATAATTACTAAATACGTTTAACAAATTCTTTTAAAGGCGATTTCTTAAAGGCTTACGTTTCACATTCTCATAATTTGATATCTAAATTAAAGTTAAAAGGATACTTATAGCATTATTCTTGATGTTCGCTAGCTATCAAAGTTGTCATTTACAATTTATTCACATTTAATTTTATTGTATGCTGTGGTCTTTCATCTCTGAAAATCAGTAACTATGTATAGTTATTTAATCGTATAATTATTTTAATAATCATCTTGTTCTAAAATAGTTATGTTTATAGAGAATCTGTTAATAATTATTAAAGTCATTGAGGGAATCGATTTCACAACGTTTAACTCAAAACTTTAATATGTTACCAAAAAGATAAATAATAATAATTAAATTAATAAGTTACCAAAAATTTAATCCTGCAACCTGAATTTATGCCCACATTTTTCTGTTAACCTATAATTCATTCAATTTGTTTTCACATTCTGACAATGTGCAAAAATTCATTCAGGATTTTGGTATGAAATGTAGTTGGTGCTTTGAACATTGTCAATTAATGTTACTTGAAGTTCTACTCATGATATTCTCATGAGGTCTGATATTATCTGAGAATTTGATGGCTAGACAAACACAAAAATGGAGCTCCTTTCAAGGCTGTCAGATTTATTCTGGTTCAAATATAGGCTGAAGTTAGGTAATTAGCGTTTACAAATAAAGCACCAAGAAGTTTAGATGTTAACACATTTTCTTATTTCAGCATTTTTAACTCTCAGAGAGTTATGTGACTGCTTTAATGCGTAAGATGTACGAAAGAACTCAATTTCTTTAGTATAATTTTTTCACTTTGTCACATGACGTCAATTAGCCAGACACCGTACATCAGAAGCGGATAGAGCTACTGGGAATAAGAGAAATTTCTCGAAGCGCCAGTGGTCATACCGCCATCTCGTTGCATGATGTGAATGGTTCAAAAGTGGAAGAAACATAAATAATAATTGTAATGTTCATGCAACAAAGAACAATAAACGCATTGCAAAAAGCATCTAATGTCACCCTATCTTTTAAAAAACTTAATAAGTTACCAATAAGCATGTAAACCCTGTCGTCAATAGCTTATCAAACATTCATACCTGTTGGTCTAATTGTTTACTGGATACCATAAAAGGAATTTTCATATTCGATAATCCGTAAGACTTTATAGCCATGCCCTTTCATAAACACGGCAACTTTTTTATATAAGCTAACTTCCTAAGAGTGCCGTGCACTTTTGTGTATTTATATCGGGGAGGCCTTGCGTCTTAATGAAAAATGACCAAATTAAAAAACGTGCTGCCATCTTTTTGAAGAATGACTAGGCCACTCAGACCAATCCTATCCGCCATGCTACAGAGCGTTCCTGAATTAACACAATAGCCGTAAAATAGGTATTTTATGATAACTTTCAAAATAATGTTTCGATATTGGTACATATTTGGTTAAAAAATATGTAAGTTTTTATGGAAGAAAGCGCAACATCATGCGTGTGTCCTTTAACCATAACCTTTTACCATAACAATACCTTTAACCATTTAGTTTTCCCAAACATACACCTGGGACATTTTGTTTTTCAGATTAGAAATGCATGTTAATGCTTTGAGATTTTAGCGTTTCTAGAATTCAACGTTTCGCCATTGGCTGGTGCTACAATTTGTAATATAACAAAATGGCCCACCAAGTATCCCGAAATCCTGAAGTATCCTGAAATTTCACAAAACCCAGTTTGTTAACACAGGAAGAATGAATTTTGACAGAATAAAAAGATTCTCCAAGCAAGGTATAATTTATTTTTGGTATGAGCGATTTGTTACCAGAGACTGCACATTTCTAAACGGCAAACTTAACAGAATGCAACAGTGTTTCTGAAATCAAAAAGTGTGTCTGACTTCTCTATGAGTATAAATGAAGTAGACAACAACAAGGATCACAAATAAATATGTTGCGGTTGACCGCAATATTTCATTAAATTTGCATATTTTCTCCAAAATAGGAGAAAACTGTGAGGTGAGTTATGTTTTCTGTGAGTTATCTCACTTGTCTAACAGTAACATCAGAACAAAACCACTAAATTCATTGTGGAGGAAGTGCGAGAGTGCGCCTGTCGTTGGCAAGAGCTTAGTGCACCTTACAGGTGACAGTACGACTTTGTTTAGTTTCGCCCCGAATTTTGATGGAGAGCACCCCGGAGGGGTAAGGTCGGAGTGTCTCCCACTCTTCTTCCCCTGCCACCAATTCTCGAGAGAATTTAGATATTTAGAATGCTCCCGTACCACACAGACACTATACACTTACAAACATCCATCACTTCTCCGGAATTCGAACCCAGACCCTCCGGTACGACAATCAGAGTCACTAACCACTATCGCAGATGGGCGACTCTTAACATTCTAAATTGCACTTAGAACACTCTTCACAAAATCCTCTTTACTGAAACGGAAAATCTTTAAATAGTTTCCCACATTCGTAACACCCATAAATTACAAAAAAAGGAAATTCCTTACGCCATATCTGCTACATATTTGAGATAAACCTGGTAGAAAATCTTTTGTTTTTATGTTCACGAGTTGCTAGATGAGTACATATGTACTCAATAGCTAGAAAATATGCAACTATTTCAATTAAAGACTACCCGAAACAAATATATAATAATAACATCATATGTTTTACATTTCATTTAATTACATGTAGTTAACAAACTAAATTTCTATCTACAAGAGAATTCTATTCACCGAGACAATCTGAATATAAATAGGCTAAAAATGCTTTATAAAAAGAGAACACTGCATAGAGAAGATAATGCTTTAATTATCAACTCATTGCTTAAATTATTTTTTTAAACTCATCAACGATTTCACTCTATAAGATATAAATCTCTGCTCAAGCTTTATTCACAGCATGGAAATTTAAGATGCTATAGTCGATAAGCAAACGCTTCTAACGTATCGCTGATAGTTAAGCCCTCTCATTAAGAAACCTTGTTTAATATATCATTCATGCAGAAAATTAATGATGTAATTTTACAGGAAAGGAGATATATCTCCTCGGTTAATGTAACTGCGTATACTCGTGCCACCTGCGTTGCACTAAGGCTGAAAATATTAGCTATAAGTGATATAAGAGCATATTCAAATTTGTAACCTTTGATAACAAAAGTATAAGCTAATAAAATTAAGCAGCACGTTTATATATCGGAAATTAATTTGTTTTATCTAGAATTTTAGAACAATACCAAAACCTAAAATTGCTCTAATTTTCTCTGTTAACCATAGGTCAAATCTCAAATTAATATATATATATATGTATATATAGAGAGAAAGAGCAATAAGAATAAAAAACTAGTCTAAAATTTAAATTCATTATTAATTAGCATGAAAGTAATTTACGCTGTTTACGTATATTGTTTAATTAACCGTTTTCCTTCTAAGCTTATTTACATATAAATTTCTTTTTATCATCATTTTAGTATGTTTTAGTATTTTTATTTTATTATATATACAGGCTGTCCACAAAGTTCCCGAACAAATTTGGCACCTTGTTGTCTGAGAATAGAGCAACTTATACCTTTAGCACCAGTCACACTTTCACTAATAAAGTTCAAGGCTTTTGTGACAAGTGACAAGTTACATGATCTGATATGCAATAAAATTTATCTCTAGCTGAGGGTCCTCAAACTGGCAAGCTAAAAATCAGTTTTTTGTAACTTAGAACTCTCTACTGCTAATTACTTTTCCCTTCTGCACTCTGCAATTACCAAATTTATCAATATGTATTTATGTGCATTATTTATTATAAAACAAACGTTGATTACGTAGAATGTTGATCCATAATGAATAGGAAACTGGACTGGCACCTTAACACACTTCTTGATCCTGTTTCAAAATGTTTACATTTTTGAAAGCTTTGCAGTAAGAAATTTAGATCCATTTACATCACCAGTGTTGTGTAAGAGTCATGTGGCATGGATTAGTCTCGAAATGACGCAATGCAGAAAACGGTTACTATTTTTAGAATGAACACAGGAAATGCCAAATTAAAATTTATCATTCAGGGGCTCTTGTTAATTTAAATTATAATTTGAATTTATAATTTTTTTATTTTTTTATTTTTCTTACATAACCCTTTAATGATAAACTAGGATACAGTAAATGAGTTACTTAAAGTTTGCTGTACAGTCAATATAAATACAAAATCAAATGAAGACTAGAACATTAGGTATTAACTTTAAAGAAGAATAGCACTGAGATCTAGTCTGATGCGTCTGATGAGCGCATCTGCGTGAGTCTAGTACGTCTGATGCTTATAAACATGTAGGAATTCGGTCAGCAAGAAGTTGTTGAAATACTTTACTATATGCACAAAGGTTTTCCCAACACATGCTGGAGAGGGGGCTCTTAAAATAGGTTAAGAAATAAAATAGTAATTTCAGTTGGTATTCAAAGTGATTCTGAACTTATACCGTTTACTTCCTGCTACTGAAATTTCACGGATTTGAACTTTGATTTGAATTATGGAACGAATTGTGGACTTTATCGCAGAGGAGGATTACAGACTCTAGTCACGAGGAAACTGGATCTCTCAGGGTAAAAGAATCTGCCAAACTCGAAGTACTGATTAAAATGAAAGGCTTTTTCATTCTTGAATATACCAGACAGTCTTCTATATTTCCTGATGACTATTTCTTCCTACTATGAATTAAATCAATTCGTATTCCTGGCGCTACTTTTGTCACTTTTTGAACGTGATGTTGAAAAGGTAGGCGCTGAAATAAATATAATCTCGGGATCGAGGAGGAGTCTTCTTCGTCTTTTCAAATCTTTATTATTTACACTTATATTACAAATACTATATACAACTATCCAAATTAAATATTCTGGAATATTCACATAATATGCGCCGATATTATATGCCTGATTTCATAGACAGCCAACATCGCTGCCGTCTAAAGCCATTCTGACTACGCTAATAGGGTTGCCGTAATATCTGGCTCCCTTCAAGTGCCAGGGAAGATTTTTAATCTTCAACAGGCGCCAAATAGAGGCACATTGGAGATGATGCAACCTGCAACAATAAACGCCCAGGAAGCTTGAAGTATAAGCAGAACGTTTCGGTATCAAATATATATGATGGTATCCCACTAGATGAAGATGAAGTTAGAAAAGACAGCCTAAAAAAGTTATCTACTCAAGTAGACATAAAAGCAGAATTCAGGACTAAGTTCGAGATCTCAACCCGTGTATCTGCAGCACAACTCAATGAAGCTTCAACATCAAATAACTCCAGCAATGAAGTAAATATTAATGAGAATAAATCTAACCCTTCAACAGATATAAATCAAGAAAATGGAATGGCAAATAATAAAGAATTTCAACACCCAAACGGACCAAAGTATCT
>KK121669.1:37087-61346 GCA_000611955.2 Stegodyphus mimosarum | reverse complement strand
GGGAAATTTCTCCACTTTTGATTGCCCGCTTATTGAGTAGCGTTTCTAAAACAGAATTCCTCTGAAACCCTCCTTATCCTCAAAACTTCTCTCAATCTCCATGGCTGCCTCAAAATCCAGCAATTAAAAAATTAAAGATCAGTAAATATATGATTAAGCATTTGTAATAGCTCTTTAAAAGTTCTCTTAAACATGAATATCGTTTCAAATGTTCAACAAGGATAAGTTGAGAATGTTTCATCGCGATGGGTAATTATGTAAGGTTTTGGTTAAACTAACAAAGTTTTATTTTAATTTAAATCTTTCTATCTCTTCTCATTTTCAACTTCCCGTTAGAAGAAGCTCGCGTTTTCAGCTTTATGCTAATTTGAAGTGGAGCCAAGTTCTATTTAAACCAGAGGTAGAAACCTCTCAGTGTGAAAGAGCTTTTAGTCTCAGACCACGATCATTTTAATCGACGTTCGCCTGACCAGCTAGCATTTAAATTCTAAGCCATAGTGCTTTTACGTGATTGCTTATTGAAATACATCCAAGTGCGTCAGTATTAGTAAATCTTGCTACGCACCACCATTTAGTTAGAGGCCAATCTCGCGTATAGCTCTGAAAGCAACAACTATTTAAGTTCTACTTAGCTTTAGTTTAAATATTATTTAATTGTTCATATTAGACCCAAGTGTGGTCTCTTACTTTCTGTATCCCTCCCGAGTTGGGAAGTGGTTTGTAAATAATATTGATTTAATAAAAGAGAATTTTAAATCCCTTTCAAGTGCAGTTATTCTCCAACTCAATCACAGAACATAGCTGCATTCAGCTCCCTGTTATAGATCAGGACTTTAAGCTGTCAAGGAAGATGTTTTCAAAGAATATGCACCAAACACTTAGTCCTGACAACTATTCCATGCATATCAGAAGAGAATTCATCACTGTGTGTGTGTGTGCGCGTGCACGTGTCAGATAAAAATATTAAAAGCAAAGTTCTGATTTTAATTGACAATAGCGCCCTATATGCCTCATTTTAAGTTGGTGCATCCCTTTTCTGTCCCTAGTAACTGCTTATTATATATAAATTTAAATTACGTCATTTCAAATTAATCCACATCATAGTATCTTACACAACGCTGTAATGCAGGTATGTTTCAGTCAATTAGCGTCTAAGATTTCAATTGAAATCAGAATTTTTTTGAGAATCAAAACCTTCTGACGCTCTTTCAGATTCTCTCTTTCCCGTTTGCTAGCTTCCTAAAACACGTAGCGGCTTCCCTCTCTGTATCACCCACTGACTTAAGATGTACTGCATTTCCAAAAATATGTATCTCAAGAATTACTTTATCCAGAAATTATTTTTTTAACCGACAGCTACGTTTGTCTCCAAGTTCCATCCTTCTACTACGCAATGCGGCCGTCTGAGTGCCAGCGCCTTCAGCAATCATCGGTCATGATTAAAGATAATTTTATCTTTTCTCACGCATCCTAATTTAATACACGAATAAAAATTTCTTCTGCCATCTATTTCAATCGCCTATTACATAGTAGAACGTTCATCCGTAAAATAAATTACTCAAAATCATTACAAACAGAAAAACATATATATGTACATATAATTTACTCAAATCTCAGATCTCTCATATTTATAGAAAAAGTAATCAATAAAAGTGAAACTAAAATAACGCTTGAATGCATTAATTGTGAGCTTTAGACAGCCTTTTATATAAAACTGCTATAATATAAGGAAGGAATAAAACAAAGCCAGCTATTTTTATACAATCCTGATCAAATTATTCTATATTTCTTCGCTTCAATAATGCAGAATGAAATATATTCTAACATATCTTCTAGCTAAGCAAACTAGGTACTTTCTTAAGTGATGAGATGAAATTTTTGCTGGCAATTCTAAGTGAATAATAATTTAATCTAGCTTTGTTTGCAAAAATAACAGTCATTCTAGACCTCTTAAAATATTCGGCTCTTGTTGAAAGTGAAAACGGCTCCTATACATTTCAATAAAATTCCACAGTCTCCAACCATGCTTCCCGGATCATTTTCAAAATTAGACCCCAAGCCGGAGTGATCATTGATAGATAAGGTAGGACTCTTTTTTGACAACTTTTTACCCAGTTTATGGCTGTTTCATTACTGTAGGCCCTATAATATTCAAAAATCACTATCAGAACAGAGGTAATAGAAGCTGTAACTTGTAGTTAGTAGTAATATGTAGGTAAGCTAACGAATTTCTTTCATTTGATTAGTAAATTAATACTTTGGCCTGAGCTGGTGAAGATAATGAAAAGCCGCCTTGGTGCCAATGGTAATGCTAATCTATTTGTCTTCTAAGGGAAGACAGTGAATTAAATAAAGCTACGTCCAGCGTTAAAAGCTCGCAGTCGTGACTTGAATGCAAAGACATAGAAACAGGAAAAGTCTTAATTAATACATACTTGATAGGTTAGCAAGACTTCTATAATGTCTATTCCATGCAACATTTAGCGAAACTTCATTAAGTAAAATCTTCTGACGATAGTGAAGGATTCTGAGAAATGTTCCTGCCGCTGAAATTTAATCAGCTAATGCTGAAAGTGTACATTATGTTTTTAATTTTGATTCTCAACTATAAATTGGTATATATTGCTACAAATTTAATCAGATAATGCTGAAAGTGTACATTATGTTTTTAGCTTTTGAGTCTTTTTAACGATAATTTGCTATAAATTTCTACAAATTTAATCAGGTAATGCTGAAAGTATACATTATTTCTTTGACTTTTGACGCGTAATGATAATTCCTATGACGAAGGTGTCTGTTGTCGACTATTCATTCTAATTCCTATGACGAAGGTGTCTGTTGTCGACTATTCATTCATTGCTTTTAAAAATTATTTTACCTGTTTCCTAGGGCTCGGAAATTTCTCTGGTTTTGATTGCTCGCTTATAGAGTAGCGTTTCTAAAACAGAATTCCCTGGAACCCTCCTTATCCGCAAAAATTCTCTCAATCTCCATGACTTCCTGATAATCCAGCAGTTAAAAAATTAAAGATCAGTAAATATATGGTTAAGCATTTGTAATAGCTCTTTAAAAGTTCTCTTAAACATGAATATCGTTTCAAAGGCTCAACAAGGATAAGTTAAGAATGTTTCATCGCGATGGGTAACTATTCCGTGCATATCAGAAGAGAATTCATCACTGCTCATAACTATATGGAAATCTTACTTTCTTATGGCTTATAAAGTACTTAAATCTTACTTTCCCGAAAATCACAGAATTTAGATTATTTTTTCAAAGGAAAATTTTCACTTTGCTAATGTCAAAATGGTAAAATTCAATTGTATTTTCGACGCACAATGACTACTCATTTTAAAATGTTCATAAGCCCTTTGCACGTGAAGCGATTGCGATTTATCAACTAAAAAAGAAATCCTCATACAGTAAATAGTTTTCAAACATTTATGAACAAAAATTATCTTTCAATACATTGATTAGTTTGATCTGTTCAACATTTTCAATATAACAGCTGATCTATGTAGACGCTAAATATAGGGATAAAACCTTTACAAGAACAAAAGACTATAAAACTGTTAAAAAGGTAACGATCAAAAATAAAGTATCTGTAAGATAAATGACTTTTATGAGATCGGAAAGAATAAACATTTATTGCATTCTATGCATAAATGTATTTAAACATCTTTTATTGACTCTAAATACAGACTTCACTCATATAAGTGGCTAAGGCCACCTTCTACAGTTAATTCTTCTTAGATTCTATCCCTGTATGCAGATTCCATGAGGTCCTCGAGTGTTTCCTCTTGTGTAGGAAGTCAATTTTCCCCGGAATGTTCCCCTTTAAGCCACCCTTTAAGCAGAACGTCCTTGCATCCTTTTCCATAATTAGTGAACACAGAGATCCAACAAATATCAAGACCTAGGTGATAACATATTTAAATCCTGGTAGTTCTCTGTCGTCTTCGGTTTTGGGTATAGAGAAGATTTCGTATATTTCGCAGTTTATAAGACTACCTCTTACACTTTTTACACAGGATGTTTCAAAAGGTTTCTTCGACTGAATATCTCTTGAATAGCTTCTTACATTCTCTTGGTTTCAATTGGAATATAAATCAGGTATGATAACTTTCAGATTACCATTGTTTCGATCATGTAACTTTCTAAAGCTTTCTTTTCTTCCTTCAAAGGCTTTATAGCGATTTTTATAGCTTTCAACTTTTAACAGTATTTTCTTAGCATACTAAATACTGTTTAAAAAAGGATCAAATTTACTATGCTATATTATCCTAAAAGGCAATTATTAGAAACAGTACATGATTTAAACCACTTGCACATGAAAAAAGGAAATGACGTAGAGACAATATTAATGTGTATTTTGTACTATACATGAAATTTTGGAATTTAGGACTTCTTCAAATAAGAAATACAAAATCCCGCTTTTACATTCATTTTATGTTACAAATATAAATGTTTATAAATTTGCATTTTACTTCCTTTTTTGCATACACTATTTTATATACACTACCCGCTGGATATTAAACTCTCTGGCTAATAAACTCAGCACTTATTACGTTCAAATTTCCAGAAATCAAATGTACAATAATCCATAGAAAAACTGCCGTTTATTAAAATAATCTACACCGCTTATTAAACTCAGATTAAGAAAAGATTAATTTTTCAACACCAGAAAATCCTACTTTTATCTATCAATGCTTTTTGCAGTTTGTTTATTAAACGTATTGTGGAAGGTGGCTTTAGGGTTCAGGTATGCAGTGCTCTAATGAAACAGATTTCACCGAAAATTTCCTATCCACCAATCCCTACAACTATGAGACACTGTTTTCAAAGATCTTTGTCCGAACTGGATTTTGGACAAGAAGAATTTCTCTATTAACGAAAACAATCCTCTAGAGTAGAGGTACTCTAAATGAGTGAGTGTTTCTCCTCGAATACCAGGTGATAGGAGGTGAAAGCTCAGATTCTGTATCTTTTAAGGTTTCCAGATTCAATATCTTCCCTTCGGGATAGATACGTAATGTCCACAGAGAGTTATAAGAAATCCATGAAATGTTTTTAGCAGTACCATATTTTAATATTCTTTGACTGGAAAGAAAGTGTTAACTGTAGACTGAAAAAAGCAGGGAAAGCATTGGTTATGCTTACAGTCATGAAGTGGCAAATCGATTTAATAGATTGTCCTGGAAGCAACCCGTAAAGACCACCGTCCAATCAGAGCTGCTCATGTTCAGGAACCACAGGACTCGTCCACTGACCACTCGTCTAGACGATTTAACACAGAAGTCCAACTGGAAGCCACTTCGGAAGCGGAAAAATCAGACGTCGCACAGAGTTCTAGAACGCTTCTACTAAAGGACAGGCTGACGTGCAAAACTGATGTAAATCTTCCGATGACTGAGCGGTCTGGAAAAGGCTGAAGAAATACAACAGAGAGAAGCTACAACTGTTACAGTTTCATGTTGCTGGCCACGAAAGAACGCAGCTTTTTTATTTGATGTTTATTATTTTTTCTTATTGCTTTACGAATTATTTTATTGAGATGTAATGGCAACGATAGAAAAATCACGTATGTTCTTCTGTAAGAAACCGAATTGTAAATAGCTGTAAATTAAGTTTTTTGTGTGATAAAACTGCAAAAAAGTATCCTGTGGATTCATCAAGAAAAGGTAAGCCAAAAGATTTTCTTATCAAATATTGCTAAATGTTGAAGGTAAAAACAAGTAAATAGAAAACAGAAACACAGACAATAATTCATTAAAAAGGTTACAATATAGAAACGCCTTACGAACGCATCACTTTCGATATACTGGTATCTCTGCCGCGAACTAATGATGGCAGCAAATACATCCTCGATGTCATTGATTGCTTTCAAAGTGGTTTGAAGTGTATCCTATCCCTGATCAAGGGGCTGTTACGGTAGCAGAGGTAATAATAAAGTACTGGGTTGCCAATCTTGGAGTGTCTCTTCAGTTACACTCAGATCAAGGAAGGAATTTTTATCTCGGTTGTAATTAAAGAACTGTATAAACTATTTGGTATAGACAAAAGCCAAATTATATCTTTACTTCACCAGTCCGACAGCATGGCAGAGAGGTTTAATCGAAACTTCCTTAATAATTTCTCGTTGCTGGTTTCCAGAAACCAACAGGACTAGGAAAAAATTTTCCTCTATTCTTACTGGCTTATCGCAGTGCTGTTCAAGAGACTACAGGCTATCCCATCGCATGTTGTTCGGTCCTTACCTTCGTCTATACCATCCAACGTTGTGTCACACGATAGATTCAGGAAGGTGTACGTGCACGTCGAAGAAGAAGTGGTGCGCGCAGGTGTACATCAGAGCGCACAGATCGGCATATTCGGCGGTCAACTATTGGAGACCCTATCTCCACGTCACGAGACGTCCGAAGCCGGTTGCCTCCAGGAGCAATTGGATCCGTGTCCACCCAAACTATACTCAACAGATTGCATGAAGTACACTTACGTTCACGGTTACCAGCCGCAGGGGTACCATTGACTGCTGAATACAAAATTGGACGTCTGGTGTGGCGTCAGCGTCATAGTGTGTGGACCATCGAATGGCATCGGGTTTCCTTCACGAATGAATCTCGTATCTGTCTACGGAGGAATGACGGCCGTCGATCAATATGGCGGCGACCCGACAGCGCTACGAAACAGCCCATTTCGCCGAGCGTCGCACCGGTCCTGCACCGAGCATTATGGTTTGGGGGCATAATGTTTGATCAAAAGATGCCGCAGGTATACGTTAATGGCAATTTGACAGCGGACCGATAAGTCACGCAAGTTGTGGAACCTGTTGGTCTGCCCTGGTTGCAGAGCGCACCCAACACGCTATTCCAGCAAGACAATGCCAAGCCGCATGTCTCACGGCTTACTCTTAACAGCCTTACTGGATTTGACATCCTACCCTGCCCAACAGCCTCTCCAGATTTGAGTCCCCGCCTGTGGGATGTCATTGAACGTGACATTAACCGAGGACCCCGGCCTCAAACCCTGGATAATCTACGTACAGCAGTGTCAAAGGCTATTGCAGGCAACCATCAATGAACTTAATTGGTAGCATGCCTTGCCGGATTGCGGCCTGCATGGCTGCCTGGCATTAGGTACTGAATAAATTGGTTCATAATGATTTTATATGTCTGTTTTTTAATCATTTGCATATCCATCTCACAACTATTATTTGTGATGACTAAACGTGATTGAATATCATTCTGCAGCAAGCTCTTTATAAAACGCAATAGACAAAAACGTATCACACGCATATCCGTAAAACTGTCCTAGTCGAAAGCTGAAACTCTTGATCTTTGGATCTTCTAAAATTGGAACTAACAGCCTTTTTTCCATCCCTCATTAAATGGCAGTCTCGAACAGAGTTTCTGCTGACCATCATTCAAGGGATAATATAATTGGTATTTCGTCATATCCAACACGTCATAGGCAAAAAATTCGAAAGCCGATTTTCTAAATTTTCTAACACTGAAACTGATACGCTCATATCCAGAGTTTCCGCTCATATCCAGAGTCACACACTAAACATTAGTTTCAATACGCAATAAGTAACAATTCAATTCATCTAATTACTGGGGCCAATCCATCGTTCAGTTCATATAATCCTTCCACATTCTCATTAATCGCCACGTTCATCGTCTATCTCTCGCGCCTGCCGCCTCATATTATTTAAACACCTAGAAAATCTTGAGGACGCACTAAATAACAATTTTAGTTTGCCATTTCACGAGGCTGATACATCTTCAGTAAATTTTCCTTCATCAGGCACATTCTTGAGCTTCATAATAGTACTATTCCTATATATGTCCTCATTATTTACGATATCTTCTATATCATTTATCATTTGCGTTTCTTTCGTTTCTTCTTCATTTCGCCAAAATTCGTCAAAGCACCTCAGTTAGCTTTTATTCTTCTTCCTCTATTTTCGCTTTTCTCTTCTGCTTTCTCTCCCTTTTTCCTCTCTCTTCCGACAATACGTTTCATTATTCAGTTTTTGACTTCATTATTAATTAAATTGACTTCTGACGAAACCAAGCCTCGTAGGGTTTTGCCTCATACCTTGGTCGAAGAATATGTTACATCACTTTTTGCATACCTATTGCAAGCATTCAGCAATTTATTATTATTGACTGCTCTTTTCCTCTTGGCCGGATAAAGAAAGACTAATGTATTTTTAGCTGTTCATTGTACAGCAATAGATCCACTGCAACAGTCGAAACATCTTTTAAGAAATAATAAGCCTCAAAACAGTCTATCTACTTTTTATTTCTTTACCAAGTCCAAAAGCGTTCTAAACAAGGAAATGGCCCCATACTTAATTAGGGGCACGTTTACAAATCTAACGCTTATAGCTAACCTCTTTCAATGAATTTACTTTCTATGTTTCAACTTTTCGTAATTTTAGACTTCGTAGCTGCTTTGACAGTCACTTACAAAGAAGCATTGTCTTTCAAAATATCGTTCTTTTCTTCACACAAAGCCCCACGACACTGAAACGATATGGTTAGAGTCACAAGATGTATTTCCCCCATACACTGTGGATAAAAGAAGGACCCTTTATTCACAATCTTTTCATTTATATAAGGTTCCCAACGATTTCACAATAAAAAGTATTCGTCTTTCCTTTCACGGAATCCAAACAAACAAAAGTATTATTTAACTTTCCCTGAAGTCAGATTGCTACATAAGCTATTCCGCCATTTTTAACATCACACGCTCATTTCTTATATGCGAATCTAACATTATTTCAAAATTCATCATTAAGAAAATTAGGTCTATAAATAGCAGTACCTATTCTGCGAATATTATAATAAATATCATTTAATGTCAAGTATTTAATATTGCCGTTGTGAGCAATTTATTTCCAGTTTAAAGAAATTAAAATACTCCGAAAACTGGAAAAGCGTTTTTACTTTTTAAATATTACCCTTGCTTTTGTACAGCAGAACACGTCACTTTAAAGAAAAATAAAAGAGGCAGTTCCTTCGAGGTTAAATGAGCTCCGTTATAGTGAAGAAACTACATTCTAAAGGAGAAAGCTAAAAGGTTTCTCATCTTTCACCAAAAACTCAATTACGTTTCTTTCTTTAAAGTACCGAATCAGTTGCAAAATAGCTTCTAAGTTTTTAAGCTAAAGAAAGAGTGGTATATTTGAAATTTAAAATCAAAACTTAGAAATTAAAACCTTAATAAAACAACACTGAGTGCCGAAACAGAAAATTTATACTCAAAAAATTAATAAACTTTTGATAGCGAGAAAAATATTCTTAGACGAAACTGAATTGAAAGTGTGAAGTTCTAGCCGATATCTGACACTTATTTCGATATTTATTTTGATTATTTAACTACAACCTACGGATGACTAATAAATTCGAAATTTGCCTGAAGTGCTTCAAATGGTATGAATTTGCAACTCAGATTTTAAAATAAATTAAAGATCCTTTATGAATTCTCTACAGTTTTGATAGATTTTCAAAACAAACGTATGTTACAAAATCCTCCGTTCCTCTGTAGTCTCAGTTATACCAAAAATATTAACAACAAATATTTTGCTCTGTAGAAGTTCACTGAGACAAAAGCTCTTAAAAAGTATGCCGAAACTATCCCAGCATTCGACTGATCAAATTTCCAGCCTTCAAAAAAACTTCGTTATAACTACTTACTTCTATATACAACGAAATCGATGCAGCGTAAGAATAAACAGTGGTAATATCAGCCAAATCTACTTCTATACCTTTCGCTTCACATTTATAAATAATCTTCGATAGTTGATCTTGCTGAACTGAAAACAAATTATCAACATTGTGTAAAACCAAGAGACTAATAGGAAAAAGATATACACAAAGCGAAACACTGGCTAGGTAACTTTTCCCCCTCAAATATTCCAAACACATAAAAGGCAAGAAAGCGAAATATGATTGGTATTTTTAAGCAATACGATTTTTCGAATGAAATACTATATTGCTTCTAATTAAAACATGGTAATACAAACTGTTTTTTTAAATCTAATAAATTGTACATTTAATAGTTGTTAATTTGTTGTGGTGATCGAGCAATTTAACATGTAATTATTATGGTTGTCAGGCAACTCAACTTAGAATATCACCAAGGTACACCTTTGCTGCCATTACTTGTAAAATTCAATGAAATGGAAATAATAAATTCCTCATTCTTTTGATTTCTTCAACTGCAGTGAATTCGACATTTGTTGAAATAATACCGGTGACGATGTTCTCGGTTAACTCAAAACCGTGGTTAATTCTAGAACAGTTAAAAAAGAAGAAAGAGAAATTTGGCATTATAATTTACAGAAAATTCATATTAACAGCTTATAAGGTTTCAACGGTAATCTCTTAATCTTCTTGCTAAACATACGTTGTGAAACCCTATGTGGAGGACAGTGAGCAAATCTAGGCTATGTCCTTTAGTGTTGAAGAACAAGTCAAAAGGAGGGTTTAAAGGACCCTTTAATTCAAATAATTACAACTCTCCGACTTGAGAGTAAGCCACTACTTGGGCTGAACTAAAATAATATAAAATAAAGCGAGTTAACAATTCAATTTCCTAAGTTTAACTTTAAGTAGGACGGCGAGGGAAGCTTAACTCTCAGTGAAATGCATTAATGCGAATTTCACGAGTAAGAACTAGTAAATGCAATTGCCTATGAAGGCGAACTTTCACTAGACAGAGGAAATATTTGCGCGCACAGCCTTACGGCGGTAAATCCAAGACTCTGTCTCTTTTCCTCGTTAACTCCTGCCTTTTAAACTGCTATCAGATATCTGCGATTTGCATAAATATCTCGCTCGCGCTAAATTCGGGCAGCAACTGAAACTTCGAGATATCGATAGGAAAATTCAAACTAAAAATAACTTGGTTAGTTAAAATAATGAATGCTACAAGCTTACTTGCCTTTTCTAGCAGTTTAATCTAGTCCATTTAGTTACGTAAATTCTGTCAATATTCAAAATAAGATAAAAAATCTTCTAAATAACTCAAAAACAAAAACTCGTTAGAAAGGAAATTTTAATTATATATTGCGTTAAAGAACAATATTTTATCAAGAGAATTTGAAGAATGTTATGTTTAGAAGTCACTTAAAAAAGTCGATTAAAGCTTGTTTTATTTATTTATTTAATTTTTATATTTTAAAATGTTTATTTATTCTGAAGTACATGCAATTAAATTGTTTGATAAAGTGGATAAAAACATCTCCCAAATGCTATGATAGCATCCTGCTATTACTATTGTTATCTTATGCAATTTTCTTAGAAAGTTCTCTAGGAAGGCTTAAGTAGATAGCCCTCGAGTGCTTTGCCGTGATCAAATAAACCAAACTTATGCAATTTTTATTTCCTTTTTGTAGTTCCGGTAAACAGTTTCGTTTTTAAGTTTTTAAGCCAATAATTTATAAAAGTAATTTTTTCATCATTTCGCAAATAACAAAACCTTTTTTTAGGATTTTTAGATTAGTCAATCCTCTGCCTTTCCTGCGGTTAATAGGTTGGCTCTGTAACTCGGAAATTTCGAAAATGCGGATCCATAAAATGTTATTCTATTTACAATAATATTTTAGAAAAATTATACTGAGCAACCTTAATCATTTGATTGCATTTGTCAAAGAAAAACGCCAGAAGTGATAAAAAAATATCAATTAAAAAAATTTCAAACTGTTTTTACCCTTCATGATTAATAATTAAAAGTTCGAATAGAAATAATGCTTAAAATCTAGTTAATATCATTCTTCTGAAAAAAGCTAGCAGTAATGTTATGATTAAAAAATAAGATAAGAAAGAAAGAGGAACGGCAAGTAAAAAAAAGATAAATAAAAAAAGAGGAAAGGCAAAAGCTATTTTTAATGTGTATAATTACAATCATTCCTTTACTTAAACAGATTTCATTGCATTAAATGAACATTTTTTTAAATAATTAACGAGAAACTAACAGACCATTTTTTTGTTTATTATTTCAGTATTTAAAACATACTATGGCAACGTTTTGTTTAAAGCATTTTTTTGCTACATTTGTTATGTTAAGGTTTTTTGCCATAATTGAAAAATTCCCCAAAATATTGTATATAATACGATTCAGTTTTTCTTACATTAACTACTAACCATATTGCACTTCTTTTACTAATTTGAAGTGAAATAAAATAGTTGAAGTCATTTCGGTTTTTAATAAAATCGAATTCTGCCCTTGTCGGAATTGGAGATACAGATTTTCTAATTACCAATTTTGCTTTCTTCATGTGTTAGGCGATTATGAGCCTGCTTCCCTTAGAAATTCTTCCCAGAGGGCAGCTGTCGCTTAGGCAGAGAGCTCTTGTGTGTCAGTGCTATAGTATAATAACTAGCTTAATCTCTAATTGCCTGCTGGATGTAGTAATATTATTTAAGCCACAAGAGCAAGTACAGGATATTTCTAGCGAAGTGCGGAGACGAAAATTCAAGGGATTATATTATTTTGTCACTATAAGTTAATTTTTGGAATTCTTGGAATAATAAATAATTTGACTGTCAGAATTAAAGAAAAACCTTCAGTAAAAGTGAGAAAGTAGAATTAGTAAACAATGATTTTTAAAAAAATGAAACAACCATTTTATTTTAAACAATATTTTTAATTTTTTTTCTTTAACATTTTCAAGGGTTTAGTTGTTATTCCTTAGACCCAGAGTCTAGGCTAATTGCTATGTAATAATTTTGTATACTACTCAGTGAATATTTACCTTAACCACTACCATCTTCCATGAAAGCGTTAGTTCAAGTTACATGTTTATGCACTGCTCGACATTGAAAATGCAACACCGAGAAGGAGTGGTCAGAAATTTATGCAAATTTTAAAGTAGACACACGTCACTGAGTTATGCGAATGATGTGAAATGCGCAGCTCTCCGACGCACGTGAAATAAAATATAAGAGAAGGAACGCGCAGAATGGACAATATTCGTGTCATTATTTCTGCCAGACGAAATATCGAAGAAAGTTGGTTTTGTCTCAGAGGAAACGTGTAATAGGAGAGAATGCGAGGCCGCCGTCAACGAAAGCACTTCCAGCAGATGGACGATTTTACGAGGGGTATGGTGATCGGACTGAGAAGGACGGGTTGGTCCTTATGTCAAATCGCAGCTGATACCCACATGGATGCGAGCACGGTGCATCGGCTAAGGTGAACGTGGTTGGAACAAGGAAATGTGGGAAGAAGGAGGGTTGCAGATGCAGCCAGGGTGACGTCAGCACGCGTGGATCGACGCATCCGCCGACAAGCTGTGGCGTTCCCGCAAGTCACTTGTACCGCGATTCTGCAGCATGTACAAGATACCCTGGATGTTCCCGTGTCGATCAGAACCATTTCCCGTCGATTGGTTGAACGTGACCGGCACTCACGGCATCCGTTAAGAAGACTGCCATTGACACCGCAGCATAGACGCCAACGTTTAGGATGGTGCCGGACTGGAGCGATGTGGATGACAGAATAGCGAAACGTCGTGTTCTCAGATGAGTCACGCTTCTGTTTATCCAGTGACAGTCGCCGCATACGTGTGTGGCGTCGACGTGGAGACAGATCTAATTCGGCAATAACTGTGGAACGCCCCACCGCGCGACAACGTGGCATAATGGATTGAGGCGCTATTGCTTGCGATTCTAGGTCATCTCTAGTTCGTATTCAGGGCACTATAACGGCCTCACGATACTTGGATGATGTACTACGGCCGGTGGCAATCGCCTATTTTCAGGGGCTGCCTAATGCAAATTTTCAGCAAGATAACGCCGACCACACAGTGCTCGCATCTGCCAACTTGCTCTGCAAGGTATAGAGATGCTTGCCTGGCCACCGTACTCTCCTGACCTGTCACCAATCGAACATGTGTGGATGTGATTGAACGCCGTTTGCAGACTCTGCCCCTCCCTCGTTCAGAAGACGAACTGTGGCAAATGGTTGAAAGGGAATGGAGGGCCAACCCTCAGGACACCACCTTTTTGACTCTATGCCTAGACGTGTTTCTTCGTGCATTGCTGTCCGCGGTGGTCCTACATCCTACTGAGCCGACACTGTTCTCGCTCTGTATTCTGACTATCATTTTGAAATAAAGATCACTTATTGCTGCTTGCTGTCTTTGTCTTTTTTCCAAATTTCATCACTTTCTGACCACTGCTTCTTGGTGTTGCATTTTCAATGTCGAGCAGTGTATTTTCGTACCTCTTGTTATATCATATTTATTTCCATAGGTGAAACTTCACCAAATAAGATACAAAATGTTTCGAAAATAGTTTTTAACACCGTGAGTGAGGGTTCTGAAAGTGACATTGCAGCAGCTAAAATATTATATTTTAGCTGCTGTAATATATTATGTAATATATTAGGAATATATTAGAAACATTCACTAGAACGTAGTAAAGAAATGTATCCACTTTTTATACATAAAATGCCGCAAAAATATATGTTAATTAATTTACTGATTTTACTTACTTTGTACTATTTCTTTGTGTATTATTTGGATACATTCACTTTTCCGAGATAAAATTTAAAGTGCAAATGCGAAACTAATATTACCCATTTTGGTTATTAATGTTTTTAATAGGTAACACAGTATTCATTATTGAATTTGTATCTGATTCCATGTATTAATTACAAATACAGCTAGGAGCATGTTATGAATAGTGTAAGAAAAGAGAGAAAGAAATCAAAATCCACAATAAAATTATGTTTGAAACATATTTAAATTACAAAATTTTACAATTAAATTAACTGCGAATTATTTTACAATCTATTTTTCATGTTCCGCCGCTCGGACGGTATAGTGGTTAGGGCAGCCGACTCCGATATCAAAGATCGAGTTCCAATCCCGGAGAAAGCATGACTATATTTGTTCGTCCTCTCATAGGAGGCAAAGGTGGCCCTCCTATTGGGAGTCTTCATAATAAAGCGACCACCGCTTCTGACCTTAGTAGCGGCCAACGTCTGTGAACGGTTTGGCGGCGGCATTGCTAAACATAAATCTCTTTATATAAAGTCTATGTGTTTGTCCTCTAATAACTCAGTCACTACTATAGTTATCGTTACCAAACCTTCAACAATTCTTTACTGGGTCCTAGAAAAGGTCAACGTCCACGTTTTTGCAAAAACAAGGAGCTAAAATCAGAGATATTAATTAAAAACTTGGAACGACGATCATTTTCGCCCTCATTTTTCTGATTGGCAACAGTCTCGCAAGCTGGAGATCAAAATCTGCTTTATTTCGAAAGTTGTTGCTACTGCTCGCTTTCATATCCTAGAGTTTGTGAATAAAAAATTTCGAAGTTTTACGACGAAATAAAAATAGCATTGCCAAACATTAAATGCATTATGCCCGATTCCAAAAATTCGTGGGAAGCCATTTCGAGTATTCCCATCATCCTAAGACTTTAATTAGCCAAATATTAATTAAAAACTCTGAAAGCGCTAATTTTCGCAACCATTTTTCCGAGTGGCAACAATTTCGCGCGTTGGAGATTAAAAATACTTTATTTCGAAAAGTGTTGCTACTGCTTGCTTTCAAATAAAAGAGTTTGTTAATAAAAAATTTGTAAATTTTATAAAATCTGTATATATAAATAAGAATGTCTGTTTGTGTGTTTGCTTGCTCGCGTTATTGATTTCTGATCAATTATGATAAATTTTTGCCACATTTAATCGACTAAAATTTAATATAAGGGAAATACTGAATGGAACCTGAGCTTTTACGACCATTTGCTCAGAAAGACGAAAATCATTGAAAACCGTGTGCCATTGTTGCTGATAGAATGAGAGAGAAATAGCTTATTTTTCTATTGAAATTTTTTATGTGGATTCCGTGTCGCATCAGAGTGAAAAATGTATGACTGTGAATCGTATTTCTTGCATCGTTATTAGAGAAGGATTACAGCGGTATCGTTCTCCAAAGTGTTCATCACTACTCCCTCCTGTTGGAGTCTCCTTTGAGACTCCAACAGGAGTCTCATTGGAGTCATCTACAAGTATATTTTCTAATACTCGGTAAATTACCTCTTAATTATAGTGCTCCACAACATTTGCATCCTATAGTCGTTCTTTTGCTTTATAATTTTAAAACATTATCTATTCAGATACTGGAACGCATATTGACTTTTCGGACACATTGCATGCGAAAAAATCTAAACTTTTGATGTATTACTTTTAGGCGAATGGGACCTCTTTCGATGAAATTTCAATGAAAGTAACATTTACTCGGTCTCAAAGTTAAACAGAAGATGGAAATTTATCGGCTACAAAACAGCTAACCATTTTGGGGCAGACAAGATTTTTTGCATTTAACAGGCGCAATATAAATCGAGATAAGTCGTCTCCCTCGAATCCCACCCAAGACAAAGCTGCATAATTAAGTTGGAAGTGATAAGATTTCGAACATTTGACAAATTTCATGCATTTTTTTCTCTGTCACTGTGTTGCCAGAATGTACTTTAAAGAAATTCACATACTTTCGTGTAATATTTACATATATATTCACCTTTCTAGCAAAATGCTTCTAACTTCTCTCTATTCCTGTAAGTAATATTGAAAATATTTTTTCCTTAAGAAGAGAATTTCAGAACTTTTATAAAGCAAGCTAAATTTTAAATTATTCAAGAATTGCGTAATAAGTGTAAATAATTTTATTAAAATGTGAAAATGTAAAGGTGAATGTTTATTAAAGCAAATGGATTCCGAAAATATCTGAGTAATTTCACTTCAAAAATATTTTATGTAACAAATAAAGCGCTTTCAAGCTGAAGTGTGACATACAGCTTTGGTAACCGAAGAAATTTTAGTTTTAGTGTATTCCAAAACTTTTTTTCATATGCTGAAAACTGTATTTACGCACATTATACGTAAAATGACACACTGCTTGATTTCTCTGAGTACTGATTTAAAATTCCATATTCTTCCTTAAGAATTTAAAATTTTCTTCTACACCCACTATTTCTCAAATTACAACCTAGGAAAAGGATTGCGTATACCTACTTGAGCCTTTCTCATGATTTCATCTTCTTCTTTCAGTCTCTTCTTTCAGAAACTGACTAAAACAATAACTTAGTGCCAAGAACATACTCATAATACTTAAATTTTCACAAACTGAAGAAAAACAAACACTATTTAACACTGAAAATTTCCAAAAAAGTCCACTTTAATAAATTACTGTGTGCTCACTTTCAACAAACAGCTGTTGCAATTTTTAGAAATTCTTTGATAGAACTGGGTCTTATAAATGCTATCCCATGACTGTATGGTTCAGATTTGTAATTGTTTTAGGATCCCGAGTTGAAATAGGATTACAGAAGCTTGATCTAAACTTGAGAAATTACAGAAGCTTTCGAATTAAAAGTCAATGCATTTTTACTCTAATAAACTCTTTTTTTTAGTTCAAATTCAAAATTGTTTAAAACAAAATCAAATATTCCAAATTTAATTAATCTGAAAGCTTACCTATACAATATTAGTGTAAGTAATATTTGCTTATGAGAAATTATTACTTTCCCTCAACAGGCTGTCGAAGGATAAGTCATTAGACCATCCAGCTAGCAGTTGAAAGATTCCTGGTTCGAATCCCGGCTAGGTTACAGTTAAAGATTCAAGCGTGTTTGTAAAACATCTAATGTCTTTGCAGGCAATACTTTCAAATTACTCCGAATGCAATCACACATTCAGTATTTTATGTTATAATAATTTTTAATGGCGGGAATTAGCCATTTTTAGGATTTCGCCAGTACTAAGGCCAAAAGCGGTTGCCAATGTATTAGGAGGCATCTAATTGGCAGCCACCATTACCTTCTATGATGGGACAGACAATTTCACATCCATGTCTTCTTCGGAATTCGAACCCGGGCCCTTCGGTACCGTATTCGGCTCTCCTAACTACTATACAGTCCGGGCGGCTTATGTTAGAATATTATTTCATGTTTTAAAATAATGCATAAAACATGCACAGCTCACCTCTAGGTCCACGAAACTTTACCAAGACTGAGTGGTAGATTCGGTGAGCTACACATAAATAAAGAAGCAGTTAATTCAGTTAAAACCTAACAGGTATATAGTAAAAAATCTTAGTAGCAATAATTAGCTAGTAATTGATTTTATTGCACCGAATCTTTCATATTGTTTTTATATTTTATATATATATCTATGTAATACAAAATATAATATATAATAGATAAATATATATATATATATATTGGTTCAAAAACCTCTGAATTTTTATCTCTTAGCAGTGATACAAGTATTAAATGTATATAAAATATTTATCTATACTTACAGTAACTTTACATAGAACTATATGAATTGTTATGCTATGTTTAAGAAAGTATTTTCTAGTTTTCTAGTAAGTTCTAACTTTTCTTAATTTAACACACGAAACAAATTGCAGTTTATAATTCCGAATTTTACATTCTTATCATCTAGGTACAAATACTATGTTCTTAAGGGAAACAATATTCTCAGACAGTTAGAAAATTATCTACGACACATTATCTTCGTGTCTTAGTCCCTCGCATATTACCTATTAGAGTTCATAATTAATTTCTGTATTTATTAAAAGGCACCTGAAGATAGATTTTTTTGTGACTAATAAGAATCCGTTTGGTCCAGGTACGTTTCTGTTCAGGTGTAAACCAGGTGTTTTGAAAACCACTTTCCAAATTAACAATGTTATTGTATTGATTTTAAATGTCATTTAAGAGATGGTAATGGTTAATTAAAACATATTTATCTTTACAGCTGAAATTTGTAAGCTTCTGGGACTCATGGAGAGGTTCTTCGCTTGCGGAGTCATCTCTTTTGAAAATAACCGTACTTGAGATTTTAAAGAAATACTCTATTTTAATTATTTTGCAATTACCTTTTCTGTTCACAAGGTACATAATCATTACACAATCTCAACGTTAGACATTATAAAATTCGCCATCAAATGCTGCTGTCTAGAGCTTCAAATATCTATTTTCTGGGAGTATTCCTTTAAATATTTTAAATCTATTCCCACTGTTTTGGAACTTATTAAAAATAAAAAAGAAATTTAAATTTTAAAAAGTTTTAGAAAAATATTTTAAAAGTATTAAAGAGTAAAAGGAAAACTGGCATGGAAAAATTACTTTATACTAGCAATAGCTAATAGTAGTGGACATGCATAACATTATTACGCGAAAATTGCTAATAATAATTGTAGCCGTATAAACAAAAAACCAAAAAATGAACAATTGAAAAGATGATGAAACAATACCGACACTTCAGGGAGAATTAGCTTATTTCACATGCAATTCAGCCGTTCAGACACTGTGTTTCCTCCTTGCTTTGCATGTGCAAATCGAAATTAAATGCAAAAACGTTAGAACAAAACGTAATATCGAATCAATGATCCGAGCAAAGCAATTAAATGAAATTTTTCAATTAAATGAAATATCAAATTTAAAAAATGAATTAGGCTAGAATAATTTTAAAACCCAAAATTATTCTGCACATCGTACTAGTAACAACAATGAACGGGATATTGTTCTTTATCCCAGGGGCAGGTGTTTTGCTGTCAGTTGGCAAGTTTATGAGAAAAGCAGAAATTAGGTTGGTGAAAATGGTAGTTACGGCATGGTTAGAAAGTGCGACTAGCTATTAACTCGAATAAGTAAGTAAATTTATTTTTAAAATTTCTGCGTAAAAGCTATAAAATGGAAAACAGATAGAGTAAAAGTTAAAATTCACGCAAAACGAGCTGTAATTGCGACTTAAGGAAAGAAAAGAAATTGGCTCTGAATTAGTATAAGCTTAGAAAACAGAAAAAAAAATGTTACACATTTATGCTCCGTACTATTTACAAGTGTACAAATCTTCCAGTCTAAGGCATCTAACTTTATTCTCCTTATTAAAGGTTTCGAATATAGCCTTCAGATATCTTATACTGAAAGATTAAAATTAAAATTAATGCTGTCGTTTCGAGATAAAAATTTATAAATTGAGTAGGTACTTTGTTAATTTTTAGTGTGCTAATTAGTAAATAGATTTCACTTTTAATATCATGAATGTCTGTACAAATATTCCTTCTTCTTTTAATTTGACTTATAAAAGTATTTTCTATTACGTTTTTGGATATATTGGAGTTTCAATTGATTAAATTAACAGTTGTGAACTTAACATTTCTTCTTTTATTAAACATTTTTATGGTTTGATGATCAACAATTTTCAAATTAAGATCATAAATAATAACAGTATAAGTAATAATTTTCAAATCAAGTGTGTAAATTTCAGCTAAAATTAAAAGCACCAGAATTAAAATTATTTGCAAACACGTATAGATACATAGATGATAGTATTACTTTATAGAAAACAATAGAAAGAGTCAAAATCTATCCTAGTACTCTCAAACTGAATCCTAACTAATACTAATCTTCATGTTATAGACCACCTTGACTTGCAAATTGTTGATCATCACACCATAAAAATGTTTTGAAAAAAGAAAAAATTTTAAGGTCGCTGCTATTAATTTAATCACCTGGCACGGTGTCCGCCGATAACATCGAGGCAAAAACATCGCGGACGAAAACGTCGCGGAGAAAACAAAGCAAGGAGAAAACGTCGTCGTACAAAACATCGTGGGAGAAAATAAAGCAAAGAGAAAACATCGCAGTTCTGAAACATCGTGGTGCAAAACATCGGAGTCGAAAATATCGTGGTAAAAAATAAAGTACTTGCAAATCATCGCATGACAATAGCATCGCAGACATGCGTTTTTCAGGCTTTAATAATTGTAAAATTGAATGATTGTTTAATAATTGTAAAAATTCGCATTATGATTTGTGAGCGCAAGATGGAAAGAAGGATAATTTTCACTTTCATATTTTTTATTAACTAATAAATATTTGCTGGAAATGTAAAATGGAAACTTAAGCATAGAAAATTAGCATAATTTATAGCACTTAATTTTAAACTGGCATAGTTAACTAACAAAGGTAATTAATGAATTATTTTTTATAAAGTTTTACTGTTAATTTTACATGAAAAGTATGATCTAAAAAGAATAGAAAAAGAAAGATAAGTAACTGCATGAACTTATCTATAAAGTATTGCCAAGTTAATTATGATATTATTTTCTTCACTTTTGTTAATCTAATACTCTTACAATAAAAATTATTTCTTGTTTGATTTAAATTTCTTCTTTTTTAAAAATGTATTAGTCAATAAAAATATGAAAGTAAAAATTATCCTTCTTTCGACCTTGCTCTCATAAATCATTATGCGAATATCCATTAACATTTATTAAAGCCTGAAAAACGCATGTCTGCGATGTTATCGTCAAGCGATGATTTGTAGGTACTTTATTTTTTACCACGATATTTTCGATGACGTTGTTTTTAAACTGCGAAGTTTTTGAACCGCTTTATTTTCGAAGATGATATTTTGTACCACGATGTTTTAGAACTGCAATGTTTTTTCTTTGCTTTATTTTTCCCACTATGTTTTCTACCACGATGTTTTCGCCTTGCGTTGTTTTCTCTTCGACGTTTTCGTCCGCGATATGTTCAGCTGTAACTCCTGGAACTCCAATATATCCAAAAACGTAACAGAAATACTTTTATAAGTCAAATTAAAAGAAGAAGGAATATTTGTAAAGACATTCAAGATATTAAAAGTTAAATCTACTTACTAATTAGCACACTACAGGATAACTAAGTACCAACTCAATTTATTAATTTTTATATCAAAAAGCGGGCATTAGTTTTAATTTTAATCTTTTAGAATAAGATATATAAAAGCTAAATCCGAAACTTTTAATAAGGAGGATTACGTTGGAGGGTTTAAAAATTGGAAGATTTGTACATATGTAAAATGTAAGAAGTATAAATGCAATTTTTTTTCTGGCTTCTAAGCTTTTACTAACTCAGAGCCAATTTTTTTTTTTCTTAAGTCGGAATTACAACTTGTTTTGCGTGAATTTTAACTTTTAATCTATCTTTTTTCCATTTTATGATTTTTACGCAGAAATTTTAAAAATAAATTTACTTAATTATTTGATTTTAGAGCTAGTCATACTTTCTAGCCCTGCCATAAATACCATTTTCACCAATCTAATTTTTGCTGTTCTCATAAACCTGGAAACTGCCAGTAAAACACTTGCCCTTGGGATAAAGAATAATAACCCGTTCACTGTTGCTACTAACACGATACATAGAGTATATAGTTTTTGGCTTTTAAATTATTCTCTCCTAATTCATTTTTTAAACTTGACATTTCATTTAATTGAATATTTTTGTAATTTTATGTGTACTCCTTTTATTTACATTTACATTATAAAGTTTTATTTTCACATATTAACGTGTTTTCCTCATATCACTGATTGGATACTTAACGTTTTGCTCTAACTTTTTTTTGCATTTATGTCTGAACAAAAGAAAGGAGTGTGAAAGTGAAATAAGCTAATTCTCGCTGAAGAGCGGGTATTGTTCCATTATCTTTTTAGTTGATCATTTTTACGTGATTTTCTTTACATGGCTATAATTATTATTAGCAATTTTTGCACCACAATTTTATGCATATCCATTACCATTAACCATTCCTTATAAAGCAAGTTTCCCATGCCGAGTTTCTTTACTATTCAATACTACTATTTAACTTTACTATTTTTCAAAAGCTTTTTTTAATTTAAAAAAATTAATATTATTTAAAAATTACGAAATTTTAAATTGGATTTTATTAGTCCAAAGGGGCTTTATCCCTGAAGGACTATTGTTTCTGTTTTGCGATTTTGCGTCGGTTCACTTTGAACGACCGTTTCACTTTTCAAATTGTTGCCACTAAATATTATCGCCCTGTATTATATTTAAAGAAATTTAAATAAATGAAGAATCTGCATAAATGTATGTATGTTTCTCTCAATGTGATAAAACGACGGCATCTAAAGCCATCCAATTTTGAATGACGTAATCCCACTGCGAATATGGGCATCTGGAAGCCCAAATTTGAAATTTGGAATTTGTTTTATTATCGATTTCATGTTTTGTAAAACTTTAACGAATTATTGATTAACAAACTCAAGGATTTCAAAGCGAGCAATGGCAATGCTGTACAGAAAAACATTTTTATCTCCAAAGTGTGAGACTTTGTATCCAAACTCCTAAAGATATGCTCAATTTAAAATTATTTTGCGATATTTCTTTTGAACTGAATTTTACGGTTTAAGTGCGAAGAACATGATATTTAATAAATAAAGGTAGCACACAAAATGTTAAAAAACGCCACTTTGGATGTAATTTAAAATCTGAAACCTTTCAAATTTTTTTAGACTTCAAACTGTAACTGTTTTACTTTATTGGCTTTCTAAATTTTACTTTGAAATATAGAATTTTAATAGGAGTATTCCCCTTTAATTATAATTATGCTTAATTAAATCATTGCAACCTAAGCGCAGGATTCTTATACTCCTTCCTTACATATATACGTTTATATGTTTATATATATATAGAGAGAGAGAGTCATTGCTTGTAATGCAATTATATATGTATATATACCTGAAAAACAAATAGTATGAAAATAAAGGAAAATTCATCTAATTGAAAAATTCCTGCGCTTAAGCTGCAAAGGAGTGAATTAATAACAATTATGAAAAGATAGTAAGATCACAAATACTGCACAAATAATTTGTTTCATATTTGATAAAAGTGAATAACGTTTTCGAACATATTTGTATACAGTGTTTCTAGGGTTTCTTTATGTATATTTTTATTTTATATGTTTTGCATTTGAATTTAGTTTGATTTTGAATTTACTTTTATTTTTTGCTTGTAACTAATACTGTTCCGAACAACACGTCGAGGTAGTTCCCGGCATTATGAGACCATTTGAAAAGTTATTTTGCATTTTGAGAACAGTTAATCAACAGAGGTGCGAGTCTCATAATGGCAGGAAGAAAGAAATATAGCACTCTTTTGATCGTCTGGGTTAAATGCTTTAAATACTAACCCCTTAAAGTGGTCTATTTGAAGCATTATACACACGGTGATTAATAATTTTCTAATTAGTTATTCCAATTAATGCATTTTCCAAACTTTTATTGCTCTTTAGAAAAAACTTTACTTCTCCGGTTTTAATTTTTTTCACTTCTAGTTAATATGCGGCAATTTTACTGCCCTACACAAATTTTCTCAAATAGAATAATCTTTTAAAAATTTAAAACATAAAAATTTTAATTTATTTTTGTACTAATTGATATATA
>KK121669.1:24773-35394 GCA_000611955.2 Stegodyphus mimosarum | reverse complement strand
TTGATTTAATTATTATCTTTTGATTTTAAATATGTATATATCCATATATATTTATATGATATATGCATATTATATATGTATTATATTTTATATATATATGTATTTTTATGCATATATACATATATATTATTATTAAACAAATAAAATAATTACACTTAAAGTGTAAGATTATGTTTTATCTCTAGTAATCATTTTTTCAGGCACTTATGATAGGATTCACTCAATCTTATTCTCTCGACTTTACAAAACAATGTTGCGCTTCGAAATGTCCGTTTCAAAATCTTTCGAAATCTCCGGATTCTCCGTGTTGTAAAAGGGGAATTCCCCTAGTATGTGTATGTATTTCACAACAGTAAAGCTATTTGGTTCATGTGAACTAGCGCAGCATCAGTACTTTAGCAGCAAAGCTTATATCATTTTTATCTACATATTTGAATGTTTACTGGTAAGTTTTCAAAATTTAAATTTTTTGTGGCATTTTTATAATTTTTAAGGCTTTATAATGCGAAAAGATTTGAAAAACAATCAAATAGGAATAAAAGTTATTTCTCTAAACAGAAATTAAAATATTAGATCATCCACGTAATAGAGAAGAAGTAACAGATGTTGCTAAATTTTACTCCATGACTGAAGCCACAATAAAGACAGTTAGAAAAAAATTAAGACTCTATTACGAGACAAAGCGTAGCAGCTGGAACTTGCAACAGTAAGAGGGCAATTTCATATGTAAGAGATGATACAGTGGAAAATATGGAAAAGGCATTTGTGATACGGGGAGAAGACCAAAATCAAAAACGGATTCCAGTTGATACTAATGCTATTACAAATAAGTCCTTAAAGATTTGTAAAGCATTTAGGAATCAGTCACCGTCGACTTCGTCAGATGAAAAAAAGGTATCTTTTTCCGAAAGTCATGGTTGGTTTGACAGATTTAAACAAAGACATTCTTTACATAATCTAATATTGAAAGGAGAAAGTTCATCTGCTGATTCAGATGCAGCACAACAATATCCAGCAAACGTTTTGCTGAAATCATCGCCGCCAACTCTACGCTTCTGATCAGATCTTCAATGAAGTCCGGGTTGTTCTGGAAAAAAATGCCTTAAAGAACTTATGTAGCTAAATCTTGAAAATCCGCTAGTGGTCATAAGGCAGCGAAAAGTCGTATAACAATTCTTTTCTGTTGCAACGTTTCAGGCGATTATAGAATGAAACCATAGGTTATTAACAAATCAAAAACACCACGCTCATTTAAATGAATAAACATAAATAAACTTCTCGTTTATTGGGTGGCTAAGAATCGAATAAGAAAGCATGAGTCGTAGCTATAACTTTCAATGAATGGTTTCATAACATGTTTGTCCCAGATGTCAAAAATTATTTAAGTAAAGAGGGCTTTTGAGGCTCTTCTATTAACTAATAATGCACCTGGTCATCCTCAAGATTAACAACACGAAAATGTAATTAGTCGTCTTTTTACCAAAGAATACAACTTTCTTATTACATGGGGCCCACCAACGGCCGAGCGGTAAGACGCTGAACACTGGTAATTCGATCCGAGGTTCGAATCCCGCGGACGGGCTGGCTGCATGGGCGTTTTCGTGGTTGTTTTCCCCATGTGTAAAGTGTATAGGAGCCAGTTTCCCTTAGAAAATCCTCCACGAAGGCATCCCTCCCTTTAGGCAGATAGCCCTCGTGTGCTTTGCCATAATTGACTAACCTAACCTCCTTATTACAGCCGTTATATCAAGGATTAATTTCGACTTTTACGGCATTGTGTATCAAACAAACCTTCAGGTATGTGGTATAGATGTTTTAAGTATTATTTTACTGTGCTTATTAATTTTTATTAATTTACAGTGAATAGTGAAGTTTTAATGTTCATGTTTGAGTTGTAATTTTTAAATTATACTGTTGCTAAATTATTTCTTTTGTTATGGGTAAAATTTTTTTAAGTTAGCAGAAAAGCTTGTATAGCAATAGCCAGTTTTTGCGTTCTCACGGGAGGAGAATTTTGGGGTCAAGGGTCGGCGGCCAGCTGCATTTTTCGTCCTCTTATCTTGCGGGGGCGAACATGTGTTTTTCTCGTTCAAAGGCGATCAGCTTAGCGGCGCCGATTCTTGATAGAATTATGAGAGTACAAAAATTTAGGATTTGTCTAAAGAGTCGTTACGTTAACTGATTTACGGTGTAAACACTTCCCTTGGTTTTAGAGCTTGAAAAATAGGGGCTTGTCACTCTAAAAAGATAGGACTGATTTTCTTAGAATTTTGCTTGGTATTTATTGATCTGTTTCTAGTGGTTAGAGAGAGTTGCTGTTTTGTGTAGCATTGGTGAGTTTTAATTTTATGGATTTTTTTAACCAATAGTAAATATAGAGGCGGTCCACATTTTGTGTGTCGCGAGGTTTTAAATTTAGTCGCTCCCGTGGCGAGAGAAGACTTTCAAGATTTTGTCAGATTTTCGAGTCCTTTTTGAGGTGAGAGAGAGAGCCCGGCCGCCTCTTCTCAGGGTTGTCCGTGCGAGAATTGGCCCGAGAACGATGCGGGCTCCCATCGTATCGTCGTCGGCGAATCCTTTCTGAATGTCTGCGGCTATGTCCTATTCTCACTGATGGCTTTTCCCGTGAGGAAAAATGTGATTTAAGGCTACGCTGTAGTTCCAGATTATTGATAAAAAAAATTAGGAGAAAAACGTCATTCATCTGCAGATTGCTGCGACTCGCAGTTATCTTCAGTGAGAACATCATTGAGAAGTCGGTGGGCTTTCACCTACAGATTACTGCTGCTTGCACTTGAAATATTTAAAGAATAAAAAAATTGTTTCAGACTACTTAATATGGTTCAGCGATAATTACGAAATTATTGAACCATACTAATTAGTCTGAAACAATTTTTTATTCTTTAAATATTTTCAAATATTACCAAAATCTTAATGAAACAATTTGCAATTTCTAATAATTTTAGAAGATTACTCAAGTTCTCACACTACATATACAAATATTTTAAATCAGTTTTTGTTAAAGGTGAAAGATGAAATTTTTTTTCTTATAATCGATTTCACAAAATCCTAAATCAGTCAATGGCAATAAGTTTGAGGACCCATATAGAATTAAATACAAATCAAAAAAATAATCAACTCACGGTGGAGAAAAATTCCTGTCCAGATTTCGTCTTCCTATTTGTCTGCAAAACGCACGTAAAAGAAGTTCAAAAATCTTTCTTCATCAATGCCGCACCAAATTTTCAATTCACCTGTTGGGAAAATCTTCCTCATGGATACAATCCTTCTGCATGCAAGGAGGACCAATATGTAAGGAGGTCCAACTTAACATGAATGTCCACCGACATTTCGATGATGTTCTCAACAAAGATAAGTGCAAGCCGCAGTAATCTGTAGGTGAAAGCCCACTCACTTCTCAATGATGTTCTCACTGAAGATGAGTGCGAGTCGCAGCAATCTGCAGGTGAATGACGTTTTTCTCCTAATTTTTTTATCAGTAATCTGGAACTACAGCGCAGCCTTAACTCACATTTTTCATCACGGGAAAAACCATCAGTGAGAATAGGACATAGCCGCAGACTTTCAGAAAGGATTCGCCGACGACGATACGATGGGAGCCCGCATCGTCCCAGGGCCAATTCTCGCACGGACAACCCCGAGAAGGGGCCGCCGGGCTTTCTCTCTCTCCTCAAAAAGGACTCGAAAATCTGACAAAATCTTGAAATTCTCCTCTCGCCACGGGAGCGACCAAATTTAAAACCTCGCGACACACAAAATGTGGACCGCCTCTATATTTACTATTGGTTAAAAAAATCCATAAAATTAAAACTCACCAATGCTACACAAAACAGCAACTCTCTCTAACCACTAGAAACAGATCAATAAATACCAAGCAAAATTCTAAGAAAATCAGTCCTATCTTTTTAGAGTGACAAGCCCCTATTTTTCAAGCTCTAAAACCAAGGGAAGTGTTTACACCGTAAATCAGTTAACGTAACGACTCTTCAGACAAATCCTAAATTTTTGTACTCTCATAATTCTATCAAGAATCGGCGCCGCTAAGCTGATCGCCTTTGAACGAGAAAAACACATGTTCGCCCTCGCAAGGAGACGAAAAATGCAGCTGGCCGCCGACCGTTGACCCCAAAATTCTCCTCCCGTGAGAACGCAAAAACTGGCTATTGCTGTACAAGCTTTTCTGGTAACTTAAAGAAATTTTACCCATAACAAAAGAAATAATTTAGCAACAGTATAATTTAAAAATTACAACTCAAACATGAACATTAAAACTTCACTATTCACTGTAAATTAATAAAAATTAATAAGCACTTTAAAATAATACTTCAAAAATCTACACAACAAGTATATTTTAGAAGAAATGGAGAATGATGAATCTCTTGCTGCTATGGATGCTTGAAAGAAATTTACAATCTTAAATTGTGTTAAGCATGCTTAACTGTCATGCACTCAGATTAAACAATCAATGCTCAACGCATGCTGGAAAGCAATATGGCCGGATGGTGCTAAAGATGAGAATCACAGATTACCGTTACGGCATGAATATTCTCACATCACTAAATTAGCCCAAACTATAGGAGGAGAAGGTTTTTAGGATTTAGCTCAGGCAGATATTGACGAAATAATGGCTGATGAAGAGCTAAATGAGGATGAGTCATTAACATGATTCATGAAACAAATAAACATGATGAAAACAATGATTCTGAAGAAAAGCATTCTGAACCAGTTGCTTTCGCAGCAAGAGTCATCAGCGTAGGACTTGAATTGGGAAGATCATTTTTATAATATAACACGAATGTTGAACGAGCTCTCCAATACCAACGGGAGTAAATGCTTAAATCAATAGGAGGAAGTTTACAAAGATTTAGGAGAAAAACCTAGGCAATTGTTAATTAGGGATTTTACTACAAAGTCTTGTCGATCTAAGATCTTCTCAAATTTGTCAACCATTGAAGCAGAATCTTATCAAGAACGCTCAAATGATGAAAGTGACATCATACCAATCAAGAAAAAAAAGAGTAAGAGTTCATGAAAGTGATGACAGCGATTAAACTTAAATTAAATTTTTGAATGATCTTATATTTTCCTGATGTGAAATAAATTAAATGTGTACTTCTACATATATTTGTAATTTTATGAACAAAGTATAACTTTCCTTATTTTAAGATGTTTTACTTTTGTTTTATGTAAATAAATAACTAAAACTGTGCACGTTTAGTGCGTTTTTTCTTTTACAAGGTTTTACATTGCAAAATCCAAGATTTCGATTTACACAGTTTTGTGCCGAACCTGTCTTCCCTATAAATCGAGGGACAGGTGTATAATTAAAATCACCCATTTTTTGCCAAATCATATAATCGAGGAAAAACTGAAAACGTTTGTTCTGCGATTGAATAATGCTATTTAAATCAGAAAGCAAGTTAGAATAAATGAAACATGATTATAAAAATATAAAATTTGAAATGAGATGTTTGTATCATATGAAGAACATTACTGACACGAAGTACGGGCAAAACTCCTAAGTGATTAAAATGCTTTACAAATTTATTTTATCATGCGTAGTATCATTCTCTTGTGGCAGATAATTTTTAATATATTCCAGAAAATATGTAAAATGCATTTTGGTAACATTTTAAACTTCACACATATTTTATCCATCTCTAGGCAGATCCATAAAATATGTGTGAGCTGTTAGAATGTGCTGTTCGAGTGTGTTATAAAAAGATATAACTTTAAAAAAAAAACCTCACTATTTTCCTGGCACAAGGGGCTCACCAAGTTACTCTAGCCATCTTTCCATCACTCTCTCACATTAAATTTCATCGCCCTTTTTTCATCACTATTTATCTGCTCTTTTGAGGCATAATAAATAATGTCCCCTAGAGATGCTTCGTACGCTACCACTCTCCTTCATTTTCCGAGAAACTCGTGGTGATGCTGTTATTCACATGTTTCCTGTGAGCAGAAAGCTATGTTCTTGACTACGAGGAACCCAGTAACTGAGTGGCTTCACAAACTGTACTAGCCTTTGCTTTAATTTAATGAGACAGTAAATAGCCTTAGTCAACTGGTTGGTCTTTTGTAGCTGCGTCTCAAGTGCTTGGTCATAAGTGAATGGGATTTCATGCATTTGGGAAAGCTAATAAAGTTTCTGTGGCTTTATTCGCTTTAATTATTTCTTACACAGCAACTTGTGTTCCCTCTTCAGGTTGCATGATGAGCGAGGCTGACGCAGCGTGAATTTTAATTGCTTTGAATCTAGAATTTGGAAACTTCCCTTCTTCCAGTTACGAACCTATGAAGCCCACAGGTCTGAAAAGCAAAGAATCCTACAATATTACCATCCAAAGAGACCACGAATAGAAATATATTATACCATCAAATGTCCTTCATATTTCGTTACACTAAGTAGTGATACAAACGAATTCAACAATATTTTCCCCTTTCTCTTACCAAATATGTAAAACATATTGCAGGTGAACCAAAAATTATTAAAGGATTGCGTTCTAGAAATGCTATTGAAATCTTGTCTGACATTTAATCAACTTCTCTGTTAAGGGAAATAACATGCAAAATATCCACAAGCACCTCTCTAAACATTTCTCGTGACTTGATATTTGAATCAGATATCTTGTCAGTATCAAAAATATAATTCATTGAAGATTTTCTGATTAAAATATCTGTACTGCTCCTAAACTTAAGTTACGACAATTAGGCAGGTTAACAGTTACCAAGCATGAAACACTTTTAGGTTCCCTGGGGTTATGAAAGTCAGTGAAGAAACTATTTAAGTTGGGCCCTAAATCCTAAGCGTATGCACATATTCCGTGCTTTTAAAGCCGATGTTATGGACCCACACGGATATCTAGGCTTGGTAAGTCCACATGTGCACTTTGTTTTTAGAAGTGCCAAGAAAATGAGAGAGACGTAAAAGCATATACCGAGTTTCAAATCCTATCTAAAATATAAAATCAAATCCGAAATGTTAAAGTAAATAAAAGTATATCTTTTGCTTATATCCGAATTATCGTACTCAATGCCAACTGAAAATACAGAGTTTCACATGCAGACTTTTTAAAACGTGTTCAAGAGCCGCGCAAATAGTCGTCAACATCCAAAAACAAATAAATACCCTTCAAAACCTGTAACTGAAAACGCAAATAAAAATAACGGCTATCCTGACACAAACGAATAACAAAAGAATATAAAAACGAAAGACGTTAAATTGAAACAATATATAAAAGTAAAGAACATTTAGTCTGCAGAAGAAGAAATATCAAAGAAACAAACATTCATAATGGCCACCTTCGTATATTGCAACTAACACGGGTTTCCACCAAAGTATTGATACTATTAATCATGTGGTCTAAGATTATCATTACCTGTGATCAACAGAGGTTATTTTTTATGGTTAAGGATCGAATCCACTATGAAACACTTATGTTTTTGAACGGAGGTTCTACCAGAGTATAAGCATTTAAAATATGCTGCTTCTAAAACCATGCGAAGAAGATGGTTAGAAGGAAGAAGGAGTGAGACATTCATATTCCCTGGGGAATTCGACATGAATATTTTGATTAAATTAGGCATATGTCATATTCTTCGCCCCGGTATTTTGGGTGTGAATTGCGAGAGTAAAAGAGCATGATCACGCTCTCCAATTATTGTCATTCATGGACTTGTCTTTTCAAGCATTTGTGATAAGCAACATCAAAACTGGGAAATAAAAGTCTCTTCCATCAGAAAATTTAATAGCATGCTTATGAATAAATCTCCTTTGAATTTAATCGAAATGCTTTTCTCTGTTAAAGAAATTGAATTTCTTCTCCTGACGAATTAATCGATAAAATGACCAGAGACAGATGCTGTAAATTTCTGATGCAATATTCTATGCCTAACACAAAAACCATCGTTATTTTAAAACACCAAAACCAGCGGAAAGATTAATAAACTTTCTGCGTAAATAAACCCTTCCAAAATTAAGCTGTATTAAATGACGCTATTTATCTTCCAAACAAAGCATTGCAGGTTCTCATATTCTCGCGAAATTGGGTCAGCATTTACACAGCTCAACAAACTTTAGGATTCACGTAAGAGAATAATGAAAGAACATTTGAAAGGAACGCCATTTGACACCGCTATAAACACCTCAATTTAGGAACATTACTCCGTGCCTTCAATAATCCCATATCATCTATGTCAAAAACAGCTCGCGCTCATAAAAATGCAGTAGACGCAAATATATATGAATGATGCTCTCTCAGAAACGACAGAGGAGCGTAATATGATAAACCGACCCTTGTTTTCTAATTTAGATGGCAGCCCAATCTAGAAGAACTGCCATTCTATATGCAAGCTGCGAAAGGAATTCTGGGAATTTCATTAAATTCTGGAGCGGTTGGTGTTGCTATACGATAGGAGAAATGAAATAAAAAAAACAGAACTCGAAGCTGCAATTGGGTGAAGGTTATTTGCATAGTTAAGGTGCTGTTTATATTATTTTTCATTCACTGAGTTTTTATCATAGAAAGGTAGTTTTATGGCATAATTTTATTCTTTATTCAGAAAAAAATATTCCATTCTCTAACCCCAGCACATAGATTCGATAATTCCTTTTCGTTTTGAATATTTGATAAAGCTGGAATAAACAGAAAATTCTTCATAATTCACTGACTACAAAATAGTACGTGTAACGAGAGTTTTAATATGCAAAGCAGTGCAACAAAAAAAATTCTTTTCCCATTGAAATTATAATGTAATAGTCTTTCGCACAAATAGTAATGCAAGTAAATAGTAAACACATAAATGTAGTAAACTTTCACATAAATAATTCAAAGAAATACAAAATGCTTTTAAGATGAGAATATGAATGCAGTGATATAAACTCAAAACTTAAATAAATGCTATATACTAGCATCCCAGACATATTCTACAGGTTACTTATTACAGTTTTATTGGAAAATATAAACAGACAAAAGGAAGACTCAACCTATATTAGCTTTCAGGAGTAATTTAAATATTTAGAAAAGAATATAAGTCACCTATATTACTGCTGAAAGGTGCGAAAACTAATAACATACTATTGCGTTTTATGGATATGTAGAAGTCTCCTGGAAGAATTATACCAAACGAACATTAAAACTTGAATCTTTATTGAGATAAATAACGCTTCATATGCCAAGATAAACAGTTAAAAGAATCCAAAGATGGACATGGGTAAAGCGATATTCTCCTTAACGTGATAGGAGTATCTCAGTTCAAAACCACTCACAGAGCAAAGTTCAAAGCACCATTTACGGATAAAAATTTAAGCATTGTAAACACGAAAGAAATCTCTAATCTGTTTCAAGAAAAATCGTTCCTGAGACTTTGAAAATGCGCCTTCTATAAACATCCACAATGTCGTTTGGTTAGATGGTTGTTACTTCATTAAGCTACTATAAAATCAGTTGACTCAGAATTAAAAGCTGTACAACATAATGCCTGGAACAAACACATATGATTAAAACTTCAAAGCGTTTTAAAGTATACATTAGATAAACTTAAATTTCACTGATTAAGAAATGTACAAATAAGAAACAAATACATAATATTGCAATAATAATACATAAAATTCAAATTGTAGATAAATCAATGCACAAGGTTTGCAATAATTCTTTATGGGCAATAATTCTGTTGTTAAATCTTAAAGATATTTGCCTGCAGTCAATCACTTCAGGCACTTATATACACCATCTTGGATATAATTATGAGATATTTAAAGAATATTCGAGGCAAATAAATTCGAAGCAAAATACAATTAATACCCAAACCTGAATACTGACATTTTTAGTTGTTCTATGTATTTATTTTCTACTGCATTTTAAAAGTGGCAACCATTTTCAAAAGTTTGAAATTACGATATGTTTTAATTTAATTTAAAATTTTGAAAATATGTGTACACAAAAGTGAGCAAAATTTGTTCTTCATGAAATTTTAATTTAAATTTTTTGAAAAGTAGTTTTAAAATAAAGCAAGATGTTATTAACTCATAAAAGAAGCAGAATTATTTTGTGTCAACGAATTAATGAATACGAAAAGTGCCATTCAGAGTTTTGCAAGGAATTAAATTTACTTCAGTCATTATTATCACGATGCATATACTTATTATTATCTCTTACTTATTATAATTATAACAATAGATATACTTATTATTAACTGAGATGGAAAGCATAGGGTTTAAATTATATAGTATGATTTAAATTATATAGTATGATTATATAGTTATAAAATAGTGATACATAGTTATTAAATTATATAGTATGATTTTATGTAGTTTGATTCTTATTATGCTTCATGACACACTCTATGGGTTTTTTGCAATTTTATGCTAAGCAATCGAAACTGTTCAGCAGAAAATTGTGATAATCCGAACTGAGGAGGTTATTTTCTGTAAAATTTTAATAGATTTTCTTTAATTCACTCAAATATGAAATGATTCTAATATCAATCAGTAAAAATATATTTATGGGTGTCCCTTGGGGAAAACTGCCGATTTTTGGCGGTACATAGACACCGTGTTTGTGTAATTCTTATACTTGTTATTTTGGTTTCGTGTAGG
>KK121669.1:2151-24742 GCA_000611955.2 Stegodyphus mimosarum | reverse complement strand
GCGATTTTTGCACCAAACATAGCTTCTACATAAAGCCAAAATAACAAGTCAAATAATTGCACAAACAAACTTGGTATGCATGTACACATCGACCTGTTTTGACTTCGAAAAACATCCCAGAATTGCACAACCTAGCCATTGCGCACTCCTGTGACTTTCTCCATGTACACATCGATTTATATTCACTCAAAAAGTCAAAAGAGCAGCCAACAAAAAATATATAATCTCAATAAACTACATTTTAAATCAAACAATGAAATAACATAAAAAAGGAAATTCATCTTAGCACTACACAAATGAAATATCCATTTACTTTATTTGCAAATTTTGTGTCTTCAGTCAAACAAAATTTCTTAACAGCATCCAAAAACTTCCTAAAATTATCTGAACGAGAATCTGTATACTGGCGTCGCCACATAAATTCACACAAATAAGAGTCAAAAATATCCTCCGACTTTCGACCATACGCATTTTGTTCCTACAAACAGGACGCTTATAATGGCTGCTAACTAAACTTCATTTAAGTACAGTTAATTAATGTTTTTCCCTTTCGTTCCAAATTGTACAGAAACTTCAAATTAATCTTACCACATTCAGCCATTTTACCGTGTAAACCATAAAATAAGCAACGTACTTTCTAACCAACATCCAGCACTTAACATATCCCATCAGTCAAATTAACGCAATCACGCAACCAATTACGTCATAATAAGGTTTCCATAATATTCAACTACTAAGGTTACCATAAATGAAACAACCTAGCGACAAATGAAACAACTTTGCGATAATCTAAGGGGCACCCTTCAATATACTCTAACCTTTTAATCTTATTAAGTTATATAAAGTATTTTATACTGTTTACAATCTTTGGTACTTTTCCATTTCGCCTGCGGAAATCTCGCCAAGCAGGCATTATTGGCGACAACACACAATATACACATAAAAAAATTTTAACAAATGTTTGTTCTAAGAATTTTTTAGTTTAGAGGCATAAACATTTTAATATAGTTTAAAATTTTTTCAAATGGGTCTTTCGTTTCTCTTCTCCACACAAATTACGCAAGATAACTTATCAGATGATGATTGCCGTTCCTCTGTGTTTCTTGTTTCGCTATTTGGCGCTAACCTGCAGTCTTTCTATTTTTTATGTGTGCATTCCAGGTTCCGGATTGACAAAATTGTATTTATAATTTACTCTGAACTGTTCGAAACTTTCCTCTTCCAGTTTTTCAGGGCAGTAGGATTTCCACGAATCCGAATATAGTACGGTTCCTTTTTCAATATTTTCTTTAACTGCTTCTAATATAATGCTCATGTACCGATCTGGCAGCTTTACAAGGAAACATTCGTTTGTTTCACGACAAGCTCCACCAAAGTTGCACTGTTGCTGTAGAATCCGTCCGGCATTGTTTTTGCGCTTCGTGTACAAACTTTCATCCACTTCGACGATCATACCAGGTCCTCCTACTTTCCGTTGTTGACATTTAAGCAAAGAATCCACACAAACCTCGCGCATGTAGTTATTCCAGCCCACAATTATTCCGTGATCGATTTCCAACTGACTGATTTTCACAGTATTTAGCTAAAATTAATTCTTCGCTCTAACCATAAATAAACCTCATACTCCTCAAGAAACTCAATTTTGATGACTCAAACCATGTGCCTTACCGGATATTTCTTTTACTGCGAGAAATTGGAAGCTTGCAGCGCCACTGAATTTCTTCTCCGAAATACAATTTCATTTCATAGAAGTAGCAATTATAGTCAAAACGCCTTTCACTGGAAAGAATTTGACAGGTTTTTTTCCTCTATTCTGGGCAAATCCTAAATTTTCATTGGTTTTTCAACCATTTTTGGCGTATTAGGAAAATGACAGGACTGATATCAAATGGCCGCACACCTTTCACATCTTGAGTTAGGCAAATAATATTATTCACACTGCAAACCCTTCAGATATCTTTAAAAAACGTACATACAAAAGCTAGCGGTTTAAAGCATTATCTTAAAGCTCTGGATATTCATCAATATCTGCCAGCATTAATTGGATCCCAGTTCTCCTTGTCTGAGAACTTTTAAATTCTCATCACTTCGAGATTTCGCTTTTACGTTTCCTGCATAGTTTATATCAATCAGCATCTTTGAATATTATTTGTATCAGCTTATATTATTAGAATTTCTTTACATCGCATCCATTCCACTGCAAACGAAGGAAAATTAATTCGAATTCTCTTTACTACTTTTAATTCATATTAAGCTAATATTGCTTAGAGCGTTTACTTAATTTTGCAGGTAGTAATGTACCCTCAAGTTAACTTCGCATAAATATTAAATCAAAAGTTAGGAAGCACCTGAAGTACTATCATGAAAACTATTTTCATGTTTATTTTTGTCTCTAAAAAAATGTCTAAGAAAATGCTAAAATCGAAATTTTCGGATGTTGTTGCATCTCCCTTCTATAAGTAGCAAAATCTTACTATTTGATATTCAAAAGATTTATTGAGCTAATAATAAACTTTGAATTTTTGCACATGAATAATGGTAAAGGATTTTAAGAATTCTTTATGCATGCAAAAGTCGGCGAAGAATCTTAGGGCATTAATGCAAAAACTAACGATGAATCTGAGAGCTAGAACGATTATGAAATTACATATCAAATCAATTTGCCGACAATTTCTTTGAAACGTAATGGCTTTAGAAAGGGTCTTAGAGTTTCAATTTTGTATGCAGCAGCATTTTGAGCTTTTTTCTAATCATAATACTTTCCCTTTCAAACTCTTCTATCTTGCCTGCGCAATTTTTTTGTTGGCAACAGATTAGGGCAGATTTATTTTTATTTGAAATAAAATGCTTAGAAAAGATCGAACCTTTTCCTGAATTTTCTGTTTATGAGATTTTCGGCCAACAAAATCACATTGCAATTATTTTTAAACGTAAACTATAATTTATTTTAACTCTCTCGAAGGGGTTTAATGTACGGCAACTACATATTTCTTTAAACAGTAAAATAAGCGATGAGCTGCAAAATCATGTATTCGGCATAGCATACTTTCATAACAATGTACGCTCATCAGTATTAAACTGCATATTTCTTTCAAGAATTTAAATAATTCTCATTAAGAATAGAAATTAACTATGTCCGAATTTCACATTCATCTTTTTAATTTTTTTATTCCCTTTTCATGCGAGTGATATGATACGCTAACGCGCGGTTCTACGTTTTACTTCCTTGTACAAGTATTATAATCGCGAAAGAATTCTGTATCATATTTCAACGCTCTCGACACCATTTGAACGATATTTTTGCGTGTAATCTCTACGTACGGAGGGAATAAAGGACTGTTTTTGCAAAAAAAAGTATTGTAAATTGGATTTAAAATAGATTCGAAAGACATTTTATTTTCTTGACGTCTAAGTACGTATCTACATATATATGTACCTTGCGTAACTCAAGAGCCGTAGAACTTTGAAATTTTATCAAATTTACAGGTTCATAAAAATAGAAATGGGTAAGGGATCATTGTTCTTATAATTCTTAAGTAATTCTCTCATACTTCATTTCCCATGTTACATAAATATATATATATATATATTTCTACTCTGTTACCTGACTCGGTGAGTTTAGTTTTTTTTTATTCTTATATGTTGGTAAATTGCACATTTTTTGCTTTAAATGTGTTTGAATTATGCGGTTTTTATATCCGGTTAAGGCTTTTATTCCTTTACTTAATCTTTATGCATTAGTTGTGGAATTATCAACAATTTAAAAGTAGTGAGTTAAGCCTAACGAACCGCCATTTGTTTACGTTTGAAACTCAATAGAATAGTGAATTAAGTAAGTTATTGCTCCTTCAATGTGTTTTTGACGAGTGAGACCAAAAGATTTGCGCACCAAAAAATCTGTCTTCTTACCCGCTAGCTGAATGGCTTGTTTTTGCGTAGAAAGTATAATTTTAAATGTAAAAATTGTTTTTTTAACTATCTTAACTGTACTTGGTGTTTTATGTTCTTCTGTATTTTACAATAGTTAATGAAGATGTTTTGAGTTTTTATGTATTTTTGCTTTGCCGCGAAGTGAGGACTGAATTACTTGAATGAGAAATATATCTGTAATGAAATTCTAGGAAATAATTTTAAATGAAATGCAGCAAAAAAGTGTGTATCATTTAATAGACCATACTAGGAAGTCATGTAGTGTCCACATGAGATTTTTTGCATTATGTGTAATATTTATGTCTCGTTTTAACTGACTTAAAATATAAGGCGCAAATTTATATTGTGTTTAAGGAGATTTAACTATAATCCATACTTCAAAACAAGCGTTTGAGAGTTCTAACCCATCCTTAATTGGAGTCAGATCAAGCACCGCCATCACATTTGGCGATTCTATGCCAAAATTGGCATCCTAATGTTTTCTCTGGTACATGGTAAAGTTGAAAGCTGATTATGATTTATAACTATACCAGTTTTCTCTGGTATAGTTAAAGTTGAAAACTGAATATGATCAGATAAACTATTTTTCACACTGGATTACTCAGAACTTCCAAAATATAATTCATTTTAATCTGATCTCATTTAAAACAAAATTAATCTTTATATTTCAATAGCTAATAATGTTGTTGTTTACTAAACATTAATTAAAATCCTGTTTAATTACGTAGAAATATACCATCTTAAATAATGGTAAAATACATAAAATTATAATTTGTAAAAGTAATTACTTTATTCAACTGACATGAAGTTTCTTATCTGATACATCGTGTGAAAACGTAGTGAACGGCAGCAAAATTTCATTATTTTACCTTTTAGAAATACCCATTTTATTTTAATTTGTGAATTTTAATAAATTTTAATTAATTAAAAACCGACTTTAACATTTGTTTATGGCATGTAATTATTATTTAAAACCAATATAAAATGCCATGCATTGCAAATACCCTATATCTAATACTCCGAAATATTTCAGTTTCCTACTCCATATTTACACGATTTTACAAACATATCTTAAGACACTGAGGAAGACAGGAAGAAGCTTTCTATTTTGATCTACTTTGTACCATACTTCTTCAAATACGATATTATACTTTATACATTTCTATACAATCAAGACAGCACAACTCTTGTTTTATCTTCTGCAAATAACTTGATGGCAATACTTTTAAACTACTTTTAATTGCCAGAATAAGTTAGCATTTTACTACGTATGACGCAAAATCGAAATATGCTAAATATAAGTAAAATGTAAAAAGAGAATTAAGAAATTTAATTATTGCCAACGTGACAATGCCGGCGCAGCAGACGCCGTCTTTTTTGCAATAAAATTCTGAATGGGAAAGGAATACAGCTGAGACACCTATTCTAAAGTAGCAAACAGACTGTAGTTAACAGCAATTAAATTCAGTTTCTAGATGACTGATGGTTCAAAGTATAAACGGATGAGTTACAGATCTTTTAGGTAAGATAAATACGCCAAGTAGTATTTTGTACGCTTTCGAAGTGCAATGATAACTAACTACTCAGTAATAGAGTTAATAACAGAAGTTGAGATGGCTGTCATCGAAATGTTGTTCCCCACCATTTCTACATTCCGTGCGATTTCTCACGCATTTATTACTCCTCAATGATGACTACAAAAGAATCCAGGTAATCACTCTTCGCCCAGTCGTACCTTTCTTCCAGGCAATCAGACGCGCGAATGAGCAAATCTGGATGGAAATATTGTTCAAGTAATTGAGAGACATACGGTATTGTTATTCAGGTATGCTCATTCAACCTAGGCTTTCAAGACGTCCATAAGATATCGCTGATTGTTCTTGATGCATATGTCAAATAAATTCTGATAGAATTCTAAATCACCGAGTAGGATACTTAAATCACAGTGAAACACCTCTTTCGGTTATTACTTTTTATATACTAGCGCACAAGGAAGTGGCCATCACTGGGTATAAGAAAAAAATCTAATTTTATCGGAAAAGGTATTATTCTCTCCCAGCTAGTCCCTAACCTGTTCTTTATTCTTATCACTATTTCAGACTCTGCAGTTCACGGTTAGTGGGTCAAACGATGTTGTACAAACAGATGAAAAACTGTAAGTTCTTGCTTTAGTAGTCTGGGAAGGGACACCCTGCTGTGTTGTGTTGTGACTTATCTCACTTTTCTGACAATGACAACACCGCAAAACACATCGTGGCAAGGATAGTGAGATTTGCACCTGCCGTTGACAAGAGCCTTGATCACAATGCAGGTGACAGTACGACTTTACACAGTTCCGCCCCCAATTCTGATGGAGATCAGCCCAGGGGGAGACGAATCCGAGGATCTCTCATCCCTCTCTCCCTACTACAACTTCTCAAGAGAACTTTGGGTTCGCCGCATATTTAGAGTGCCCCTCATGCCGCGCAGACACTATACATTTACAAACATCCATGCCTTCTCCGAGATTCGAGCCTGGGCCCTTCGCTACGGCTGTCAGGGTCGCTAACCGCTATCCCACTTGGGCGGCAGCGCATATCTTCCATCATTTACCTAACGTTTCATCACCATTCATTTTTTGCACCATTATTTTCCATATCGAACCAAGATTCGCCGTCGCCTGACCTTTTTTTTTTCTTTTCAGAGTAAATGTTCTAAGTCTCTGAGAAAGAACTACAGAATTTTTTTCCGTATCACTGCTGCGCTGTGCTCATATTTAAATCAGCCTCTCTTCCAACACAGTGTGAAACAGTATTATTATAAAACAAACAATGAGAGGCAATTATGAGATAATCTTTCATTAAGTCTCATTCTTCATGAATTGATTATAATATTTCATTCGACAACGTTGTCTCTTTATATCCTTGAGCACAAAACTACTCCCTGACAGAATATTTGTTTAACCTTTTCTTTATACCCAAAAATCATTTTCTGTGCACGTTGCATAAGTATTTCATTTGGATATGCGAAAGCATAATCATTTGCATGTTCTAAGAGAGCTAATGAGAAATTCTTTCTAGTCAGTTTGATATTTCTTTCTTAAATTCTGTTTACAGAGGTGTATTTTCTAAGCTGTCTATTTCCAAGTCTAATTAGAAAATTACAGCGGTTTTATTTATTGTTGCAGTATTAATTTTGTTCATAATTCAGGCTGAATTAAAATCTGATTTGAAATAGTTTGGCAGCTCATTTGGCATTATTACCTCAAAATATTCAGTAAACCTACATTTAATGGATTCACATCGTTCTATTTTATTGAAATGTTTCGTAATTATAAACTATATAAACCATATAAAATAATATTAAAGATTCCACTTAGGTATTGTTGATATATGAAAAAAGAATGGCCTGAAGTTCCGTTTAGAATTAAGTTAGATAATGTTTTTAAATTTATCTACAGACAGGTAGTGATTTTCTTTGGGGAGCTGTTAGAGAGTGTCTTTTCTATGCAATACTTTTTAATATTTTGTGGATTTATTTTAGCTTAAGATAACCCAGTTTGAATTTGGGTGTGGGAGGGGGGAAATAATTGAAATTATGCGTTTAAATTATCACCGGTACGGGCTCAAATTCTTTCTCTTTAAAGTAAATAAATTTTTTTAGTAAATGAAGAACAGCTGCGTAAGCATTCATTATGAAGAAAAACGTTAAACATCAGTTTCTAATTAACAACTTTTGCGTTAAATGCGAACCATTTAGAATGCATTTCCGAAGAGAAAAATGTATTTTAATAATTCTGCATCATTGATTTAGATCATTTTACTTTTTAAAGACTGTATAACCAGTGTGGTAATTATTAGCAAACTGACTCTACTTGATAAGCAATTATTTACATTGTTACAACGTGAAGTGTGATTTTGAAATAGAATATTCACGAGAGCGAAGAAATTTTTAACTACTGGTTAAACTATTATAATTCAAAATATTCTTCTTATAACAGATAACTGTTAATTAACTACAATGTAAGTTACTGAATTTTCAGCAATGCAAAAATTACAAAAAACTAAGGTAATTCACTCGAGAAATAGAATTCTATCAATAATGAAAACTTTTTTAATTATATTTACGTGCTTAGTTAGCAGCAACTGATTTTTAAAGGGAATTTTCGAAGTATTAATTGTGTGTGCAGGCTCTCATATAACCATTGTTCAAATAGACAATAGGAAATATTTTTCTCTAGCATCGAAAACACACTACAAATGTGCTTAACTGCAGTTTATTAGTGTAGACAAGTAGGGTTTGTAATGATTAATACGTTTTCATTAAGTGCATCATGAGTCAAGTTCAAAATTTAGAGCCATATCTATGAAATAAAAAACAGTTCCTTTTAAATTAATTTTAAAGCATTTTAATCGTATGTTTTGGAAAATCTTGAGGATTTTTACCTTCAGATTTGGCGAACGATGTTTGAGAATCTCTTGAAGATCACCTGACTAAGTAACTTGCAGTCTATTTTAGTTGAAATGTGTATTTATGTGTTTTAATAATACCTTCGTGATTAACTGCTTCACATAAGCTCAAAATTCTAAATCTATCTATGTTTAACTGTGGCAAACGATAACGAGTAATAAATTTCTGGCTCATAGGATGCTATTCAGGTGTTGCTTGAAACTTTATGTATTTGACAGAGAAGGGGATGTTAATAAATTTGTGTTAATATAAAGATGATTATTCTGAATTATTTGTTAGCAAAGCACACTGGTGCGCAAAACTTAAGCAACAGCAGGGTGTTTTGCCATAACTCCACAAGAAATCAACTCAGATACATGAAATGCAGAAATGAGGGAGAGTATTATGTACGTAAAGGAGGACGAAAGCATCGGAGCTGAAAAAGAAAAACAATGCGTACGGTATGGAATCAAACAAAAACAAGCTTTATTGAACGCATAGTATCGTAACTCATGATTGTCTATCCAAGAGGAAGAACAGCAAGCAGATGTTCCTTAATATGGGATAGCCCTCCCCTTACTGCAATGGCTGTTTCGCACCGTCTTCGCATACTCAGAACCAGTTGGTGCAACATTTCTTGCGGTAGGAGTGCCCATTCCTCAATCAGCATCTGTTTGAGTTGTTGGGTGTTCTCCGGAGGATGTAAGCGTGCTGCAATGCGTCTCCCCAAAGCATCCCACACATGTTCGATGGGATTTTAATCTGGGAGTACGCTGGCCAATCCAGTGATATCTTCACTTTCCAGTAGCTCCTCAACAGCAAGAGTCCGATGTGACCGTGCATTGTCATCCATAAAAATTAAGTCTGGGCCAATGGCACCTCGGAACAGACGCACATGGGGAAGGAGTACCTCCTCACAATAGCGATCCCCAGTTAAACACCCTCTGTCGAAAACGTGGAGCTCAGTTTGCCGTTCAGCATAATGCCTCCCCAGACAAGAACTCCAGGACCAACGTTACGGTGTCTGTCCTTGATGTTACTGGGATAAAACCGGGTCCCGACCTCTCTCCAAATCAAAACGCGTTGAGAATCGCTTCTAGTACTGAACTAACTCTCATCCGTGAAGAGGACACGACTCCATTGATCAGTTGTCCAGTTTTTGTGCTCTCTGCATCACTGTAAACGCTTTCGTCGATGGCCAACTTTCAACGGGAGGCAGCGCGGCGGGCGAATAGGCTCCTTTTGTGAAGGCTTCTGGCCACAGTAAACCGCGACATTTGTTACCCCGTTGCTGTACAGAGTTGCTTAGCAATGGCGTTTGCTGACTGCCGTCGGCCTCTTTTTCCCTGCAGGACGATATATCCCCTGCAGATGTCGTCCTCGGGCGGCCACCACCAACCTTTTTAACAGCAGTACCTGTGGTTTGCAACGCTTTCCAAGCGCGGAACGACACTTTTGTTGATTCTGAACTCTGCAGCTACACTGGGTCCGTGCATTGTCATCCATAAAAATTAAGTCTGGGCCAATGGCACCTCGGAACAGACGCACATAGGAAAGGAGTACCGTACCTCCTCACAATAGCGATCTCCGGTTACAGACCTTCTGTCGAAAACGTTTCTTCCACGTGTGAAGTCGTCCAGGTGATTTCTTCTAGCCACATTTCACGAACTGACTCACTGGCACCTTACGCGAATATGTTGAATTGCGTCTCCGTTCTTCCTTTTATTCTACTTTAAGAACTCCAGGACCACCGTTACGGTGTCTTTCCTTGATGTTACTGGGATAAAGCCAGGTCCCGACCTCTCTCCAAATCAAAACGCGCTGCGAATCGCTTCTGGTACTGAGCCGACTCTCATCCGTAAAGAGGACACGACTCCATTGATCAGTTCTCCAGTTTTTGTGCTCTCTGCACCACTGTAAACGGTGGCTTCGGTGGCCAACTTTCAAAGGGAGGAGCTTTCAGGACGACGGGCGAATAGGCCCCCTTTGTGAAGGCGTCTGACCACAGTAAACCACGACACTTGTCGCCCCGTTGCTGTACAGAGTTGCTGAGCAATGGCGCTTGCTGACTGCTCACCCGCCTCTTTTCGCCTGCAGGCCGATATATCGGTCATCCCCTGCAGATGTCGTCCTCAAGCGGCCACCACCAACCTTTCTAACAGCTGTACCTGTGGTTTGGAACGCTTTCCAAGCGCGCGAAACGACACTTTTGTTGATTCTGAACTCTGCAGCTACACTGGTGACAGTACGCCCCTCCTCCAGCTTTCCGATCATTCTTCCACGTGTGAAGTCGTCCAGGTGATTTCTTCTAGCCATATTTCACGAACTGATTCACTAGCACTTGCAGCGAATATGTTGAATTGCGTCTCCGTTCTTCCTTTTATTCTACTTTTGAGCTGCGCGCGCCGACATCACGCGTTTTGTGTACGCTCAAGTCGCCTCTGACGTTTCGTTCCTGATATTTGCATACGCATGACGTTTCTACTGACTTACGTGTTCATTGTACTGATCTCTAGACCTCCTTTTCTGCAGTTTCATGGCTATCTGCTAAATGTTTACATTGTTGCTTAAGTTTTGCACACCAGTGTACATAATCTAAGCGAAATATTAAAATGATCACTTTAAACGTATACATGTCTTGCATTTTATCTGTCGGTCTGACTAAAGCTTAATACTCAAAATTACTTAGCAATCTGAACCATGTTTACATTTATTAAAAAACAATAAATAATGAATCAAAGGCAAAGTGACAAGTGTTAGCAACTAACTGCTGCGAAAACAGGAAACGAATGAAGGAAGTTGATGAAATAATGATGTAAAACTGTTCTTTATAAGCATAGCTGGAATTAGCAGTTATTAAATAAAGTTGCTAGATTTTAACGAAAATAAAAGACTTAGAGAAAATCTAATTCCCAAATTTAAAACAATTGCTCCATAATTTTAGCAGAATTAAAGTTAGATTAAGATCTTAGCAACAATTAGCAATGAAAAATGCATTTATGTTTTCTTTTGTACATTGCATTTACTTTGAAATAACATCGATAACTTTAGAATACTGAAGTGCAATAAACAAGCTATTTTAACATTTAACTAAAAGCTGTTTAAATTTACTGTTAATTTCCGGCGTACTTATAATACTCTCTTAGTTTTTAGAGATATGTTAAATCATGTTGAGATAAAATCAAGTAGAATCTATACGAACCGAATAAAGGATATTATTGCTATTTTTAAAATAAATTATAATTTGCATCTGAAGATAATTCGTGAAGCTTTGTAACTAATAGAAGAGAAAAATACATTGATAACGAAAGTATAGTAATCGTTTTTAGCGGAATCATATTCCTCAAAACTAAGAGAAGAAGACTTTTGAATTTTAGCAATAACAAAAGAATGAATATATAGAAGCAGCATTCAAATAATTAAATTCTTGATAAACTGAAATATTAACCAACTTTAAGGATATCAAAAAGTAAGAATAGAACTAGTATAATTAAACCATAGAAAGAATAGAATTAAACAATTAATTAGCAAAGGCAGAAAATCTGGAATGCAGATGTAAAGAAATAGACAAATTTTTCCTATAAACAAGAGTGTTGAAAATAACTTATTCCATTTTTTAGAGTATCAAAGAAAGGAAAGAAGTTGAAAGATTTAGTTTTAAATGTAGCTTCTCTGGAACTCATAAAGTGCAAAGGTATCATCAAAGCAGAGACCCTTGAAGTAAGAATGCAGTTTATAAGATTAGGTCTTTAAGCATTACTTGTAAGTACTGGCAGTTATTGGATTCAAAAAGCTATTAGCTAACTATTCCTGCGATTTGGCGATAATAACGTTTTTGAAACACAACATATGAATGCAAAGACCTTCGACAGAAAAATAATTTTTCAGTTTTAGTGTAAGAGAAACGAAATTGACAAAATTTGAATAAAGATATTTTATGATATCCAGTCTGTTCTTAAATTGCAGATAACGATCATGTCAACATAAGACAGTTGGATATAAATTCTTTACCCACGACAAAATCGGCTTCAACAGCTGCAGTTCGTCAGTTTTTTGCTTAAATTTTGATTTAACTTCATAGCCTCACGAAACTCAGTTACATCAAGAAATCATTAAAATCGGGTTTCTTCATATCAAATAAAAACCAAATTAATTAGCCCGACTTCCTTACCACTTCCTCTTCCTCTTTTCTTCTTTATACAACTCTTTTGTCCGTCTCTACTTCCTTTTTTGTTTTCCTTTTTTCTTCATATGAAAATTAAACTTTTGTCAGAGTTCTGCCTGATCGTCATTTTTCATTGGCAAAACGATATCTCAAAACACCATCACCATCCAAAAACCAATCAGGAAAACTAAACCATCCCACAGAGGTACATAAAAGTGATCTACTTTTACCACCCATCTCCCAACAGAGAATTTTTAACATCTCAACAGACATCCTTGAGAGCAGAAAGAAGGAACAGAGAAAATTGAAAAGAAAGTCTCTGAAAACGTGCCACGTACAAACCTGCTTATCATCCTATAAACCAAGTGCAGAGTAATTCCACAACAGTTTGAGCCAAATTTGCACAAAGAAAGACTTTTGTTAAAGTATCTTCCTTTCATTCGCAGGCTTAAAATGTTTTTCTTCAATTTTTGTCTTCATTTTTCTTAATATCAGATCAGCTAACTGTTTTTACAGCTCGAATCGAATATGCACAAAGGAGTTTATTTTTGCAGGCGCAATCCATTTATTAGCATTGAATCTTCTACGCTTTATGAAATGATTGAATAAATTAAGTCCTCAAGAACGTAAGCAATCTCTGAACTTTTACGATGGGGAAGACTATAAGAAAGATTGCTACCCTATTTTTGTCAAAGAATCTTTGTCCTGAACTCTTTCAAGTAATACTTTTGTCGGTGCCCGGAAACCTTCTTTCTAACAGGCAAAAATATTTTCCAATGATTTCTTTCAAACAAAATCGAAAACAAAACAAATGTCATCGAGAGCTTAACCTTCCCTGCAATCCTACTGCTACTAAACATTATACAGTTCATTACAGAATGAGACTCCATTTTCATTTTTCAGCGGCAACTGTGTGACAGTTGCTAAACTATAATCATGTTTTTGATATGTTCCATGTTTTCCACGTTAGATTCATAGATGGTAGTACAAAGTAAAATTGTCACACAAATAACAGCAATGAAAAAATATAAATATATTCTCATAGTTCCCTCAATCAAAATGGATTGTATTCGTAACGAAAAAATAGATGCAAATATGTTTGCCTTTGGGAAATAAGTAACTTCTGTTTTTCTCCATAGAAATACGTAGAATTTTGTTGTAAAACCTACGCCTATTTAAGTTAAATTTTTATCTAAATTTAGAGAATCACATAAAATACAATACATAAGCAGAAGTTTACTAAAGATAATGTTTACTTCAGGTAAAGCAATCCCGGGGTGGCATTTATTTATTATGTCTAACATTCTGGAAAGAAACATAAGAACAAAATAAAAATGCGACTGAAAGCCGTAATCGTCGACATCCTTCAAATTCCAAAGAAGACGCCTAAAATGTCGGTTTGGAAATGGTTGTCAAAAACGACACTCGTCGTTTCCTTCCAATCGACCGTAACAGGTACCTAATAAACAACAAAAATAGGCAAAAAAATATTGTTCGCGTGGTACCTGTCATAGATTCTTAATGTTCAGTTTTCTACTTGATGTGCATCACGCAGCGTAGTAGCTTATAGGAAAGGAAAACGGTTAGTCTTTTTACTGATGCACTTTTCTTTAAAATCTTTTTAGCATAGTTTATGCCAGCTGCTTCATGCAATCATCTTTAAAAAAGAATATTTTGTGAATGACAAGAAAGATGTCATTAGAACATATCCAAATTTTGTTTTATGATTATTCATTTTTATCTATTTTTTTTAATTTTTAAATTTCTCACGATGTAATTTAAAACGCCAAAAATAATAATAATGATAATAATAATAATAATGGTTTTCGCACCTGCGTACTGTCTGCAGATTGTTTTAGAAACATTTTCTGTGCATTATTCATTTGAAAGTATGCGTAGAATAGAAAAAATAAAAACCGCTAAGAAAAGAAATAAAATGTTCTGCTACAGATGATAGTTTGTTTCAACGCCAGACAAATAAGTAAATTAATAATTCAGATTATTTCGTAGGCCTTAGAATTTAAATTAAACATTTATGGTTTACTTTTGTTAAACTTTCCGCTTCGTTTACAGTTCAACATTAAACATATGCAGATGTAATTATCTTTTAAAAGAACAATTATGAGCCGAGAATGCGAATTATGTGACTAAATTTACGCAACGCTTATGTGCCCAAGCTCTCTGTTTAGCACGTACATAGTATAAGTTTGAAGATAAAGCTATTACTGTAATGGTAAATATATTATTCAATTACTACTTCTCATTCGAAGATTTGAGAACAATTCTCAGTTAAATTTGCGTGAGCATTTTTGACTGAATTTTGAAAGTTTTGAATTTTTGATGTTTTAGTGACCTAAGACAATGAATATAATTCTAGTTCTTGCAAGCGACAGAGGAAATTTGAAGCTATAAGCTTTTAGTTATCTTCTAACAGCTGTTACTTTCAATGAATATTTCTGTTGAGTTATTGCTCCAGCTTCGTCTAAGCCCAACAAATAGCGAAATCAAAATAACAATTCAACCATAATAATCTTACAAGGCTATTTTAAATGATTTATCGGATTTCAAATACACTATATTTTTTAAACTATTACATCTATAATAACAATTGATATACGAAAAGAATCAGAAATTCATCGAATTTTTCTCTTATGCTACAAATGTCCTATGTGACCTTCACAGATTAGACGACACATATACGTATAGCCAAATTCGGTCTGTACCTTTTGTGATGTTCCTCTGTTAGTGGTCATCACACCAGCTTTCTTGCTTTTTGATCTCGGTATTTATTATGTGTAGGCTGAATGAAAAGTTTAGACTCTGATTCTCTTATTATAAGTCAATTGACTGCATGCTCTGTATTTTTTTTTTCAAATTTGAAACCTTCACACTGAATTACGTTTCACAGCACTGTAGAAACTATTAAAAAGTCAAATAGATATTTTCGTGACATCCCATTCAGCCTCGTGGACGTAGCGTTTTTCAGTTCCTTATTCCGAAAAGAATGTTAAAATGGTTTCCAGCATAATTGTCTTTTCATTTTGAAAAGGGCCGAAAAACATGAATTACTTAAAACAAGCTACGTGAAGGGTATTCTAGTGTGTATAGATCGATTTCAGATAATGCTGCAGTAGCAGATCTTCCAAATGGTTTTAAGATGTCTACATAATATCTAACTGTAAAAGAAACACGCCCATGTACAATTTAAAATTACGCAAAAATGAAACTTAAATTTAAGAAGATTTTGAATACAATTCTAAACATACTTACTTCTGCAGAATTAAAACTACTTTGGAGTTCCTGAAGTAGAAAGATCAAGGTTTACATCTGTAACCACAATGGGAAATCCGTCAGAATGTTCTTTGTCGATCACTCGTGTATAACCACTTTGAAACGCCTATATCACTAAAATATAGAAGCATGACTAATTCACTTCATCACCAGATTCATGTCCAAGTGCGTCTTTGCGGTTTAACGTCCACAACTAAAAGGACCTCTATCTGCATTTCTAAAGTATAACACTTTAATATAAACAAAACTATGCTGTGTAATCAATTTAAGTGCTTTTGTAGAGACATTAGGTTATTTCGAAGCAGGAGACATGAAAAATGAGCAATGCCCTCGCCGGGACTCGAACCAAGGACCTCTCGAACACGCGCCAAGCGAGCTGACCACTACACCACGAAGGCATGCTAAGAAGGAGCGACAGTACCCTGTATACTCCCCTTTTATCGGGCGACTGGGGATTATTGTACCCAGTCGCCAAATCCTGGTGGTGGAGAATCATCATCCACTACCTTTTTGTTCGGGAGCCACTTGTAAATTTTGCGAGTATTCTTTGATAGCTTACACCCTGAACCGTATGTTGAAGACTAAGTAGTGAATTCTCGCTATGTCTTTAAGAATAAATACTGCAGAAGAAAGGTTTACATAACCTTTTTATTTAAAATTAAAATTAAAACAAATGCACGCCTTTCGTGCTCACACATCACCACCACTTGGGGCTACGTAACAGAAAAATAAGAATGTAACAAATCAAAATAAATTCTAATGACTGGCTTCTTAGCTTAAACTAACGCTAAATTAGCTGCACACGGAAAAGCCGAGTCGAAGAATATCAGTATAACTGAAAAGGCGTCAAACACCGAACTAGAGAGCTAATTTCAAACTCGCAGCATAAACATCGGAAATAAGTCCGCTACTCCTCCTCTTGAACTCTTGAAACGCTGCTTAAATACTGCTTCTGAAACACATTCAGAATATGCATAATACGTCATTACAAAATTTACATTCAGGCAGGAAACTGAAATCAGGAGGGAAAGGAAAGAAAACTAAAAGTAACTGGTTAGAATAAAATAAATCCTTACAGTTTCCATTGATTAACACTATTAAGTATTGCTTATCAGTTATTCCAAATTTCGACTACACAAAGCTTATTTTATTTATTCAGTATTAGTTATTCAATTTAATTAATTGGGTTTTGTAAGCAAAGTTAAACTTTATATTCTTCACTTATTCTCATCGCTCAACCCAAGCGAGACAATGGCATCTGGTCGAATTTCTGCGCAATATTGTGGTTTAAAAAGACTTAGTATTATTGCTTGTATTTGAAACTTATGCTACTTAAGTAGAAAAAAATGTAGCCTTCTTATGATTCTACTTTTATTAAGATACCTTTATTAGATTTGGAGTTCTGCCCAATTAATTGCCTAAATTTTGTAAATCTGGTTAAAATATTTTTGGGTATTGAAATCTTCAGTTTTTGGATAGTGTACGAGACAAGGTCACTCCTAGTTCCTGACATGAAAAATATAAACAATGCTCTCACCAAAACTCGAACCTCGGACCTATCGAATACGCGTCGAGTGTGCTGACCATTGCACCATGAAGGCATGCTAAGAACGTGGGAGAAATACCTTATACACACCTCATTTTAAAGGGCGACTGAGGATTAGGGGACCCAATCGCCAAATCCTAGGGGGGGAATCATCACCCACCACCTTTTTTACTTCTGACGCCGCTGTAGAAACATTAGGCTTTTGTTGAAACAGGAGTCATAAAAAATGAGCAGTGCCTTCACCGGGACATCGGACCTCTCGAATACGCGCCGAGTTTGCTGACCATTACACCATGAAGGCATGCTAAGAAAGCGGGAGAAATGCCTTATAGGGGTGCTGATTTTTAGGGTCATTTGGGGAGTAGAGGGATCACGCGAGAACTTTTTTTTAACTTCTGAGAGAAAATTGGATTTTTTTTTTACTGTTTTCTTCTTGGCGTTGTGGAGAACTGTTTCTTCCCAAACTGGGGGCTTTTTTTAGGAAATGTGGGGGACTGTTTGGATTAAAAAGAGACTGCAACCGTCTGAAAGCTCTCTTTTTCCAGTTTCCCGTAGCCGTAATTTTCTTCCCGTCTAAGTGGGGTAGATTTTGCTTCGGCCGGTATTAGAATGAAAATGATAGAAATAACGTAGTGAAACTTCGAAAATATTCTCCGGATAGAAATAACTTAAGGTAGATTCTACAATATTTTCCTGTTAGAAATATCGAAATGTCGTGTCTACAATATTTTCCGGGTAGAAATAATGTCGCCTCTTCCTGTTAGAAATATCGAAATGTCGCCTCTACAATATTTTCCTGGCAGACATATCGAAATGTAGCTTCTACAATATTTCCTTCACACAACTATGGTTTATTCAGTCCTGAAAGGGAGGCATTCGCCCTCCCCTCAGCGTTAACTTCCTCCTCCCGGACCCCTTCCTACTAAACGTGAACTGTTGTTTCTTCACTCCTAAGTGAAATGTGCTTCTTCTCACAAAGCCTCCAGTTAAAATATTCAAGCGGTCGCCCTAGTTTGTCTTCTCTTCGGGTTTTATCCAGTCTGGGCCTGGACTCACATTTTTCTTTCCTTGGTAAGATCTTCACGTGGTGGTTAATGATGAGCGTCTCCTGTTCATCAACTTACGGTGTGCAGGCGTTGCAGTTTGTCCCGTAAAAAGAAAATTCATGTCGAATCCTACTCAGTTATCTCCTCCAGATGCTTTTGTTATCTGCAGTTTATGCAAAGGTTAGGATTCCAGTTATCATTACCCGTCTTCATAGGAACTGTATCGATCGTTCAGGTCACATCATCGAGGAATTTTGCATCAGTACCCGGTTTTTCGGATGGATTAAATCAGATAGGTTTCCTACTTCGTTAATTAGGTTAATTTGTAACTTTGAAAATAGATGTCAATAATTCTAAAGGAAAGAAATTTAAGATAAAAAAAGGGGGTTAATATCAACACCCCCTAGAACATAACTCAAGGCCTCGGCGCGGAGTTCGTGACGTCACTGCAGTAGGGATAGTTTCGTCCTCGCTAACTTTAAGGATGCCTTCTTAAATATCCATTTGACAGGCTTATAAATAAATTGAACTTAAATTTTCATATTTAACTCTCATCGTTTATAAATCTGGAAATACCTTGTTTTCATTAGAATGTGCAGAACCGAGATTTTTATTTTTAGAATGTTTTCGATAGGAATAAATAAAATTTTTAATTAAATTAAAATTTATCATTACCGATTTTACCAAATTTAATCGCTAAGAAAAAATCGATTTTATTATGTTATAATTAAACAGACTACGATTTTTAAGACATGAAAGCAGGATACAGATACAGATCCTAAAAAATTAAGATAAATCTCAATTCATTTAAATTAGGAAGTTGTTTTACCTGGAATCATGTAGCAACATAAAATCATCAATTTAAGACAAATATAATTAATCAAAGATGTTTATTACTCAAGGCTCATAGAAATTATACTTACCACTATTTATGCCTTGACTAATAAACATCTTCGATAAGTATAAATAATATGTCTTATTTTTTACATATGTTGCCAAATAATAATTAAAATAATAAATACTCATATTTGAAAAAATAACGCTAAGCTTGCAACGATTTAAATAAGCTTTCATAATTATGAGACATAAATTGCGCAGAGAGAATTATATATTATTTTGCATTCTAAACAGAAAATATCAAACCTCTGATAAAGGTCTTATATCGATCTAAATAGCAAACCTCTGATGTCTACAGGGAAATTTTATGAAATGATTTAGTAGTATTATGTGGAGCGTAAATGTAACAATTCCTAAACTGGGATATTGAACACAACAAATGACAAAGAGAATATAACCCTTAAGATGCACTACACTACACATTACAATTCTAAAAAATTAATATAGAAACATTTCAGATAATATGCACATGCTTATTTTCAATTCAGTCAATTCAAAGAGGAAGGATTCTTCGAAAAGAGGAAAAGAAGAGAAAGAAGAAAATCATCGAAATCGTCTTTACAGTCAATTCAGAATTATTCAAAACTATCTATAAAGTGCAAACGATAAATATGCCTTTTTATCATATAGTGCATTTTATGAAATAAAAATGTATTGCATGATATTTCATAAAGACTACAATATAAATTCTTTATAAAAACAGCATAAGAAAGCAATGCTGTATAATAAAAAAGCGCAATTAATCCATTCTAAAGGGGGGGAAAACATGAAAACAGAATTGTATGACATTTAACTGCGCATGCATATATATATATATATATATATATATATATGCATGCGCATGTATGTATGACAATATACTCGATTTCTTTACAGAAAAATTGTTTCGGCATACTGTTATACAAAATATAAATTGAAAATAATACATTTTTTTGGGGGGGAGAAAGAGAATGTCATGATTTTTAACAAATATATATGAATTAATATGAATTAAGATATATATATATATATGAATCAAAACACTTGTATGCAAAGATTGTTATAATCGGATTTAATCATCTAAGCTAGAATTAAATACAGCATTTTGCAAAATTTCATTTTTAATGCTTGATGTTGTAATTAGTGAATTACAACATCATGATTTAAAAATATCAGACATGAACTCATAAAAATTTAAATAGCGTTTTTTAATTCACATTAATATTAGAAACAAAATTGTCATTAGGTACAGAGATATTACCAAGGTTTTCAGATTTTAATAAATGCTCTGTTGATGCGACAAATGTATCGAGATATTTAAATGCAAACATTTTGAAACATACAAAATGCATTTAAAAGTTTAAATTTTTATTAGTCCTACATTTAATCTAATCCTAATTTTAAGTTACACATTTGTTTAACTTACTTTTGGTAAATAATGCCATTTACTACACAGGAAACTTCATTTAATACAGAAGCACATTTCTAAGCACAAGTAAGTATAAACTCATTCACTTAAAAAAAAAGCAAAAGCAACTGACCTTCGAAAATTTTGTTGGCTTGAAATTGTTTCTGCGAATAGCATTTATCCATTTGTTTAACAATTGTTTCTCTTTCGGAAAAGGGAAAACCTGTACTGTTGGAATATTTGGGTAGTTTCCTTTGCAGTTGGGTACACAGCACGTGTAAACCATATAAAAAATCTGAAGAACAAATAATATGAAAATGGAATATTCTTAAAATATCTGAAAAATGAAAGAGAATGTCGACTGTTCTTATGCTTAGTGACCGAGTGACCGTCGAAATTCCGGAAATCACCCAACACATTCCTCAGAGGAAGAGTTACATGAAATGTAATCCCTACTAACACTGTCGTCACACCTCCTTTTGGAAAACACGCCTTGGCCTTCATGTCGGTTCTGGGGGGGGGGGTTGCTGGTTAATATACATAACATTTGAAATGAATTACATTAAACAAAAATTACTTCCAATAGTGTTCAATTAAGGCTTTATTTGGAGTCCCGGTTTCTATGCGTGACTGCATCCCCTGTTTAAGCGCAATATTTTATCTTGATGATGGAGGTGCCCGGGGATTAAAGTCATTGGCTTAATAGGTGTATGAAATACTAAATTTTTTCCTTTAAATTTTCTATGTTCATTAGTTTGTTATTTGTGTAATTGTTTAAAATTAGCTTGATTAATTACTTGTGCTACCGGTGGTTGAATTACACCTCCGAATTATTTTTTGGGCTCGTAAAGATTTTTAACTTAAGTGCAGTTTAAAAAGATTTTTTTCACATATAGATGTACCGGTTACCTATTGTTGAAAAAATATTTAATAACATTTGTATTAGCATAGTTAATTAATAGTATTGAAAAACTCCATTAAGTTTTGGAATGTGAATGAATATGTTAGAAAAATCACTGATTTCTAGTAACTTTCTTTTTATTTGCTGTAATTTTCACCTCCCGGGAGAGTACAGACGACTCTTACCAGCCTCGTTGATTTGTTCAAACAAAAAAGAAAATCACAACGCAGTTAATGTTAAGGTTATAGATCGAAATCAAGAATTGAGTCTTCACGGCTTTTTGCCATTCAGAATCACGTTTGTACCCGCTGTTGTGGGGTACCCTCATTTTTTTCCTTAAGGTTACTATTTCAGTTGATTTTATTTAAACCAACAGTTATTTTTCATGTCATTACCGGCACACTGTACTTAACAATTGATGCCGTGTGTATTTAGTACTGAAGTGATATACAGTATTTACATCTCAGAAAACTTTAAAATACATCTTTTTCTACAATAAAACGAGAAAAGCCCCGCATTCGTTTCGTTCCCGTTCGAATTCCAATCTCCCTCTCAACTACAACACCCATGAGGGAAAAAAGTCCGACCCTTTTTGGCACAGAACAAGAAGAGGTCTCTGATACTTTCTGAGGTCAGCAAAAAGTTCTGGCCAATGCGTAAATTTATGATCGATCATTCGAAAGAAAATTCTAAGCATGGTGATCGAAGGTGGGGTAGATCTTCTCATATCCGGCTCGTTCCCTGAGAAAAGGGGTTCGTTGTCGCTTTGTTACAGTGGTTTTTCCCATGTTTAAGAGAAAATTCTGTCACATATTTTCCTTATAGTCACGCAGGCATCTTTCTTGCCGGCCTTGTTGGAGTTTTTAATACTTAAGAGTTTATGTTTATGTTTTAAGTTCAATATCAAATGAAAGTCAATATTTGGATAATCAATTCTAAATCACATGAATATGAAAAGTTTGTGACATGCATGATAAAAACAATATATACGGAAAAACAA
>KK121668.1:498192-531285 GCA_000611955.2 Stegodyphus mimosarum | reverse complement strand
AGTATACTGCAAGTTGCAGGACTGATTTTACCTCAAGCGAGGTTGACTTTTACGCCAAGTGACTTTTACGCCTCATATGGAAAATAAAATGTTTTGTTAAAAGAAATTGTAATAGTAAGATTTAAAATCACTTAATGTTTTGTAAATAGATTAATTCTGTAAAAGCAATGAATTGCTGAAAAGAATATGTTAACTAAATGATTTTGTATGACGCTTTGTCTAAAGACTTGTAAAATGTCTAGAATGAAAATTCGGAAAATTGAAAAACACGTTTTATTCTGTAGACTATTAATTCAATGTAATTTGATATTTCGATAAAGTACCTTGAGAAAGGAATAGGAAGCACTTGCTGTAAGCTTAGAAATTTAACCTATATTTCTGTAAGCTTAGAAATTTAACCTCTATTTGCATTTCAGGATTGCTATGAAATTGTTAATGTGTTATGAAATGTAACAAATAATATTATGCTAGCAATGCACGTTAAGTGCAATATTAATGTGAATGTTGTGTGCAAACTGCGAATTTGTATGCATGAAAAGTTAAAAATTGACTATTTTAGAATGCAAGTGTTAATTAGGCTCTCCACCAAATACACTTAAAGTGTTAGACATAAAGCTAGTGAGAACCTTAGGATTAGCTGGTTATAGGGCGTTTTTTTCAGGTCTCGTATGTCAAGTTCTAACTAATGTTAGTCGATTGTAGGTGGAAGAGTTGAACACCCCCGAACACATAAAAACCCGCAATGGCGGTTTGCTTTACATCCAACACCGGTGAGAGAGCATACGGGGGAAGAATTTAATTGTGCTTGAATGATAATGTGTGTGTGCAAAATTACACAGAAAAAAAAAAAAAAGATTTGTACCACTTAGAATTATTCTGTTATTATGTCATACTAAAGTTGTTTTCCTTCCAGATTTTGCTGGAAGGAGTAAGACTGTTTGAAGAATAAGACTTGAAAAAAAAAATGTTGAAGATTGTTGTTCCAGAAAATTTCGTCTGTATTTTACACAAACATATATTGCCTTGTAAGAGTTGGCCTAAGTTTAGAACAGTGAAATTTTCGACTATTTAGAATTGCTAGTTTTCAACATGGTCCGTTTGGACCAAAGTAGTTTAACTATCGCAATTCTGGCGGGAAGTATGTAAGGTTTTAGTTAAACTAACCAAGTTTATTTTAATTTAAATCTTTTCTATCTCCTCTCTGCTTCAACTTCCTGTCAGAAGAAGCGCGCGTTTTTAGCTTATGCTAATTTTTGAAGTTCAGCCAAGCACTATTTAAGCCAGAGGTAGAAACCTCTCGGTGTGTGAGAGCTTTGCCTCAGATCACGGTCACGCTGCTCAACGTTCGCCTGACCAGCTAGCAGTTTAAATTTATAAGCCATAGTGCTTACTACGTGATTGCATTGTAAAATAAATTAAAGTGCGGTAGTATTTAGTATATCTTGCTACGCACCCTTTTAGATAGAGGCCAATCTCCGCGAATTGCTCTGCGAAGCAAAGTTTGATTTAAGTTACATTTTAATTTATTTAAATTTATTTGATTGTTAAGTTCGACCAAAGTGTGGTCTGTTACGTTCTGTATCTCTCCCGAATTGGGAGGTTTGTTATTAATAGTGAATTAATAAAAGAGGATTTCAAATCCCTTCACGTGCAGTTATTCTCCAGCCCAGCAGTTACATCAGAACATAGCGTACCTTCCGCTCCCTGTTCCAGTTCAGGACTTAGAACGTAAGGATAAGAACCCTTTACAGAATTTACCATGTTCTCAAAGAATACACACAGAATGCTAAGTCCTGATAAAATGTGCAACGGACTGCGTAAGAAAGAAAGATTATACTAAAAATCTGAATTCTTGATTAAAATTATAATATTAATGCCTTCATTGGGAAACTATTTAATATGCTACGGAAAAACGCTGAAAAATATTTACTCTATTTTGAAAATATGTTTCAGAATAAATTTTCTTGCTTAGGATACTTCTGTGGAGATCTTATGAAAAGAAATTTTACTGTAACCATGTTTTAAGACTTAACGTATACTTCCTCTCCATGCTGGTGTGTTGTGTGTTCAACATATCCAGCTACAAGCTAGAAAATTTATTTTCGATTATCTGCTACTGCATAATTAACTTTTCATGTTTGCTGCATCGGTATCCTATACGAATCTTTGAAATTTTGCACAAGAGGATAACAATATAAACTCTCTAACTAGCTTACTTGAATTAATAATAAAGATAATAATAAATCTGTTTTGTACCAGAAACGCTTTGTTATCTCTCTACCACAAATAATAGCACAGTCTGATGGTATCTCGATATTTTGTGACTACATCCAAACATTTCATTTTAACATTATACACAATAGAGATCATATCATCAATCGTCCTAATGATATATTTAAAATGACAGGCAAAATATGAACATACTATAGGCACCGTTTTATCATCTAATCAAACCAAGTTGATAAATTTTTCCTGGATTCATTTCACAGCCATAAACTAATACACAAATATATAAAAGATACACACAAAGACCACGGGTTACGAACCGTTGTTTCACTGGTGATTAATTACATTTCCAACTTGGAACTTAAAGGTTTCGTGAACTAAGTTACTTTCTTTTCTCCCCTTAATGTGATTAATAATGTTCGCAAGAATTTTTACCATGATGTATTCGTCCCATATGAATGCCATTAGTTCCTTGTGAGTCTATTTCTGCTGCAAAGTAAGTTAGTGATTGATTACTTTTACCATCTTCGGAAGTCTATGGAATATTCTGCAATTATCTGTTCCTAGGATGCTCTTTCCATCATTCCCAGCTTAGTTTTGAGCGAAGTTTTACGGTTAACTATTTTGTTTAATGCACTTACGATTTAAAATTTGGTCTGGTATGTTTTTTTTATTTCTTGTTTCCTTTTTCGTAACCGTTGGTCGTAGACTTATACTTCCAGTTACAAAAATGCTTTAAATGACTCAAAGATCCAACTTTTGGCATTTTTAAGTTTAAAGAAAACAGTTGGCAAATATCACGAAACTTGGTACTTATACCTTTCTTCAATACCTATACTTAATCTTAGAAAGCGTATGGGCTCAGTATGTAAAACGAAACATGAAAAATTTGCTTCACACAAGACAAAACTAATCAAGATATTAAATTTCAAAATATGAGAACTGTTAACGTCATGTTTACTTTCCATTGAGGGGCCGGTTAGCAAAGAAAGTAAAATAATTCGAGGTTGATTTTCTGTCTTTAAATGCCACTCAGTTCATACTTTTTTGTGATTTACTAGTGACGTTAATTCATGATTTTATTATATTTGGTATAGCAAAAGAATTTTCACACAAGTAGTTTAAATGTACGTTATTAATATTTTTATTAAACTTTACTACTATAGAATCTTAACCTGGTAATTGTGGATGATCTCATTAAAGCTCAATTTTACTTCATTTTTAATTAATGTGAATAATATTATGAGTTGACAGCGTGCCTTTACTAAAGCCTGCCAGTGTATTTTAGAACACGAATTTTAAAAGATTCTGTGAATAAGATCTCAGTTTTGAAAAAAAACTTATATTAATCAAAGCTTTTCAGAATAATCTGCATGGAAATGCTTTCCACGGGTTTCTTAAAGTAACAAACCTTTTCTAAACCACGAGAGCCAAACTTTTTGTGCTTGATTTTTTTACAAAGAGCCCGGAATTTGTTTATATATGGGGACTGGCGAAACGGTTAGAAAGTTAGATCTCCTTTTTTGTATCAAATTAATTTAAGTCTTGACTGACTCAGACAACTTAACTCTAATTCACATCATACTCATCGAAAATGTGTCTAACGTCCTGCGTTCATTTTTCATCTAGCAATGCCACCCATTAGATAAGGGAAAACGATGGCAGCAACAACAGCAAAAAATCTCTACTTTAAATCAATGCAAATCACAACTTTTCCGCCCAATTTAAACTGCATCACTTGCCGTAAAATCTGCATAAACCTCTGGACTAAGCGAATACGGGACAAAACAAGGCGTAAAAGAAAGACTCAAAATATTAACTGTAAGCTAAATTTAAATAAAACGTCATGACATTTTGTTGAATTTTATGCGAAACTTTATTTGTAACTATAGTTTATTATAACCACATGAGATTGACAAATGCTTTCCTAATTGTCCTTAAAACTGAGAACAGATGAATGCATTTTTAATGTCTTCATTGTTCAAAAATGCATGATTATATGAACGACCTACAGCATATTTTTATGAAATGTATTTAGTGCTATAAAGTTACCATAAACATTTTGGAAAATGTAAAAGTTATCAAATTTCTCTTAAGAAAAATGTCTTATATTCTTAATAATAATTCGATAACAAAATTCCTTTTATATATTTTTAGTATTCTTATGCTTAGCTCTAAATGTTTCTGAATTTGCCTTAGTATCAAATAATTTTTAAAGACTCAAACCTTTGCAATAAACGTAACTGAAAATTTAATCATTATTCTACTCAGTAAATTACTAACCAGTTAATTAAGTTAATTACTCGTATTTTCATTTAAATTCTTGAATTTCAGATGCAAAACATTTTATTTCCCGCTTGAAATAACGAGTGATAACAGTTCTATCCAATATGTAAGCGAATAATTCAACTAACACCTCACCAATAGCATGAATTCATTCATCGTCTTAACAATAACGGAAATAATAGTACAATCTTACCAAACACAGTCTTATCAAAAAGAGTAGACGAAGAAAAATAATAAATCCCCTAGAAACTTATCAACAAATCAGCCAATTTAATAAGTTACAGGAAGTCTATTGGTTTTCTATAAGGGGTTATGTACTAGTAAAAGAACGAACTCTCTTCATCCAAACAAATTAGAGAAAAGCAATTTCGGTTACAGCTGTTTCTTTTCAGCTGTGCTGTTTGTTATGCGATAAATAAATGCTTTTAATAAAACTGTTTATTAGAACTTATTATTAGAAGCATTTATTGTAATATATATTTGCATATCCATACTAAATTATATATATATATATATATATGAAATATATATAGGTATTTTTTCCGATGCAGAGGAGGTGAAAAATGAGCAACGCCTTCGCCGGGAATCGAACCACAGACCTCTCGGTTACGCGTCGAGCATGCAGACCACTACACCAGGCAGGCATGCGAAGAAGGCGGGAGAAATATCTTATAAAGTTATTACTGCGAATAATATTATTGGAAGTTACCAAGTTGATAAAAGTTACCGATAAAACCGATAAAAGTTGCTCAGAGATGAAAAGAAGCAAAGTTCAAGGAAGAGATTTATGAAGCCATCTTGAATGCAATTTTCCTTGCATAGAACAAATTGTAGATTTTATCTAAGATAAGTGAATGCATTGGACATTTTAAACAAACCGAAATAAAAAAAAGAATGATACACATATAGTCGCCTTTCTATGCTGGTATCAAAAGCATTACTTTTAATTTTCTTAACAAAAAGTACTGTAATTACCCTTCCAGATTTCTTAATTTGGATTTTGATAAGCTTCCAAATTTGGCTTTCGAGCAACTATAGGAGTATCTGACGTCTACTGCCTTCTAAACGAAAAACGTAGAAAAGTCTCTTTAAAGCTTAACTTTCTTCAAAGACTAGAGTCCATAGTATTGTACTTTCCACTGCATACTTTAGAAACAGCAACAACATTATTTTAATAAAGATATATTGAATTTTAGTGCTAAATGTTACGTTCCTTTATTCATTTGCCAATTATTATTTTTTTTTACTTTACTTAGCAACACTGATACATTGTAATATTACATTGTTTTACTAGAGATTAGTCCAAATTAAAACTCCTGCACAAAGATTTCATATTTCACTTATTAAAAAGCTACAAAATCTCTTGAACCAGTAACTAAGTTCTCGTACTTTCTGCTTGAAATGAGAGCTGACTTTTCCTACTTGATCAGGATTTGAATTAAATAAAGTTCGAAAACGATGTGCCTTTATTCAGACGTTTTACCTGAGGCACGTGACCCATTCTAAGCACATATATGAAACTCTGTTTAATGCCAAATTCTCTGCTTTAGTCTAACGCATCGCAATTCAGGCTTCAATTCTGGTCCTCCACGATACCATGGCGCAAAAGAATACATACGATCACAGTTATCGTAGTATCTATCTGAATTTTAAACGATCTCGCAATATGGAACTCTCTTGTAATAGACTGAATAAGCTACCTTAATTTAATTTTTGTTTTTTCCAGCCACGATACTCTTCACTTTTGTTTCACCAGTTTTTGCACCCTAACAGGTTGTCACTCCTGTAAATGTTCCTTCACGCTAGTTGATGTGTAGTAGCTGGAAAGCAAATAACTCTCCTCGGCATGCTTGCGTAATAACAACTCCTAAACTTCATCACCTACATACATATATCACAGGCCAACATACTGGTCATCTAATAGGTAGTAAACAGGTAGTCCACGGTTATAATACCTGACAGAATGAGGCTTATTTAAGCGTTTTGTGACTAACGGCTCGCTCTTCTGTAAACAAAGAAGAAAATGTAAACTCTAAATAGAGCAGATACCAAGAAGATTTAAAGTCTTGTGCCTAAAATAGAGCGATATATTATTAAATAACCGCTGCACCGTTCTTAATGCAGTGATATAGAAAGGCCCATGAAACTTCAAAAGTGTATCTTTATTCCGTTAGGTAAGTATGCAGCAATATAATTATGTAAATATCATTGACAGTTTGGCACAGCGCACATCTTACAGACTTTAAAATTAAGCAATGATTTTGTAATTTCGGTTCTATTTGCTGACGGATTTACTGAAGGTGATGGCTGGCTACTGAGTAAACGAAGTCTTTTCAATCCTGTTATTGCCTTTATTTCCATTGTCAAGTGGACCATATTACTGTAAAAGAGCAAAGTTGTTCATTTTGAATATAAGAAACATTTGCTTACCAAAGAATCGCTTATTTGGAGTCTTATGCATGGAATTATCATTACAAGTTAACTGACTAAGTGGAAGTGATATATGACGTGGGAAGAGGTGAATATCGAAAAATGTGTGAGGAGATGAATCATCAATACCTGTACAAGGCACTGGATTCAGATTAGTTTAAAATTAAAGAATGCTTTTTGAAAAATTGCTAGTTTAAACACTTTAATTTCTGAAAGAAAGTGACACAGTCCATTGAAAACCTTTCGCAATAAAACGAATAAACTAGAAATAAACAGTCGTTAGGTAATTTACGACTAAGTTAATTTCAAAAATAGAAGTAACTTTGCATTGTTGTTGACGGATGCATTTGCTAAAAGTGTAAAATTTGAAGACTTATATAATTTATCTAATGAGTTTAAAATAAAACATTAATTCAGTAAAAGATCTAGATAATGAAAAGGAGAATCATATAGATTTAAATGAACAGGAAATTATCCGTAGCCAAAAAGGAGCCATGAAATGGCTAGGCAGAGTAGAAAGAAATATAAAATCGTATTCTGGTACTAATCGGAGTTTTAATACTTCCCAGAATATAACTTTTGACCGGATTACTAGGAGTATTATTAAACTGCCCAAGTTAGAAATATCGATCTGTTATGGGGAACACAGAATGCAGATAGACTTTCAAATAGTTTTAACTAGCAATGCATTATAATGAAACGCTGACGAAGTTCGAAAAATTCAGGTACTTCAAGTCTTAGTTATCAGGAAATGCTCTGATTGCGATTTCAAGATTTTCCTTAAGTAATCATAGCTATGACTGTTCAACAGCATTGCCTGAAGAGTGGTTTGGCAGAAGTTCTCATATAAATAAACTACTAAATATTTAGCCAGTAAGGAACTCCAGTTATGTAAAAGCGCTAAGAAAGTTGCACGAGGAGCTCTCATAAGTGCAATTAAGAAGTTCACAAATACTTAATGTCGCCGCAGATGCGTACGGGAACGTATTTTGTTAATTTTACAAATAGTGTCTGAAGAAATGAATCCATAATCTAACAAAAAAAACTGGAATCAACCTCAGAGTTTAAGATAAATGAACTTTTAGCACATTTAAGCAGAATGTAGAGAAGCATCTAGCTTGTTAGTTTATTCTAATTATAAAAACGTTAAGCGTGTAATCGGGAAGAAAACCGTTGAATACGATTACGTTTACTAAAGGGAATATTGGAAGAGCAGTTGCATTAACCAATTCATTGCAAAAAAGCTGTATTTCTGCAGGGTTAAAAGGGTTTAAAAATATGATGTTTAAAATTGCCCATTGGCCATTCCGGAGAAAGCAAAAGCGCAAGGATTAAGTTTTCGTTGTTTAAAACGTAGGCATGTCGCCAAACAATGTTGTTGCAAAGAAGACACCTGTAAAGTATGCAACCAGCCACATAATTACTTGATTTGCGTTAAGAAGAGTAAGACCCCACCTTAATCAAAACTTGTATCGACTTCAGTTTCTAATTTAAATTATTCATGAAAGGGAAACATTTCATTAGAAACTAATAGCGAGATTCTAAAGGCAGGAACAATCAAGGATTAGAAAGAATGTACTATGATGCTAGATCTCAGCGTTGCTTTGTTGAAAAGGAAACTGCGCCTGATCTGAAGGTGATTGTTCATTTTTGGTTTAAAATTTAGTTCGTTTAAGACTGCGTAATAGATATATCTGGCATTGCATATTACTGCGGAAGCCCTTGTTACACACGAAATCGCTAATTGACAAGCAGCAGATCCAACTAGGTGAGTTAAAAGAGTTAAATATTAGAAGAAATTCAGCTGTTGATGCTTTAATAGGAGCTCGTTATGTAAGATTTAGCGGGATTTAGATTAATTTCTATTTATAACATTTTTGTGTTCCTAGTTCAGGGAATAACTGTTTTTGAAACATATGAATATTTCTTACAATATCTTTAGTCCTATAGCCATTTCTGATATGGGTTGGCTTTAAAGTGCTTATATGAAAGATAAATTTTATATAAAATCATAAGCCAAAATTTTGAGTTTTTAATAACTTAAAGGTATCTGAGCCATGAATGAAGCCTCAAAAATTTTAATTTGCTGTAGCGCTTTCAGATATTTAGGTGCACTACTCACGAGTAACGATTTGGCTATAAAAGATAAACTCCGTGCTTCTTTAGTAAATGTCCAAATTACTTTCAAGTAGGTAAGAATTATTTTAATTTTCTAACAGTTATTTTTAATTTTGAAACTCTTTCCTTTAAATTCTTGTTTCCCACCTGAAACTGGCAGCCGGAATTGAGTTTTCAATATCGAGTTTTATGCAAATGAGGCAGAACCAATATTTAATGAGAAGCTGAGTCACTTCAATAGAAGAGCTCAGAAGTTCTCAGTAGAGTGTGTTCTGCCTACGGGCTATGTCGTTGCTTTAAACTTACCTTACTAAGTTCGGCCGTAGTCCTATGTGCCTGTTAGTATTTGCCGGTGAGGTTTAATTACGAGCCAACTCGGTTAACTATTTCAGTACAGTTTCGGCTAAATTTTAGTTATTTAGAATTAGTTTAGTTCTTTATTTTCTATCTTAAGTTAAAGCCCAAATATAGGATTTCCTGTAAGCCTAAGAGAGACATCTGTTATATATTTGTTTGAGTTAAAAAATTATGTTATTCTCCTTAATTGTGTTAAATATTTCTTTGAGTTAAAATATTCTAAAATAAAAGAGTATTTTAACTCTTCCTTGTACTTGTCTTTATATTTCTAAGACCAGCGAACAGTCGTTAGACTCTTCTTCAAAGTTCTAGTTGCCATTATTACATACATTAACTAGAATTTTATAAGCATATTAAATATAGCGAAACTCTCTGAGTTACACGGCTTTGCAAATTTATTTGTACAGGCTGCGGCATAAATAACTTTCCTCTTTCTAAAACAAATAAGAAAGCAATGACTGGTAATAATCAAACTTTTATTTCGCAGTTTGAAAGAACAAAGTTTACAATTTTGTTTTTCACATTCATCTTCGCTTTACTTTGAAAGTAGCATCGTTTAAATTTTGACCTTTACTGTCTGTGTATTTTTGAAGTCTCACCCAGAAGTTTGCCATTTCCCTTCTAGTCATTTTTTGCGGTTTTGCCACAATTTCTTGGTGGATAACAGTTTTTAGTTCTTCTGTAGTCCATGGCCTGTTCTTGCAGACTTGTGATTTCAGACACTCCGGAAAATGTAGGCCCAACGCAATAGATTTGGTGATTGTGCTAGCCATGAAATATCACCTCTTAGTGAATTCAGACGGTCCGGAAACATTTTTTCAACAAGTCCATCAATATTCTGTCTGGGTCGGTTGTGGCACCATCTTGTTGGAATCTCCCAGCCAAATTCCTATGCTCGTACAGGTTTAGCTGCTGGAAGTTAATATATCTACATAACAGACAGTTAATTGCTTTGACGTTCCGCTCAAAAGCGTATGAGTCCATGAACCCAAAATCTACAACAGCACACAAAACAGCATTGTGTTCGCTATGAAGAGGTCTTTCACGAATTTGTTGTGGATTGTTGGGACCCCAGTAGCAAAGATTCTATTTTTTCATACATTTTGACAAATGAAAATGAACTTCATTATTTGAGAGAAGAATAACATCATGTGGAACATTTTGCATAATAGCTTTGGAAGATGCACTGCGATTAGTTCAATCTAAAAATATTTGGAAATGTAAAGCGTCCTAGATCACGGTTCATTGATATTCACGGATTAATGATCACGGTTCACAACAAGATGAGAAACTTTAATAGAAAGGTCTTCTGAGGTTTAAAATTTCAATACAGAAATGTTGATATACCTTACGCTGGACTTTCCGTCTATTGCAGAATTTAACACCTTGGAATACAAATAAGTGGGTAGACTTAAAGGCTATATATTAGTTTTTTTCTGATAATTTATAGAAATTTACAATAAATTTTGATTCGTTTTATTCAGATGATGCAAGTTTTGATGTTGATTCAGTCAATTATCTTATTTCTTGCCATTATTATAAACTCCCTTTTCTACAATTTTCACTATTTTATTTTCTTCAACTTCACACCATAATGCAAATTAGTCAAAGGATATAAAAGCAGAACTCTTGAGAGACAGTTTTTACCAGTTTCCATTGACCATTTACTCCGTTACACCTAAATCTCGTTTGAACTGATTCATCGGTTTTAGCTTGAGTGAGTCACATTTGTTTGCATATACTTAGGAAAGAGCCAAGGCTTACTTAGGTAGAGTTAATTTGAATTTTACATTTTGAAATTACGAGAAAGTTTTTCTTTAATTTCAGCAATCCATAGAGATTTGGTTCCGCTATATTTGTAATATGGTATAGTTGTGAAGCTGACGTTTTAATAAATAAATTAATTTAAAATTTCATTGAATTTGTGATTACTGTAATCAGAAGGCAAGATAAAACGATAAATCACCCAATTTCCTCTATGTTCATAGATGTTTTGTAATTTTAAGTTGTAGAGTCATTAGGTATTTTTGAAAGCAGAAGCTGTGAAAAATAAGCAATGCCCTCACCGAGAGTCGAACCTCGGACCTCTCGAATACGGGCCGAATGTGCTGCCCATTACACCACTAAGGCATGCAGAAAGGATGGACAGAATACCTTATTTACTCCCCCTTTTGAATGGCGACTGGAGATTAACGGACCCAGTCACCAAATCCGGTGGTGAAGAGTCATCACCCACCACCTTTTGAATTCGGGCGCCAATGTAGAGTCATTATGTTATTTTTGATGCTGCAGACGTGATAAATGAACAATGCCCTCTCCGGGACTCGAACCTCTGACCTCTCGAATATGCGCGGAATGTGCTGGTCATTACACCAGGAAGGCATTCAGAAAGTAGCGAAAGAATAACTTATAAAGTCAGTGATACTCAAATGTTATGGCGGTGCGATCCCACAAAAATGCAATGACCCTAAGTAACAATTTTGCAGTCCCTTCCCAATCCTCAGTTATATATCATTACTTCAGATTTTTTATGATTTTCGCTAATCTTGTGAACCCACTATAAAGTTTCGCGACCTCAGTGGGTCGCGATTCATAGTTTGAATACCACTGCTTTATGCAGTATAGAATTCCACAAACTAACCTCAAAATATTAAAAAGCTGTCTCCCACTTCTTTATTATTGATAATATTTTTATAATAGTCAAGATTTGGAATGTTATAGCTGGGCTAGACACAAACTTTCCACATTTTAGCTATAATTTCAGCTATACTGTTGTAGATAAATATTAAGCAGAGTATGAATTTCATATATGTATGTAATAAAATTAGACATGATGTAGTTATTTACATGCATTTTAAGCATAAAATTATGCATCATAAGTAGACAATTAAATCACTCTGTTTAATAACAAAATTCGTTCGACAAATAACTTTAAATATTAAATTATGAGATGTCCGAAACACCCGAAGAGGAGCATCATTCGATTAAACGTTTCACCTGCAATGAGGAACAGGTTTACTATCTGAAGGATAAGTGTCAGTAATTCAATTAATGTTTCTCGAAATGTGACATATGATAAGAGGACTTACGAAATTAATATTAGTAATATCTTTCAATGTGAAATGAATAACGATAGCACTGAAAGAAAGAACATCTATAGATGATTTTCTGGTTACAAAGTACGAAACATAATGATTCTGATATTTTTTTCGAAACTGAAAACTTTGTCTATAGTTATAAATGAAATGAACTTTTTTTTAGCGAAAATAAAGGCAGATAAAAGAAATTTAACTATGAAACTTTTACCGGTGCACTCTAAATTGACATTTATTGATACGTGGTGTTTAGATTCTGTATCCACGTATATTATCATCACTCAGGCAAAAGCCCCAGTCCTAGTTTGCCCTTCGTAACCATACTTCAATGTTAGCTTTATTACAATCACACAGAACATGCTAGACTATTTGATGTTAGCCGTATTTCATACTTCTCGAAATTTGTTTCCATGTCATGGAAACGATTTTCAATTTAAATTTTCTCGTTCGCATTCGGAAAAATGATTTGGCATTTTGAATATAATCTCGTCTGCACTGTTTTGTTTTGAATAGAATGTACAATCAAATATTTATTTTGAAAATGACTCTTCAGACTGACAGATCGCTCGAACATTATGCGAATGCACTTTCTGAGGAAAAATATTTGCATAAATAAATTATTCATCCTTCCTGTCAACACACCAGCGGCCGATCAGTAAAAGTCACTGTATAAGGTATTTTTTCCGCCTTCTTAATATACTTTCGTGGTGCAGTGGTCAGCACACTCAGCGCCTATTCGAGAGGTCCGTGGTTCGAGTCCCAGCGAGGGCACTGCTCATTTTTCATCTCTCTTGCTTTCACAAAATACCCATTGTCTCTACACTGGTGCCTGAACTAAAAAGAAGGGGGTGATTCTCCAATATCAGGATTTGACGACTGGGTCCCCTAACACCCCGTTGCCCAGTTAAAAGGAGGAGTATATAAGGTGTTTCTCTCGCCTTCTTAGCATGCCTTTGTGATGTAACGATCAAGCACACTAGGCGCGTATTCAAAAGATCCAAGATTCGAGTCCCGGCGAGAGCACTACTCATTTTTCATGTCTCATGCTTCAAAATAACCTAATGTCCCTATAACTGAACACTGGTATTTCGGCCAGGGGTTCGAGTTCCGGCGAATGGCTGGCAGCGTAGGTGTTTTCGTAGCTTTCCCCATGTGTAACCTGGATACGAGCCAGTTTCCCTTAAAACGTCCTGAAAGAAAATCCACATATTCAACGATCCATTGTACTGAAACTGCTCTTCTGGCACCGTAAGTAAAATCGTCCATAAAAAATAAAATTAAAACTGATGTTTAAAGTTCATCTACTTTTGCTAAAGCATATTACGCAAAATAAATTATAGAAAATTATATGAAAATCTCTTAGTTGCTGATAAACGAAAATTCAAGTTAACAAGATGGGGCACAGGAGTCTAATTAAGTAAATATAATTAAAAAAGAGATTAGTTTTCTGCACAGGTCAACTAATAAAAATAATCTTACGAAATGGCTTCGTGAATGCACAGAGAATTTGCCAACGAGTTTCATGATAATTCAGCATTATGTTAAAATGGTAAATTAAAACTCGAAAAATTCTCAAGTAAGGTTACATTTTATTCACTGATCTAGCGGTATAGTACTTTAAAACACATTTTTGAAGAATAAATTCCAGACTAACATGGAAAGAACATCAATAAATTGGAGCTTCCATATGGATAAAGCATCTTGTCATACCTCTTAGTCAATTTCCGCTTATTTAGAAAAGAAGGAATCAGAAGCAGTTATAAACTGTGTCCTATTTACTGAAATTCCCTAAATACCCCTGATGCTTCTCCTATAGACTTTTGCGCTTTCAGTTTGTTAAAATGACCTTAAGAAGAACAGTATCCAAGAACATTAAATGGAGTCTGGAAAAACGACCTAAGAGTAGTGGAATAAACTTGATTGTCCTGAGAAAAAGTTTATTTTCATTGAACATTTAAATTAGAGCTATAGCCAAAAATTAAATCTATCGGGTAGAAGCAAAACACCACAAGAAATGCTTTTTTTAAAGGTGGTTGTCAAATAAATTTCATCAAGTGCGAATTACCTTCGGTACTTATTAATTATTAATAAGTGGCGTATTAATTATTAATAAGCCACATAATAATTAATAAGTCGCGTAGGTGAGTTGAACACTCACCTACGCGAAAGTCTTCAGCTTCAAATTTCTGAAAATTAAATTTAAAATGAAATTATAACGATTAGTTGTTCATTTTTAATTTCACAGATAATCAAACAGTCAAGGCTTGAAGCTAATTAGTAGATAGAAAAATTTAGACACATTAAAATGTTAAGAGAGAAAAGAACTTTTGTAGTATATTTTATTAGTTCAAATTAGAAATATTGTAATTCAATACATTTAAAATATCTATTATCGAACACTGTCTGTTACCGAATTATGACAGGCACTAAAATACAATTATTTGAAATTCTTGTATAAGCAATGCTTTATTCTCCCAGTTTCGTTTCAGGTATTACCTCTAACCAGTTCCGTGTTCCTAAGCTCCACCGATTCATGAATTAGATTACTAATCCTAACGTCTGGAATCCTTACATCAAATTTAATTATTCCAAGTTTACGTTGGTAATTATGTTATTACCTTAAATACGGCACTGACATTCACTTACTTAATAACACTCCTTTCACTTACTGGAAAGGAAATAAATATGATTCCACATATTATTCAGAGAAAAAAAATTAAATGAAGAACAGCGAAATTATGTGTATACTATTGTAATAAGTTTTAGTCTCCTTAACAAGAATACCCGAATAAAATCTTAAATAATGGCAATAATAGAGCTATCAGTTAGTAAGTATTTATCTTTCACTGCGACGTGCTTCGATTATAAACAAATCCGGTCTTATTGATATATTAATTACGTTCGTGCATGTTCGTACAAATTTTCTTACAAATTAAGTTCTGATCAAGATGCTCAGACCTACTGTGGCAATGCAAATAAGGTAATCAAAAACAGTTATAACAAACAGATAGTTTGTTTCGAACTCATTACTCCGCACACGATTAGTGACATGATGTATTTGGAATTTTTCCAATGTATGACATTAGTATTGGAGAGTGTCTTTCCAAAAAATTTACAGAATAGTCTGAAGCTTATGTATACTGCAGTAATCAATTATCCTGTTGCAACTATCTTTTCTGTAATGAAATCTCGCATTGCATTCTACAGGCAGATGACTCCTTTTTATTTGAACGTTTAAAATTTTAACGACTTGTACGCAGAAAAATGTGCATGCAGCCAGCTTACAAGCATCTAAACCAAGCTATTTTTTTTTCAAACTGGCAGACAGAGCAAAAAGACTGAGGGCAGAGCGAGTGGACAATGGAAGGAGTGGCAAGTCGTAGTGGAATACTTCAGCCAGTATCTGAGGAAAACAAATGTCTGAAGGAAAGAAGGCCAGATGTCTTCGTTAAGAGTAATGAACTTAATTTAATTAATTAATTGAATTTTTATAATGTAACTTTAATAGTGTAGAGGCTTTTTGTTCTTTTCGGGATCATCCAAGGGTAGATTCTACTGAATAAGACTGAGCAGCGAATTCTCAGGATGTCGTTGAAGAACAGATATAGCAGAAGAAGGTTTTAAATAACCTTTTTTGTTTGAACTAAATCTAACAAGGGTTGCACTCACTCGGTGCTCACAGTTACCACCACTTATGGCTAAGTAACTCGAACCGAAAATAAAAATGTAAACTCACAACAAGTAGGATGGCCTACGCGACTGGCTGTGAACCACTAAATAGGCTGAACACTGCAAAGCCAAACCTATAATATCAGTATGATCTAATGATAGTGGCTAAGCACCAAATTTCACATACAAGGCTACTTCAAACACGCAGCATCCATTCGGAACTAACTCTCCTAATAACTACTCTTAAAACCGCTGCTTAAATACTGATTCCGAACTCACTTAGATTTGCATATTTCATCATTGAAATTTACATGAGAACCAAAATCTTCACAATTAAAAATAACTGCGTAGAATAAAATAAGGTCTTTACTGATAAATATAATCATCGCTGATATCAGCTTTTCAAACGCTGCGTTTATTTTAATTAAAGACAAGTGTCATTTTCAGTTTTACTTTGGCCATGTTAGTTTACTAATTCTTGCTACTTTAGAGGGGAATAATAAATAATGGTTTTGTTTTAGAAGTTTCTGCATTCTTTAACATACCTGCTTATTACATAAAATCCTATAGATGGCACAAGTTATTTCTTTCCACCGCAACTCAACCAGTAATTGAAAGTCTAAGTATCAATACGCAACTGAAGTAATTGATACTTTGCGGTGTAATTTAAAATTTCTTACGCTTTGTGCCAATGTTTCCAACTGCTATGAACAAATTCAACAACAAATGGCGATAAGAGGGGAAATTAAAGAACGCAATTCACAGGATCAGGTAATAGGAAAAATCAGTTATCCCTTCACCGAAGTTCGAACGGTGGATCTTTTCACCCTGAAAGCATGTAATGGGGAAGTGTCAAATGCGATACATTCTTACCCAATTAAAAGGCGACTGGGAAGAAAGAACGAAACCAGGTCGCCCAAACTCAGATGGGGTTGAATTATTGTTCATATCACTGTACAGCTATTTTCTTTTATTTATTTAGAGTAAGAAACATAAAATACCAATTATATGCCCTCGCCAGGATTGGAAACACGGACCCTCGAAACACTTGATTGCTGGTTTGGGGAACAAGTTACACCTGGGCAGCACGCAATGGGAAAGGCTAAAATTACTTATACTTAAATTATAAATATGTGTTATAACACTGAAAATGTTTTATATAAAATAAACTGAAAGGGTAATATGTGATCGACTCATTGACTGCAAAGCAATCAATATTGGGTCTGAATAATATTTATCAAAGCATTCGTACTATCACAGCAACATAATCCAATTTTTCGAGTATTAATATTTTTAACGTTGACTTACTTTAATGCACTTATTTTATCTCTGCTCAATCATAATCAATTAACCCAAGGAACCTGGTTGACCTAAAGCAGTGTTTCTGAAATTCATTTTTAACCCTGAATCACGTTTATAAATTAGAATATTCAGCGAACCACCTTTGTCCCCTATAAAAGCAGTTTTTAGAATATGTCGCTACCAAAATACTCATATTTTAAAAATATAATTAACTAAAATACATTTCATTTTGTAACCGTATTAAGTAAATAAGTTAATGGAATGTTAGTTTTCATATTTAATAATTCAAGGTATTAGACTTTGGATAAGCTCTTCCTTGTTAACTAAAATTAGTGCTCATGATGATGAGATGGAGGACTATGCTAATTCTTGCACAGCTATTCGGCGTTTAGTTGTATGCCGATCAGTTTATATCTGAGATCGGCACATACCTCAATTCGATTTCGGTACTTTGTTCTTATTTGAGAAGCTGAAAACCTTTCTCACACAGATACTTAAAAGCAAGGTTATAATTTTAAAGCACAGTTTTCTACACTCCGTTTGCACTGGCAATGAACCCATCGGTGCCCAGATACGCAGCGAAACGATGGCGAACAGCACCACAGTTATTGTTATAATTCCTCCACTACTGGTAAGATTAGAGTTCGAAATCCACTGGTAAGGGTAAACAGTAATAACTTTTATAAGATGTCAGTCCTGTGAGAAAACAGGGCAGATGCTTAATTCCAAACTCTGAGATTTTCAGCTATACTGTGGTATATGCTGTTAATTTGAATTTCATTTTTTGAAAAGTTGGCAGGATCGTAAGGGTAAGCTTTGAGAAATGCTTCTGGTCCACGGGTCACAGATTTATGAAGACTGATCTAAAGTTTATGCACTAGATAAGTATTTCACGGAACATATTTTACATAAAAATTCGATTCCAACAGAAGCAAATCGATTCCAACAACCTTCTTTTATGCCTTTACGCACAGATATGTGCTTCATTCTGAACTCCAAGAAATGCTTTATGGTCAAGATGATAGCAGTATGGCATTTTTGAAGAATCCTATCGATTTGTTTTTACGCAGTTCTACTGCAATATAATAGCTGTATTTGCTCTATGAAAGCTGTTAACCTTTTTCGAAACGAAAGCATGAAAATTCAATCATATTCTCACGAGTATCGAACCACGTATCTTCTTCTTGTTAGTTTGATGTTCTTTCCTCTGACATTCTGAGAACACACAAGGAGAAGAGAAATATAATAGAATAGAGAATAAAGAAGAAAATTCTATTCGGGAATGGAACCCAAGACTTTTCAAAAAAGCTGCGCTTAAGCTGTCCAGAATCCTTAACAACATCAGAATAATTTCTAATTAATGTTAAGATTCTACGACCTTAGGTCGCTCTGACATTTAGCTCTGAGTAGCTTATTTGACTGTAATTTGTTGTGAAGAGTTATTCTGTATATCAAAAATTCTTCTCTTTATGGCGCTAGTACACCAAGCTATACTATTTTAGCTTCTTTTATCATAACAAACTGAAAACAAAATCTGATCCTGTCTAATCCACCATAACAAATTGCACGTTATGCAATTTCTCTTCCTAAATTTTCCTAAATTGGTCAGCAGTTTTCCTTCCGGCTGTTCACGTTGGAGAAATTCATTACCTGCAAGGCTATTTGAGGACCTCACCTCATTATTTATTGATGTATACTAGGCGCTTGCAAATGTAATTCACACTGCAAGCAGAATTTACCTCGAGCTGAGTTCTGGTATTTAATGGAACTTTATAAATTAAAGAAATTGTTTACAGCCTGCCTTAAATATGATGGTAGTATCTTAAGTTAAAACGTAACATTTCTGTTGCTGGTAGAAAGGAATATGACAAACTTCTACGCCGCATTAAGATTCTTTTGACCGGAAAACAAAGAAAACAAACAAAAATTTAAATATATATATATATATATATATATATAAAATCTGAAAACTTTCAAACTTTATATCATGACCAAAGAGGCATTTTTTAACGTTTTTTGTGTTACCTTTATTTATTAAATATCATGTGCTTTGCCCCTAAACAACATAAAATTTAATACAACAGCAATATCACAAAATATTTAAAACCAGCATATATGTAGAATTTCCGATAGATAGTCTCTTGCGCTGGAGATAAAAGGGCTTTTTCTGTACAGTATTGATGTTGCTCGGCTTGAAATCGTTGAGTTTGTTTGTAGAGTCAATAGATATTTAAAAGCAGGAGACGTGAAAAATGAGCAATGCCCTGGTCGTGACTCGAACCAGAGACCTCTCGAATACGCGCCGAGCGTGCTGACCGCCACACCACAGAGGCATGCTAAGAAGGCGGGAGAAATGCCTTATATGGTAATCAAAAATTCGTTAAAATTTTACAAAATGTGAAACAGATATTAAAACAAATTCGAAATTCAAAAATCCGGGCATGCAGGTGTCCATGTTCGGATGGAGGATTACATTATTCAGAATTTGATGGCTCTAGATAACGTGGGTTTTCCACAATGAGAAAAACATACATACATTCATGCAAATTCTTCATTATTTATTTTCTTAAAATGTAATACAGGGCGATAATATTTGATGGCAACAATTTAAAAAGTGATTCGCCATTTATAGTGAGACGCCAAAAAATCCGGCCTTTTGGACTAATTACCGCGGTGATAAGAAAGAATAGAGATTATCTGAGATATCTATGAAGAGAACGTTGTATTTTGTGAGAGACTGCTTAAAGATTTAGAAGCAGTAAAACTGACATTAATGGCAAATTGCGAGCATGAATATCTAAATAATATAAAAGTACTGAATTTCAAGGATTCTATGATAAAAGGCTGAACCAGAGGAGGACTTGGAAAATAAAATCTATGTTTTTCATTGTTAATTAAAGATATGTATATGAAATATATTAAAAGAGCTTCAAGACAAACGCTTGCAAGCTCATAACAATTTAAATACGAACTCTTTTTTCTTAGAAAATTGTCCATGAAGACAGTGAAAATGGAGATTGTTACATGAAAACCTAGATGGATATCAAGCATATGCTTATGCATAACTTATTATATTTTTCAGATTTACTTTCAATTTTTTTTCCAAAGGATGATATAATTGAGCAAATAGCACGGATTATATTATGTATTCGCAATTCAAAATCTAGTTCAAAAGCGTTGGAAGCCTATTAATGAAATAAAAAAACTTTATCTGAGAGTTTTGAAGAAACTTACAAAAACGATTCTAAAATGGGCTTTGATGTTGATAGATGGGTATAATACGTTACTATTAAACTGTATTATTTTGACGGGAATGTAATAAATATTTACCAAAAAATTTGAAATTTTAATTTTATGAAATCATTCTTGAACCTTTTAAACAGAGTCATATAGTGTCGAATTGCCGTTCATTATTTAAACTATTTTATATATATATTTATATTTAAACAATTTATATGACACTAGACAAAGCAATTCCGTACCCACGTTTTCAAAAGAAGCAATTTTTTAAGGAAAAAATGGCCTTTGATCCGTGAAGTATACTTAACTCAGTATGTTGTAATATCAAGTTTTCGAGATATTAGCTGAACATAAAATGCTTGACCTGATTATTGCGCTATTTTGAATTCAATATATCTATCAGTCCTTTTGTATTTTAATAAATGTTTCAGAAACATTCATTTAAGCAGTGTTGCTTATTAATGATTGCGAAAGGATTTGCTTAATGAAATTTATTTATGTGTTGTATTCGGTATAGATAGCAAAAAGCACTTATCCCTAAACAAATTGTCGAAGTCAACCATACAGAACTACCGAACGCCAGCAAGGATGAGTCTAGACAAAAACCTATAAAATAAATTTTTTATACCCTGGTTATCACTCGCTAGTCGAAACCGAAGTCGTAATTCTTTAACTTTCCTGATACCGTATAAAGAAATTCCCAAATAGGTTAACACAGATTGAAAGCAGCAGAAATCACCCGCAATAAAAGAGCATGACAGCCATAAAACATCCTTTTCGAAGGTTGAAGCCTCAATAAATATCAGTTTTGGGATATCTGTGTTAAGTGCATACCAGTTTAAGCTACCTAATAAAGTTTTAGCTGCAAGAGAATGTTTTGATATATACTCACATTACGAATTATTTCTTTGCATGTTATGCTTCTAAAGATGCCAAAAATGCGCAACGAAAAAAAATGCAACTTTCATCGCAAGAATACCAGTGACACGCAAATTTAAAGTTTATGTGTGCGTTTGGCGAATAAATATATTTACTGAAAATGTATAGCAACTGCTTATGTTCCAAGCCTCTTTTGTATAAATGTTTATTTTAAAAGGTTTTACAAAAACTTTTATTCGTGGGATTAAAACCAATGTCCCTTTTAGAAGCTGAAGATCAATAATTTTGTGTATAAACGTCATGCCAAGGTATAAACACTTTGGAATTTAAATTTCAAAATAGCCATATTAGTGCGACAACATCCCTAAACCAGTTTCGTGTTCCCAAGTCTAATAAGTCTAATATTTTTAAAACAAATTGCATTCGAACTCTTGTAAAATTAACAAAATTTCAAACTATTTCGCTTCTACACTCTTCTGTGGATACGAGTCAGTTTTCCTTATTTCCTTTTGTCTTAATCACGTTAGCTAACCTTTGCATACTTCCTTTCACGTAATGCTTCTGTTTGTACACTGCGCAAAAAAGAAAAAAAAGGACAGTTCTATATCTCCCGTTCTACTGGGTCGATTGACGAAATTCAAATTGCGTTTCTCATGTCTCGAAAGCGCGACTTAAGATATGCATTAGATTTATATAGCATTGTTCAAATAGAGGTACTTTGACACAAAATCGGACTTTTTCTGAAATGACATGCCAATTTTTTTTCCGCATTTCGATTCTATGACTCAAATTATGCCAAACTTTCAAGTTTTGTCAAAACCGCATGAGTAATTTTTAAAAAATTAACTCTAAAAATTTTAGCTCCTCAATGTTAATTCAATTTGGTATGAATTTATTAATATCTCTTTTATATGAAACTCTTTTGATTCCTTCTTACACAGTTCGAAATTTTTCGAAATTTAGGTTCATTCCAAATAAAATTTACCCTTTTTTATGATTTATTATTAAAATTTGTATTTTTAAATAATTTTGATAAATTTTTCGAAAAAAATCTTGAAATATAACCTATAAAATTTTTACTATCATCTTAAAGTAGGTGTATTTCTAAGCATACCTGCAAAAAATTAGAACTTTTAATTCGAAATTTTCGAAGGTATACGTGAATTTATATCTTGGCGCATTTTGAAATTTGGCATATTTGTTGAAAGCGATGATAACGAAAACGTGGTTTACGCACTTTGTTAAAATTATTTGAAAGAAGGAACGATGTGACTTTTTTCCGCTCATGCACAATGTAAAAATGTAGAAACGATGTGACTTTTTTCCTCTGCTGCACAATGGAAGGGATAGGAAAATAGGTTGCCACGTATTAAGAAGTTCGCCAAATGAATTATTCTTGACGCAAACTGAAAACAATTCGCCAAGTTAAATTTTTAAATTTCTCCGTAACTTTCAACCAAATTTTACAAACTTTAATATTTAGGCACAATTTGAGTCGTAGATTCGAAATATGGCAAAAAAAATTATATGTTACTTCAGAAAAAGATCCATTTTGTATCAAAATACCTATGTTAGAAAAATGTTATATATAAATCTAATATATATCCCAAGTCGCGCTTTTGAGACATTGAAAACGCAGTTTGAATTTCGTCACTCGGCCCAGTAGAACGGGAAGTATAGAACTGTCTTTTTCCTTTTTCTTTTTTTTTCTTTCTTTGCGCAGTGTACATGACGAAAAACATTAGATGATAAAGTAAAACGTGTGCTCGTTTTTAGGCAAAACTTTTGTAATTCCTGAATAACCCATTATTTTTGTAGAAGACATAATGAATTTTCCCTTGCCATTTTTAAGATGAACTTGTTTTTCCAGAAATGTAAACAAAAGCTTGCCAATGTCCTCTAAATTAGTGGCATAGACCTCTTGTCTGGAATATTTGTTTATAATTTTCTAAATTGCTTTTAAATTCTTTATTTTGCGTTCTTTTGTTCATTTCGCCAGCATATTAAAAATAAACGATTCCTCAGATCTAAATGACGATAAACTGAAACTTACTTGTGCTTCTTTAACGTAAACAACAAGATTATTTTAATAATTTTATCTTTTGTGCTAGAAATAAAGGAAAATGTATTCTTTCTTTAGTAACTAAAACAATTAAGCTCTTACGAACGTGAAAAGATTATTTCGCATTTCAAAACATGCTTTTAGTAGTTTTCTATAAATTCAGCAACAAAGTTCTGTTACCCTCTGGGGCGAATTGGCTCTCGGGTAATTGGGCTAACTGTCCGTACCGGTTAAATGAGCTGTCGGCTAACTGTCCTGCCGGTTAAATATGTTGTCAGCTAACTGTCCATGTAGGCTAAACGCGTGTTTTTAAATGTCATGGACCCCTCACTAAGACTATTCAATAACCACAGACATAAATACCATTACATATATATATATATATATATGTTTTGAATTTCATGTCACATGCAATGTACTCTCCTTGATGTAAAACAGGTTCGTCGCAGTCTTTACTATTCTTTGAAGACATTTTCGAAATCATTTCATGGAAGTCTTTCCAAAATCAACTCTGACGTCTTTACAACTGCCGTTTCAGTCGCTTGTTTAATTCTTTAATTACTTTATAACTACAGGGTGAAGAAAATCCACATGGAATTAACGATTGTTGATAGCAAATAATTATGCATGGCGCTGTACTTGTATTCTTCTGTCACTTTAATAAAGCGTGTAATAAAGCTTGTTAATATGTTCCTTCACCAATAGCTATGGTACCTATGTTTACAAATCTCTTCAATTGAAAGTGACAATAATTTTAGTCACATCTGATTTCAGAAGTTTAAAGTGAATTTTTTTAATTTTCTATCGCAATTTTATGATTTTTCATGCTAATGAATTATATAACCTCGTTTACGAAGATGGAAAGAAACTTGAATGGCATACTGTATTTAAAACATTCAACATTTTTCAAAATAAACTAAATTTAGATGCAAAATTTCAACTACATTCTGTCACATTGCATAGCAAAGATTAGAGGGCTGTGCTGAAATAAAACAAACTTTGGCATTTTAACCAGATTTTTCTCTAAACTCGTTTAGAATTCTATACTATTGTAGAAACGAGTATGTTTTATGAAGTAGAAAACATAAAAAATCAAGTGTTCTCCCCGAAATTCGAAATATGAATGCTTCTTTATTAAATGGATATGGTAATCACTCATATTATGCGAGCAAACATGAGCGAATATGGTAAATTCCTTATAATAACATCTGTGTTTCCTTCTTAAAGTTATAACCTTTTTATGAAATAATCGACTTCTATAGAAAGGAAAAAATATTCCGACAAATGAGGTTATGTAGTTTGATTTCAAGGCATGGATTGTTAAATTCATAAAACTTTACATACCTGGTCCATGAAAGTCTTTAACCTGGTCTTTATTTTCGCAACCGATAGTACGTACTTCCAGTTACATACTATCGGTACTCCGATGCACGTACTTCCAGTTACAAAAATGTTTTAAATGGAGGAAAGGTTCTTGTTTTGGCAATTTTATATTGTGAGATGTAAATATTGTTAACCTTATTACACTTGCTTACTTTCATGAGTACCTCTAGTATCTATATTTAGGCAAATGTTATACTCCTTATAAAAAGTAAAATATTAAAAGTTCGAGTTTCGTGCGACAAATATTAACTCTAATACTTTTTCCCCAATAGCGCCCAAACCGTGCACAGACGTTGGCCACCACATAGCCAGAAGCTGTGATCACTTTATTGTGGAGGCACCAAATAAGTGGGCCGTCTTTGCCTCCTCTGAGGGGATGGACTAATACAACCCTGCCTTCGACGGAATTCTCACCCGAGACCTTCGGAATAGTAGTCAGCTCCCTTAACCACTGTACCGTCTAGGCGGATATTAACTCTGATATTTAATTTCAAAATTACTATTTCTGACATGAATGTCAGTTTGTATTGAGAAGTCGGTTAGTAAATAAATTAGACAAATTCCATGTTGATTTTTCCCTCTTAAATGCACTTCAATGATATACGTCCGCGAATGACTAGGTTCTTCATTTATAATTTTCTTGCATGTCAAAAGAATTTTCACGCAAGAAATTTATGCTTTTTTTAGTCTATAAATACGTTATAAATATTCGCATGAAGTTTCATTATTTTAGAATTATGGTCGTTCAAAAAAAAAATCAAAGAACAAATAATTTTCGGTTTTAGTTACTTTAAGTATTATTATGACTTAGCTACGTTGCAATCCTGAAGTCTGCCAGTGTTTACTAAGACATGACTTCTAAAATTCCGTGAATAAGATCTCCATTTTGAAAGCAATTTGCATTGATGTGTGCTTCTCATAATTAATATTCATAGAAATGCTTGTCCTTTTCTCTTAACATTAGAAACCTTTTCTAAACAAGTACTTTATTTTTAGTTATTTACAAATGCAAATATTTTGTACTTCAATTTGTGTACGGTCCTTGAATATGATGCTCAACTTAAATATCTGGATCAATTTTGTCGTATGGGAATCAAATTTTTTATCTTTTATTTTTTATTAACGAATAACATTTTCTTATAGTTTGTATGGAGATCGCAGGAACGTGTAAAATGTCAGATTTCGTAATTTTGATAAACTCGATTTTTGTAAATTTAAAAATACCAAATTGAAGATCTTTGAGGGTTGTGAAATATTTTTGTAATTAGAAATATATACCTCCGACCAGCAGCTGCGAAAGTAAAGTAAGAAATAAAGTAAAACGCCAGATAAAGACCTTAGTGGACACATTGCATAACATAAAAAAGTTAATATCATTTCAAAATCTTTCTCGTTATCTTTGAGAGGTTTACTTAGTTTCTTATTAACGGATCTAGCAACATTTCTGTGTTTCAAAAAAGATGTTTAATAAAAAAGCAACAGCTACTGCGCCAAGCCTTGGGATAATGACACCTGTAGAAATAGTCACATTCTACACGTTTTTAGAAACGCTTACAATCACCTTATTCCAAATATTATCACAGATATAGAAATCTGGTTACTTTTACAGTTTTATCTGAATATGTTTCTCCTACTCCATTCCGAAGTATATTTAAGTAGCAAACTATATTTGATATATATTGCATAGGAAGCTCCGAAGTATATTTGATGTATCATACACTGGTGTGCAAAAATTAAGGACGAAGTCGAAAAATTAGCATATCAGCTGAACGAAGAGGCAGAGCGGACAGAAAGACCAATCAGGAGATTAAGTAAGGTGATGTACGGTAGCACATGCGCAGATATGCAGGTAGACGTAATGGGGGAGTGCCTGAGTAGTATAAAGCATGTTGTCGGTGTAAGATCAGTATTTCTGGCAAAGAGATTGCACGCCGTATAGCAGTTAAAATCACACCGAGTTGCTGCCTCAGCGAGAAATGGCGAATAATCAATCTGTTAGACGACATCTGGATGCTTTTACCCGAGGTCGAATCATTGGGAAGTTGGAGGAAGGCCGCAGTGTGACAAGTGTGGCTGCAGAGTTCGGAATTGCTCACAGCATCGTTTCACGACTTTGGAGACAATTTCAAACTACAGGAACAGCTATCCGGGGGTTTAGTAGTGGTCGTCCACGAGGAACCACACCCGCAGATGACCGGTATATTGCCTTACAGGCCAGAAGAAACAGGCGGCAGACAGCGGGAGAAATCGCTAGACACACGACACAGGCGACTGGACGACCGATATCGCGTTTTACCGTGGCCAGAAGACTGCACGGTGGTGGTCTGTTTGCACGACGCCCTGTACGGTGTGTACCTCTAACGCCTGCCCATCGGAGAAGGCGTTCTCTGTGGTGCCGGGAACACCGGAATTGGAGAGACAATGAATGGGGACGAGTACTCTTTACAGATGAGAGCAGATTCAGTCTGAGTAGCGATTCTCATCGCATACTCATCTGGAGAGAGCGGGGAAGCCGCAATCATCCCTCGAACATCATTGAAAGGGACAGGTATGGAGGTGGCGGTGTTCTCGTTTGGGGAGGCATCATGCTTGGTAGTCGTACAGACCTTCACATCTTCGACGCAGGTTCAGTCAACGGGACCCGTTATTGTAACGAGATTCTTCTTCCATATGTGCGTCTTTTTAGAGGCGCTATGGGTCCGCAGTTCCTTTTCATGGACGACAATGCACCATGTCATCGCACAGTAGCTGCCGAACAGCTCTTAGAGAGTGAGGATATTGAACGTATGGATTGGCCGGCACGATCTCCGGATCTCAATCCCATCGAGCATGTATGGGATTTTCTAGGCAGACGCTTGGCAGCTCGTACCTTACCACCAGTAACGATTCCGGAGCTTCGATTGGCGCTGCAAGACGAATGGGCAGCAATGCCTCAACAACTCATTGAGACCCTCATTCTCAGCATGGGCAGACGCTGTGAAACCTGCCTAGCAGTCAGGGGAGATCATATCTCCTATTAAAGACCGGATGTTTCTTGCTGGACACCCATCACAGGGATGTTTCGGCCTTCAGTCGCATTGCGCTCCATGCTACTTTTTCAATAAAGCTTCTTTTTATCCCTCTGATTTCTCTTTTAGTAAGTGTTGCTTACATTACTCATGTCCTTACGTATTGGGGATCTTACGGTATTAAATGTGTTGATTTGGAAAGCTTTTGTACAAAGTTATATTGAAAAAACCGTCTCGTCCTTAATTTTTGCACACCAGTGTATATTGGGAAACTTCTGCAAATATTTTTGCGTAATTAAATTATTTTGGTATTTTCTTGTTAAAATAACCACCGCGCTTAGTCACCAAAATTGGAAAACTTAGTCAGCCAATCTGTCATTTGCAGATTTCAAATGCCACCAAATGCTAATGCAATGTTCGCTTCAGCAAAGTACCTCCCGTATACCTTTTTATTATAAATACAAGTGTCTTCACTTGATTTATAATGTTAAAAGCCTTACATATTTCATTGGAAGCGGGTGTTTTATTGCTAGCTTGCTGCATTTCTTCTATTCAAATTAGTTTTCAACAAAGCCAGCAATATGAATTTTTACCGGTGAATAATAAAACACAAACTAAAAATTCCAAACTAAACAAAATTTAATTTTTAAGTAATCTAGAGCCACACAAATGTAAAGCAACTGCAGCTTGCAATCTGAACAAAATGCCTCTTAAGTCACATAAAGTTATTAAAGTGGCAATAAATTCTCCAGCTGTGTAGCGGTATTTTAAAATTATGAGAGTTCTTTTCCCGGAAACTTAAATTACACTTTCTCAGCTTCATAATCAACGCAATTCCTCAACCGAAAGCTGGGTACTACCCTAGTTACGCGGTAGCAGCAAGGCAAGTTCTAAACCAAACCTGTGAAATTCAAGAACTTATACTAGGGAAGCAATCTGTCATCAAAGTTTTAGATTCTTGATGCATGTTAACTTCATTTACATAACTCTTGCTTTCTAAGAATTCGAACGCAAGAAGAATAAATAAGAATAAAACAGGTTTAACAAAAGGGTGAACTGTTGAAAAAACAAAACAAATTTCTTTTAGTAGATCGCTCCTTTGTAATAACTAACTCTACTAACTTAGAAAATTCAAATTATGTGAAAGATTGTGCGTGTAATAATTAAATTTTAGAATTAATTTCTAGATTAGGATACAAAAGATTATGGACTCGTTTCTAAATTCTAAGAAAATTTCTAAAATGATTACCAGTTACAAAATCTACAGTAGCGTAATAAATAATTATTTGTATATAGCAAATACCTGACATTATTTTTTGTCAAATTTAACATAAATCTCTTTACATTTGTATCATACGAAACAATTAAGTCAAAATTTCATGGAGATAACTCTGTGGGAATTTTGACGTAACAGTTATTTTCTAGATAAAAGTCTAGCATTTTACATCACATGATACGAATCACGGAATGGGAAAAAATAGCTGCAATTATAGAATTCTTTATAAAATCCATACAATTTTGTTTTAAATTGCTCAGTAATAAAACAAAATTAAAATGAATGGAGTAATAATGGAGTAAAAATAGTTTAATGCTACTTGTATCTTTGAATTTCAAAATAACTTTCATAATTAATAAAGATTTTATGTTAGTGATAAAGTAATATAAAAATAGATAAATTATTTCTCTGATTCTGTATACTTTATGTTATTATTTTGAATATCATGAAAGATCTGTATCTTCCATCTCATAAAAGCATTAACTTGATAAAAATATAGACTAAGTATACTTTATTATAGTATATACTTTATATCGTAAAAATTTTACATAAAATGTCACGCTTATTCTTTTGTTTTTTCATAAATTTTATTTTTTAAAACTTTTTATTAAATCAGTTGCCTACGTTTTCTACTCTCCTCTTTCATTTTACGAACGTTATTTATTGTAAAAGCGTGAATGTTTCAAAATGCTCTTCCACAAGGCCATTTTGCTTACTGCAAATAACTAACTAGTTGCATAAAGAACTAGCTAACTAGTTGTAAACATAGCTTTATAAATACAGAGAGCGATGAAATATGTTTTCCTTTTATAGAAACCAAATCTTTGAAGTTTTTAAGTTTATATAATGGAAAAAAAGCTTTCGATGTAAACAATTTTTCTTGCAGTCTTTGTAGAGTGAAAGAAGGAATTAAACTGTCTTTTTTAAATATTTCCAAAGGCCGTGTAAGATTATTAATTCTTTTACAATGCAGAAGTTTTGTAACAGAATTATCTTTCTTTAGGTACATAGTCTTCTGTTTACGTTTATTAATGTTTCGTTGTGTATACGCAACCACCCACAAAATTAACATTTTTGATCCAATGAGCCGGGATATAAACAACCGCTTGAAGATTACAAAAGAAAGCATACAAAATATTGCAAACACGAATATATCCAAACTATTAGACTACAAAACCTACAAAGGTAAGAAATTATAATGAAAGAACTATATTGCAAGTCTCGATATAAAAATTTTAAATTATTACTTATATTTTAGTTAAAGTTGTAGAGACATTAGGTATTTTTGAAAAGCAGGACAGGTGGAAAAATGAGCAACGCCTTCGCTGGGACTCGAACCACGGCCCTCTGGAATACGCGTTCAGCGTGCTGACCACTACACCACAACGGCATGCGAAGGAGGTGGGAGAAATACCTTATAAAGTATGCATTCAATGTTGTCATAGCATTTGAGATAGCTTAAGCAAATGATACTCTGATAGAGAGATTCAAAACTATTTTCTCGCATCGACTCCCTTTTAAACAATTGTTTTCTTCATTAACACCTTATAGTTTTCTTTCTAATATACAGTATATAATATAACCATAATACAAAACAAAATTGCACATAAATAACTTAAAGATAAAATTAGAATAAGAATATGAACAAGAGTTTTCGGAAAAAAAAATAGTTTATTAAATTTATGTTTTATTTATTAGCTCAAAAGAAACGCTACTCCTGAAGGGATATTAGTCTCAAAACGGCATTTTGGAGTGAATCATTGTACACGGCGTATCATTTTTCAGATTGTTGCCACTAAATATTATCACTCTGTATTATAGTTAAAGAAATTAAATAATGAAGAATCTGCATGAATGCATGCGTGTTTCTCGCACTGTGAAAAAACAATACCTAGTCATCAAATTTGGAATAACGTGCTCCTCTACCCAAAAATGGGCCCCTGGAAGCCCGAATTTGAATTTCTAATTTGTTTTATTATCTATTTCATATTTTGTAAAACTTAACTAATTTTTAATTAACAAACTCAACGATTTCAAAGAGAGTAGTGGCAACATCGTATAGAACAAAACAGTTTTATCTCCAATGCGCGAGATTGTCTATCAGAAATTCTAAAGATATGTCATTTTTAATTATTTTGTGATTTTGTTGTGGAATTGAATTTTATGTCGCGTAAGCGCCAAGAACGTGATATTTAATAAATAAAGTAAACATACAAAACATTAATAATAAAAAGACAAAAAAGGCGTTACTCATTTTTCACCCCTTCTGCTTTTTCAAAAATAATTTAATGGCTCTACAATATAAGTAATAATTTAAAATCTAAAATAATAATCTAAAATATAAGTAATAATTTAAAATTAAATAAAGTAATAAAACTGAACATTAATATGACGAACTGGTAAAAGCCTGAAAAAACAGAAGAATGCATACCAACACTGCATCGAGAATTCTAAACGTATATCATTATACTGCTTTTAAAATTTTGCAACTCTGCTGTTGAATTGTGTATGGCGTAAGTGCGAAGAAAATGATGCAAAATAATAGAGCTAAAAAGACGAAAAAAATTAATCAGTAGGAAGGAGTATACTAGCAGAGTGGTAGACTGCGAGCTCAGCGAGAGCGCAAAAAACCTTAAGAAGCACTTTGGGGCAAACATTAAAATATGAAACATATCAGATTTGTTTTTTATTTTTTAGGTTTACGATTATAAACAAGTTTCTTGAAATTAAGTCAAAGATTTTATTTGCCCAAAGGTTCGATTTTAATTAATGTAAGAAGGGCGTTTGATGTATCGATGCATTTTTTTTACATGTGGCTTAAATTTGCTTAACATTATTCTTAAATCCTTTCCTTCAGAAATATTTAACCTCTTTCTTGTTTTCTATAGTAAATTACTGACTGGACTAAATCTTGCTACCATCAAAGCTGTATGTAAGTAAAGCGTCGGCACTCCCATACTATAACATGACTCCAAATTGCAGCGCCAATCCACTGCAGTGATAGCGATGTAAACTAAATCTCTTCCCCTCCTCCTTTCCCCTGCAGCGACGCCATGGAGGTGGGAAGTAAGATGGAGAGGCCGCAATGAGTTTTGACACGATTGGATGTAAATATTTTGCAATTGCGTCGTAATTATATATATAAATGTATATATTTTCTATTTGTACAGTATTTCAGAGTCCTAAGTATACGAAAAGAATACATTTTTAAGCAAAGTTTATTGTTGTTAACATTAAAATTATGCATTATTTCTTCTCCACTTACAGAGCTTTTACCTAAAATACTTTCTCAAATACGACATGATTTTTTTAGCTTCTGAGGCATCTTTTAAATTTCAATCTTTTAATCTTTTAAATTCTTTAAGTCAATTTGTAATTAATGCTCAATTCGGTCCATTTCAAATTAGCGCTCTTTTTATTTTAATAGTGAAATACATTAAATAGTACATAACTTTCTCTGAATATTTCTGAAAGGGAATAAAAAAAAGATTTTTTAAAATATTATTTAAAACTTGTACCTGCGTTATTATAAAATATAGCGGAATAATTCTTTTAATTATCAGATTTTTTTACCTTTAATTTCAACAATACATATCCTAAAACTCGTCTTTATTACTTCCGTAAAACTTTTCTTTATTACTTCCTTAAGTACGCATCGTCTCAAGGAAACGTGTAGAAATGTATTCCATCAAATTTCTAAGAAATCTTACTCTTGCAATCCTTAATCCGCAGTATCGATACGCCATTAGAGAAAATTTAAAA